>NW_024121543.1:19785069-20254645 GCF_016745375.1 Pimephales promelas | reverse complement strand
TTGGACATTTAAGACGCAATCAAAAATGTATGAATGCCACTGCATTAATAAATAAATATCAATCCAACCAGCACATGAAAACAAATCTGAATTAACCCTAAAACCGTATTCTGGACAAATGTGGGCAAAATAGTTTTGATTTATTTTTAAAAAAATACTTCCCTTGATTTGAGCGGTACAAGACTTGGCTACTTTTCCTAAGTTTGCCTCCTGAACACACACAATTTGTTTTTACTCAATTCTACAATGTTAAGTGGGTGAAAAAAAACAAAACAAACTCCTTAATCTTGTATTTGGGTCAAAAATGGGCACCCATAGAAATGAATGGGAGAAACTGTAATTTAGAGCTTTCTAAAATAAGCCAAAATGAGACACCAGGTGACAGCAAAGTCACTTTATCTTTAGGTTTTAGCTCTAAGAACTTAGTGGAATGATATTTTAATGTAGTTAAAAAAAAAATTAAAACATAAAAAATAAGCACAATTTACATAGAAAATATGACACTTTTTGAAGTAAATAAATTAAAAAGCACCCCAAAATAAAAAAATAAACACCATGAATGGACAGACAAAACTTCATCGAAGACAGTGATTTAACATTTATAATAAATAAAAATTAGGATCACACCTGAATCCTCTGTACCCACATTTGTCCACAATTATAGGATTAAGGGCTATAAAGTGAATACGGTTTGAGGGCTACTGAACTATTAACTACTATATTTGACAAATAGAAAGTATCATTACACATTATTTTATAGTATATGCACATTATGTGTACTTACAGTGAACTTACCTAAGAAATTACTAGGTAATATAAGGGTTAAGGCTAGGTTTAGGTGTTAGTACTTAGTTATTAACCAGTTATTACATTAGCACATAGTATGTACATGGGGAACAGGACTGTAAAATAAAGTGTTATTATTTTTTGAATGGTCGACTGATATTGATTTTTTTAAATGGTTGATCTCAATGCTGATATTTTTGAGAGCAGGGTGGCCAATGGTATGAAACCGATTTATATGATATCTAATGGAAAGAGAGCGAATATCACATTTTGGAATAAAATTTTTACTTTTTTTAATGTAAAAATTGCCAAATTGGAAGTATTTTGAAAATCAATCCATTTAAAAAAATAACTGAACTTAATTTAAAAGTAAACCTGCAAAGATTTATACTTTAGATAGCAACTTCTAGTTTCTGTATTCATATTATAGTATTTTTCACAAAAAGGACGCAAAATGTAAACTCAGTAATCTGGCAAATCTGTGCGTACTGGGAATCATATTTTCTTAAAAAAAGACCTGCCGACGCTAATTTTATATATAGCACAGCATAGTTTGAAATAAAGAACTTAAAAATTTGTCGTTCACGTGTTTCCAGTGACAACAGAATTCTCCTTTTCGCATCCAATTTGGAGAACAGGAGATCCTAAGGCCTTCTCATCACTGTCAAAATAAAAGTCTGCCAACATTAATCAGGCAAACAGACAACTCTTCAGCTGTTGCAAATATTTTTTTTTAAAAACGCAATTATCAGTCGACCACTTTTTTTTTTGCCTTAATATTGAACCATATATCAGTTGGATTGATATTTTGTTATCTATGCATTAATGACATGCATTATTTTATAGGAATTTGTGTTCTTAGTGTCCAAATACTTTTTAGATCCACTGTATACATTTAAATAACAATAAAACTTCCCATCAAGTATTCCTAAAATGGTACAAAAACACTAATTTTGTAAGAATATTCTGGTCTTTAAAAATGCAGACGTTATTCATCTCAAGTAAGCTGGAAAAACCAGTGCAAAAGAGGATTGACTCATAAAAATAAGATCCATACTCTCAGTTTCTTCAATAGTAAGACAGTAAAGCAGACAAATTAGTACCAGGGCAGCCCAAAGCATCATTTGACAGGCGGCTGAGGTGTTGATCCAAGCGGTAAGTCTAGGAAACAGCACACTCCACCAGTAGCTGTGCGCTACCACAGCATGTCTCTGCATGTCCCTGCAGCTTTTCTCTCATTGGATAAAACTATCTCCACCAGTAACAGGCCTTGGCAAAGCGCAGATCAAGTATATGGACGACCACTCCACAGCAGGGCTCAAGCACCACTCCAGTACATACACCAGTCAAATGACGCATCAAACAGCAGCCATCCGCCCCCTCACTGAGCCCTAAAGGGAAAGTGCTTCTCGTGGTCTGTGTGTGTTTGGATACTGGCTAGCAGACTCTTAGCAGCAGCAGATGATGTTTAGTCATGGATATTATGCACAGCTAGCGATAAGGGAAGGTGGGTGAGGCGATCACAGAGGGGAGGATGGCAAGGTAGTTGGAGGGGACGTAGCCTCTTTGGCCACGCGTCTCCACCAGACTCCATTCCTTGTTTCCGCGCTTATCGTGAGGCTCTACCACCCGCACCGGCTCACCAGCCCTCAGAGAAATCTCCCGACTGCTCCTCGCGGTGAAGTCATAGCCCGCGTACACCTGCAAATGGGAGGAGAAAATAAAGTGTCTTATAATAAGATGAGTTATTTTCTGTGAGTTCTGAGTTTACACTTGGCATTAACATGCGACCAGTACTTGGATGTCCACATACACATTGAAAAGACAAGTGTAAAAGAATGTTTTCTGATCAGCCAGGTTCGGAGGTAGTCGAGGACGCATTGTGATCGGATTAGGGCTGTCAAATGATTAATTGCATCCAAAATAAAAGTTTGTGTTTACATAATACATGTGGCTGCACTGTGTATAATTATTTTGTATATATATTAGGGCTGTGCAAAAATTAATTGCGATTAATCGCATCCAAAATAAAAGTCTGTGTTTACGTAATATATTTGTGTGTGCTGTATATAATTATTTTGTATATATAAATACACACACACACACATGCATGTATATATTTAAGAAAATGTGTTATTCATATATAAAATATTTATATAATATAGATTATGTATTTATATATATATATATATATATATATATATACAGAATTTAAGCGCAAATAATTCTTAAATATATACATGCATGCATAGGTATTTATGTATACAAAATAATTATATACAGCACACACAAATATATTATGAAAACAGAGACTTTTATTTTAGATGCGATTAATCACAATTAATTTTTGCACAGCCCTAATATATATATATATATATATATATACAGTATAAATAAACACACACACACATGCATGTATATTTAAGAAAAAAAAATATTATTTATATATAGAATATTTATATTTATATATTGAAATATTAGACCATTTCACAAGATGTAAACAACACTGGTCCAGATCGCACTTCCTGTTTCAGTTTGTAACCGTTTTCTTTATTTCACATGTAAAGAAAACATCTTAAAGATGTTTGTTTAACTTTTTGATTCAGTTTTAAATGTTCTGTTGGTTGTATTTTATCCCAGCTTTTATGTAGTGTTAAAAAACTGAAACAGGAAGTGCTTCTGGACCAGTGTTGTTTACATCTTGTGAAATGGTCTATATACAGTACATATATGAAAATATATACAAGCCTGTGTATATATATATATATATATATATATATATATAAAATTCATAGGCAGTGCACCCACATATATTATGTAAACACAAAATTTTATTTTGAATGCGATTAATCTCTTGACAGCGTAAAATCGGATCTCAGTGTAATGTAACGCAATCCAGCCATCGTGTCTGCATTCACAGGTGGACATCACACAAAACCCCGCCCACTGTCATTATTCCCCCTCCTCTCTCCAGGAACGTAATTGTGTGGTTTTTGCCAAAGAATTGAGTGTGAAGTACATCGCAAATATACTGCAATGTTTGCCTCTGCATCCGAAAATTGCAGAAGCATTCATTTTCTGTAAAGAACGTGCATTTTTCCCACCACAGCTGGCAACGTCCTCGGACCCATACGTTACTCTAGTCTAAACCGTTTCCATTACGGCATCTATCCACAATATTAGTACTTGCAGCCTCTTCATCCTCCTCATTTTGCAAGAAAACTCTGAAACTGAAAACTCTTTTTAAAAGAAAACCCACCACTTCAGGTCATCTTTGCACCAGAGCCATCCTTCTTTATTTTCTTTTTTTTTCCTTCACGGTAATACAAGATCCAATCTGTGATCCAGATACAGAAGCAACTCGATAAGGACAGCTGTAAACGTACCGTGTCCTCATCTGCTTGATCGGATCACGGTGATCGCATGTTAATGCCAAGAGTAAACACAGCCAACCCACGCAAATATCAAAACCGAATAAGAAATCTGTCTAGAGAATGTATGAGTTTGTCGAGTATATGCAGCATCTTTGATAGATTTGATAGTTGAGTGGTATTTAGTGTTACACAATGTGCTTGACAAATGTTCAAGTGTTAAGAGTGGGATGTTTATGATATTACAGCTCATAAGGAAATAAAAATAGAAAATCTGATAGGATAAATTAGATGAAGTGCTCCCCCCAGTGGCTAATACCCATAATGCTTTATGAATCATGTTCATTAGTGGTGCTTGCTAAAGCTAGCATCACTATTGATCACACCTTCTCACAGGAATTCGAACAAACCTCTAAAAAATAGGGAGAATAATTATTGCATGCCGACTTTACACAGTTAACTAAAAAGATTAACATAAAACTAAAACTAGACTAATATATTTAACTAATAAACAAAAATGGTTTTAGTTTAAAACTAATTTTAGTTAAAAACTAATGAACTAAAACTGTAGTCTTTTAGTTCAAAACTAATTTTAGTTTTGATACATGGCATATTTATAATACATAGCATAAATGTCTAAAAAAGATTAAAACAATCTATTCAAAGAGAGCCCTAAACCATATCTAGGGAGATTATTTTTTGCCAATAAGTAACATCATAAATATGCTAAAAGCTACCCAGAACACCACTGTGGCGAGTTCTGCTTCGGCAAACAAATCACATTCTCTTCAGAAAATATTGCTTTTAAAAACAATGCTTTATAAATGCAAAGTTATTATAACAAAAATCCACTTGACTACAAAAACTGGATATGTAATTGATCTGGGAGCCGTAAATGTTAGCCAGTCGTTTTTCCTCACAAGCTGAAAGAGAATTTCTGCACTGTCATAGTCACAATGATATATAACCTGTGAAGGTTGTTCAGAAAAATGAATCACATTTTTACAACAGCAGTGCATCTCCCACAGTCAAAATCTGCCTCCCACATTTCTGCTCTCCCAAACATGAAGCTAAAATGATATGGAACCATTTGACTGTCAGATTAAGAAGATGACTGAATCAGAGTAATCAGAGCTGGTATGTGTGGGTGCCGCGGGTGTGTAGGTGGCCGTGATATAGTACATCACTTCTCCTGACAAGGAACGGCAGTTCATTTCTGTTCTTCCAATACTGAATTCACAAATGCTGAAGTGTGTGATTGATGATCATGAGATACTGCAAACCTGCCATCAATCTCCAAAGGTCTCGTTCTGTTTGACGGGTCATAAGGCCACCTTGTTACTGGGTCTGATTCGTGTCAGTCAAAGCGCATGTCTGTGCCTGTGTGTGTCACTCACCTGAAAACAGGGTGTGGACACGTTGTTTAGGAGCGGCTGGGCTCCGGGTGTGTAGGAGTGTCTTCGGGGTCCTGGACCGGTGGGCACAACGTTCAGATGTGGAGACTGCGGAGGGTCAACAGTCAGCTGGTGGTAGCGTGTCAGTTTTGAAGCAGGCACATATCCCCTCGGGCCTGAAGTTAATGAAAAACAGTCTTATCAAGACACTCAAATCCGCATATTTAATTAGCTTTATTCTGCAGATTGGTGAAAGCTGATTTGAAAGAGTGCCTTAACTATACTTGACCAGTAGATGTCAGTCATAGCATTACCAACGGCTTACAGCAGCAATTGTTGTACTGGTAATACTATCTATACTGGGCTGGATATATTATATTTTATATATATAATATATAAACTATGCGGAGTTCTGAAGAGACAAGTTAAGAATCACTCTCCATCCAGCATCCAGTCTCTAAAAGAGGTCATTCTTGAAGAATGGAAAAAGATAGATCACCAACTTGTTCATTCCATGCCTAGAAGACTTGGTGCTATCAATAAAAATCATGGAGGCCAAACAAAGTACTAGATGAACTTGTATTTTTGTTTGTTTTTTGTTCATTGAGATATTGTTTAAAATGTTACTTTTCAAAGGGGGTGTACTACTCATTTATGCTGAGCACTATATATATATATATATATATATATATATATATACTTAACCTAACCTATTCCTACCCCATAATTTATCCCTTTAAAGGATCAAGAGGGAAGTGCTAAAAGGAGTATAGAAGTCCCTAACCCTTGTTGTAAGCCTGAACTTGACATTAACTGTAAACCGATACCTAAAATCTGATTGGTTGATTTATGTTCACCTTTCTGGGTCCAAGGAACATACTAAAGTCAAAACAAACTACTAAGTAGTACAACCAAAATGATATGAAAAGCAATTTTAGACAAAATATGAATGTTTAAAATACATTTAGATTATGTTCTCTAGCACCACCTTTTTCAAACAAATTAACCATTATTACAGTACACCTCCATTATTGTCATTAGACTAATATTTCCATTTTGTAGATGCCACACACTATGAAACTATCACTACATTAATAGACAGTTTATATTTTGCTTTAAAGCGGTTTAATCAGATGGATTTTATATTGCATTAGAGAACGTGAAATATATTTTGGCAGAGGGGTTGTTCTGAGCATTAAAGCAAGTTTAACTTAAAGGGATGCTCTACTTTTTTTGGAAACTTTTTTTGCATACTCTACCTTTTTTTTGGCTCATTTTACCACTCGCCCAGAGTAGTTAAACAGTCGAGTTTTACCGTTTTCGAATCCATTCAGCCGACTGTCTGATATTTAGAAGAATATCAGCAACCAGACCGTTTCTGGTCTCATTGACTTCCATAGTATATTTTTTTTCCAGAAACTGTCTGGTTACTGATATTCTTCTAATTATCAGAAAATCGGCTGAATGGATTCGAAAACGGTAAAACTCAACTGTTTAACTCTGGGGGAGTCGTAAAATGTGCCTATTTCCAAAAAAAAACCTGGAGTATCCCTTTAAGAAAAGACATTTTGTTCACATATGCATAACTATTTTCCAATTTGTTCTTAGGCCCATTTGCATGCAGTATATAAGAGAATTAAATCAAATTGTTCACCCAATAGTACATCTTCAAGTATAAACTGATTCCAGCTAGCTCAGTTATCTTTAAATGCACAATGACCTAATTCTTCACAGGTTTCCACATGCCACTTTTACCTCCTGCATCAACCAGCCAGCGGCGACGGTCTCCTCTCGTGTCCATCTCACTGACGACAGCTACCAGCTCTCCCTTACTGAGGGTCAGGTCAAGGTCACGGGTGCCCACCACAGGGCCTGTCAGCTGGTAGATCTTCTCCGAGCTATGCTTAGCGTTCAGAGCCTTGAGACGCTGCTCACACGCGGGACTGGGCGGCTGAGACGTCAAAGACATGAAACAGAAAAACAGGTTTTATTTAGTACCTAATCAAATTTAACGTGATATTGCGTGCAGCTGAATAAACTGCACTTAGAATGTACATGATGTGCAGTAATTACAGGGCTGGATCACTTTGAACTGAGAAAAGGGAATTAACATGAGAGGAAAATACTCCAATGATATACATCGGTGATCTTTCAGAAAACACGCAGTACTTCTGAAGATAACAGGTCATCTCTCTGTTTGATCCTTCTACCTTCACCAGGACTGATTTCCTAGAGATGGCAGACATTATATTGATCAGAACCTGAATGCTGAGACTCTGGGTAATATCATCTGTTTGTGTCATTAGCTGTAGAGATGTTCTAATGCATATGACATGACAGACAGAGAAGTATGAAATATGAAACAATGGTGCCGTCTCTGCTTACATTGACAAAAGACGATGATATTAAAATATTTACACAACATCAAATCATAATGGACTTCTAGTCTATTCTAGTCTTAATTTCCTTGATTCATTAGTGAACATTAAGAAACAGCTTTTCTTCTCTGATAAATATCATAGCTCAGTTTTCACAAACCAATCAAATTCTGAGGCATGATCAAGCCCCGTCCCCAACATTTTTGGCCAAATACACTTCCGTTTTGACCGGTAGTATATTTTTACTGTGATTTGCGTTTGCACTTGACTAAATAAAAAGCAGCTGTTTAGGGCCACCCGTAATACAGAGACCCGAGGACATGACATATTTTACTACGGTATGTTCGAAATTAATGGATGAATTGATGTAAAACACATGAGGTCTAAATTACATCAAGATGAATGAATGGCTGCATTTAGCTATGGTTGTACGCCAACACTGTCCACAGGCACAGTTAAACTGCAGTAAGGGGACAAACTGTCCCGTAGGAAGACGTCTCCACTCGGCAACAGACAATAGTGCGCCTCTGTGTTGGAACTGACCTGCACAATGGGAGCATTGAGCTCATCTTGAACACTCTGACACAGGCTCTCCATCCTCCTCGAACCCTCCAGCACCGAAGTCTCTGCCCACTTCCAGAACTCACCAGCTTCCAAATAAGTGTGTGGGAGCTGCCAAGGAGACAGAGAGCAATTCATACACACTGCCAGTCTGCAAAAAAGCTAAATTTAATAACACTTTTCCAACCACATGCTTGCAGTGTCGTCCAGTGGTGGATTATTGCACAGAACGTTTAACAGTTCCTGGAATTGATAGGTATTAAAGTGTAATCATGAGGATGACATAACTACTGTGAAGGTGAATCTCGTGAAACCTATGTCCAAGAACATGTCCAAATTATAATTTACTCGAAAATCAAAAGAAAAAAATATAAAAATACAATTTTGCATGATGAAAAATAATGTTTTGCTCCATTAAGATTTTTTGTAATGTATATTTTCATGTGAAAAAAAATAATTAGTATTTTATTTGCAAATGTATACGGTATGTACTGCATTTCATTTATGCTGATTTAATATTGTTATTTTTTTTTTTTTTTTTTGTGGATGATCAAAAAAATAAATTTAGGATGATGGATCTGATTGAAAGTAGTAGGCTCATTTATACATTTATTAGGCACTGTAGAAATTAAACTGGCACTTGGTTATCTCTAAGGGTGTGTTCAGGTTTGGTTCGATTTAGGGTGTGTTCACACTTGTAGTTTGGTTTTCTAGGTTCTTTTGGTCCAGACCAAAAAAGAAAATGACACATTTAGTACTGGTTCGCTTGGCGTTCACACAGTCATTTTTAATAACTAACCTAAAGAAACAAAACAACAAAAAACGATGGATATATTTTGCAACGGAACTAGTCAAACATCCAAAACAATGCTGTATGTTGTGCCAAATGCGCTTGCTGTTCACTCTTAGAAATAAAGGTTCAAAAGCTGTCACTGGGGCGGTAATTTTTCAAAAGGTAAAGAGTAGATATTGGTACATATTAGAACCTTTTAAAGGGTAGCGTCCCAGTGACCGCTTTTGTATGTGTGTATGCGCATACATACAGTATGATGGTATGTGATGGAGCTGAGATCTCATGAAGAGGTTCTAAAATGTGTAAAGTAGTCAAAACTGTGGCAGGAATCCCTCCATCACAATCACAAACGAAGATCTAATCATAGTGTTCCTCATGTTGCCCACTATAGTTTGGTACAGGTGTCAGAAATACCTTGTCTTGTCAGCAGATCTTTGTTTGTGTGTGTGAAGGAATTCCTGGCGCTGTTTTGACTCCTTTACACATTTTTATAACATCTTAAGTTATCAACTGATAAAAATATCACATTTAGCCCAGTAGGCAACATTGTTTTGGATGTTCGGTAAGTTTTTTTAAATGTACGTCATTACACCAGATTTTTTGTTTTAGATTCAGTGATAAAAATGACAGTGTGAATGCTAAGTGAACCAGGACAAAATGCATCATTTGAGAGAACCGTACTATAAAAGGTTACGTCCACATTAATATGGATACATTTGAAAACTACGTTTTTGTTTAAAAACGCTCTCCGTCCACTCCAGCATTTTCCAACGTTTCAGTGTGAATGAGAAACTTCGAAATTCACCTTACTGCCCATACGTGAACCTCACAAAAGTTCACTGAGATGATACAGATGGAAAAATAAATAATATAAGTTAAGTTATCGCGCAATACTTCTAACAGGATCATTATATTCAGCTAAATATCTCACCATCACTGATGCGTCCAAGTCGCACTCAGTCACCATATGTTTGGTCAAAAACGCAACAGCTCTCCTGTATTGCCGCAGGACAGCAAATGTGAGTACATATTCTGTCATCTTTGCAGTACAGTGATATGAAGAGTGTGCAAAGTCACATATTTTAGCAACAGTGCTGTGAATAGCACATAACAGGCACAATACCGTTAGTAAACATCAATCTATTGGTACAACATGGATCACATGACTAAACTTGCGTCATTTTTTTTTTAAATACCTCCGGCTTTACAACGCGAAAACAGCATTTTCAAATTTATCCGTTTTGGAGACGTCAGTGCGGCCTCAGTGTGGACGGAAGGCCAAACGAAAATGTATTACTGTGGACATGGCCTAAAGCTCACTGTATTTTGTCCACCCGAGTGTTGTATCATTTCCTTTAAAAAGTACCTGATGGGTAAAGCTGGTGGCGAGCTGCTCCATATCTGCCGCCAGGTCTCTCTGCAGGCAGCTGAAGGCCTCTAGCGTGGCCCACAGGAGCTGAAGGGCTTTCCCGTTGAACTGCGGCAGCTCGGTCAGCAGCAGAGTGTTGATGGTCTTGTAGGTGTTGGCTACGGCTTGCTCCTCAAAAGTCAGGTTACTCTTCTCCTCGATTAGCTCATAGTCCAGGAGCTTGTCTTGACGTTTGCGGATGAGGTTTCGTGGTCCAGCCATCAGCTCTTGCAGTGAGCTCAAGGGCTTAAAGACTAGTGTCTTCAAACGACTCTCCTGTTAGTAGCAGCAAAAGTGGAGAAAAATACAGTACAAGAAATGTAGATGGTTAATTTAATCAATAACCAAAAACTGATTGATGATTTGTCATTATAGTGCATACAGTCTTCCTCTCAAATAAGAAGCCTACTGCTAAAAAAGGGGGCTGTGTGCAAACCATAATTTCAATGGCTGGTGAACAGTTAAAAGATCTTGGCACAAATTGTATCCCTACATGATACATGGTGTTTTTGCAGCTGTATTGGTTCCAGCAGGGTTAGACATTGATGAATGGAGAGAACTAAATTGGTGAATAGAGGCACCACAGAGAAGAAATACGGACTCATGACAAATGTTGGTGATCCAGACTTTAGTCAAAGATGCCATATTTAATTTGACATGTACAAAAATGAGGCAGTGAGGGATAGCGGTGGCTAAAACCTGGAAACGAGTACAACATATTAAACAATCATTCTGTCCATTCACATCCTTGTTTCATTCATGCCAAATAAAATGACTTAATTCTACTCATTTTCGATAGAGAAGCTGTAAAGCTTGAAGATGTACACTTAGGATTTTAAGTTTCCCTCCCAAAAACACACAACTAAGTTTGAAAGATTCACAAGAACTAAATCTCTCAGAATGTCTTTGAAGGATGTGAACTGTAATCTCCTTAAGGTCTTACATATGAGGGGTAAATCCACTGTCTGAGTGCTACTGTGATTTCTTTAGAGAACAAGGCAGTTTTCTCCCCTTCCAGATCAAGATCAGCTTCCTCTGGTCTGCAGCTGAGGAACCTCTGTACACAGAAACAGAGCTCAGATGGTTAAATAAATCATTACAAACACTCCAAGCGACTCCAAGGATCAACCCTCACACATTATTTTCCTTTCATTCACCAGCTGGAAAAACAATGAAAAAATGTTAAAGAGTTTGATCGATGGACGTACTTGCTTCACATTGAGGGAACACCAAGACAAATGAGAAGATCAACTCTTTGAGTTAATTTGTAACTATAGCCATTAAGATAAAGAACAGTAAAAGCAAACCTGTAGATGTTGGAGATAAGCCTCCATGTTATCATGAAGCTCTGAGACGCCTCTCTCCAGGACAAAGAAGAAGCCAGCAAGAGCATCATATTCTTCATCCTTTAGCTACGGGATTGATTTACAAATCATCATTTAAGAACTATTTGAATGGTGTCTGATGCTTTATGGAAACAATGTGGTTCTTTCAACATGCCAAACATTTCGGTTCCTTTGTTTAGACCAAACATTGTTCTTCAGTGTAGCATCACTGTATGTCATTTACCTTTGGCACCATTCCTGTCTCATGCTTTATGTACTGGCTAAACCGGGCCGTCTTCTTGGCAATGCTGTGGCCACTGAGTCGATTAATCTTGTCCTTGATGGTCAGGTTCTCGGTCTTCTTGTACTTGTCAGCTGTGACAGTGAGAGAATGAGAATAATCACTCTCAAGCATTCCATTCATGTTTTTATGACATTGTTATCAGTGGATTTGCATACTTTGCTTTGGTCTGCTTTGCTTTCTAAATTGCGTGCATGTTCTCACCCACTTCACGGAAGCGTTTGTATTCATTGATCCTGCAATTGATCTGGACCGCAGTGTGAGCGGTGTGCTCCAGGATGAGGTAGGCTGGGTGTCGGGGGTCTGTGTGTTTCTGGATGGTCTGGAGCAGCAGGGGGTAACGGGCGATTCTCTGAACCGGCATCACCAGGAAGAAACTCAGAGTGGACGCATTCACGTCAGGACTGAAGACAGATGGGGTTAGGGGTCAAAAATGGAAGGAATGTTGGGTAATACACAGGTATATTTGTCTAGGAAGTCATTGTGCCCTCAAGGAGATGTTCGAGACATACAGTTGGTTGATGTTCATGAACTTACGCAGATGACTTGATGATTCGGATCATTTCTAACCACAGGGCCTCTTTCTGTTTGTAGCTGTTCTCTAGAGCAGTGATGTTGTTGTAGTTGGCAAGATATTCCTTATAGGCCATCTCTATATCTTGAGACAGACTAAGGAAAGAGTCACCTGAGAGAAAGAATAAGATACTTTATAATAGAAAACAAGATTTACATCTTTTCCATACAACATACAGAACACTACCTTTCAAAGGTTTGGGTTGAGAAGGATTTATTTTCTTTTTAAAGAAAGAATGCATTAAATTGATCAAAAGTGACAAAAGACATTTATCATTTTTTTTCAAAAGATAATTTTGAAATAATTTTAAATAAATGCCTGGTTTTCTTTAAAATTTTCTGTTCATCAAAATTTTGAAAAAACATTTCATGGTTTCCACAAAAATATTTCTTTAACATTGATAAGAAATGCTTCTTGAGCAGCAAATCAGCATATTAGAATGATTTCTGAAGGATCATGTGACGCTGAAGACTGGCATAATGATGCATTTTTTTTTTTTTTTTTTTTTATTCGGTTACACTTTATTTCGATAGTCACTTTAGACGTTCTACTAATTATAAGTAACTTTTCAACTACATGTCAACTAACTCTCATTAGAGTATTAGTAGACTGTCAGTAGACTGTTAGGTTATGTTTAGGTGTTAGGCTTTAGTTAGGAGAATAAGTTTACTTGTAGTCGCCAAGTTACTTATAGTCAGTTGAATGTCTGTTGGGGGACCAACAAAATAAAGTGTTTGCAGATATTTTGCAAACAGTCTACTAATACTCAAAAGAGAGTTACTTGACATGTAGTTGAAAAGTTACTTACAGTTAATAGAATATCTAAAGTGGACTATCGAAATAAAGTGTTACCTTTTATTCTCAAATATATTAAAACTATAATATAACGAAAATATATTTAGAATGAAATAATATTTCACAACATTACTGTTTTTACTGCCTTTTTGATCAAATAAATGTAGCCTTAGCCAGCATAAGAGAGATCCAAACATAAGGAATTTACACATAACATTCTAAACCTCAAACATCATTATTCTCAACTTGAAATTCAAGTTCTGGATTCTTCAACCGTGAGCTCAAGGAAAAAATATGTTGATCCGTAGGTGTGCATGACACGCAAACAGCATGACTGAGAAAGAACTGGGAAATCGAAAGTGAACTGGAAATTCCAGTCTGTCCGGCTGTTTCTTACAGAGAATTTGCAGGTATTTCGTGTCGCTGTGATGCATCTGTGCCTGGTCTAAGAGGCTCAAGAGTCTGCTGGAAACATCCATCACTTCTTCAACGTGCTGGAACATGTTCTCTAGGTTCGGTGGAGGAGGCTGCAAGGGACCCAATAATATATATGATATGATATCATTAAAGCAACAATGGTTATACATTTCAAATATGTGAGAAGCAAAATCATTTAGTCCCAATTATGAGCCATTTCTGCTTCATGGCCCACTCCCTCCTGGTTTGAATCAAAAATTAATACAAGTATAATCTCAATTCGAATTCTTATTTTCTTTAATATTACGTCTTTATTGTTTATGTTTGCTTGGTTTCTGATTATGTCATAAGTTAAAGTTTTTTATAGAAGTAGTGTGGTGGCCTGTAACTAGGGATGCCAACTGTCCCGAATTAGCCGGGACGTCCCGATTGTTGAATCACCACCACGACACCGGTCCTCATCCAGTCATGCGCATCCTACCATACAAATAAACTATACATTGAGAATGATTTATCTAATCTATCTAGATGTATGTTATTTATAAAAATCCCGCATACTGATGCCCGTAAAAGCTGCACATGTGAAACGCCCCACCCCTGTCAACAAAACCGATCACCAAAATATTGTAATAATGACCCTAATTGTCCCGCATTTTTCTTTTCGGAAGTTGGCAACCCTTCCTGTAACTAATGCAAGGACACATTTACTTAAAGTAGAGTTTAGAGGCTAATTGTTGTATTATCTAATTAGATTATTAACATGTTTATATAGTAAAGATAGAGTGCTTCAATGGTATTTCAGTGGTGGTGGAAGCAATACATATACAACACAGGCAGTTGGTCTTGTAAATAACAGATGTGTGGCACCTTAACAGATATAAAATGGGGATTACAAGAGGACTTGTGTACCTGGAGTTTCTGCAGGTTGCTGTTGATGGTGACTGTACAGAGCTGCAAATGTTTCAGGTAGTTCCTCTCAGTCTGCACCAGCTCCTCTATAGTCATGAGCTGCCTCTGAGCGGCTCTCTCTTTGGCCGCTGTCTCCTCTGCTGCGGCCCGTGCCTTTCTCTCTTCTTCATTCTCTTCCTCTTCTGCGGGCTCTTCCAGGGTGTCCTCCATTTCTTTAGTTCCTTCCTTCTCCTCACTGATCTCGTCCTTTGCCATTAATCTTACAGTTGCCCTCAGCGAATTCGCCATAGCAGGAATGCCTAAAATGCATATAGTGGTTTAACAGCTTTTCTAAAGAACGTAATAGGTAGCACAGTTTACCTGCCAGATGGTAACGCACAATATATATATATATATATGAAGAGTTCAGATGCAAAAGCCTCTAAGTGCCATTTGAAATTTTCTTCTAGAATGATCATTTTTATCAAGCTTGTATATTTAAGTTCAGTAATTTCACTTAAATGGCAATTAATAGGTAATCTTCATTGTCATTTAAGTGAAATTACTGAACTTAAATATATAAGCTTGATAAAAATGATCATTTTAGAAGAAAATTTCAAATGGCACTTTGAGGCTTTTGCATCTGAACTCTTCATATATATATATATATATATATATATATATAAACCCTTAAGATATGCAATTAGAAACTGTGTTGTGTATTTGGAAAGTAAAATAAAGACCGTAGCTTGATTCAGTGTTATTTTAGTATTTTCTAAATACTGTTATAGTTTATATCTGCATATCCGTATTCTGAAGTGACTTTCTGCTTACATTTGAATTAAAATGTTTAGTAATTCTTTTCAAAGAAGTTTATTCTTCTTTATTTTTATTTAATTTTCAGTAATTATAGTACAAAATTAGCCCTTTTGCCCTGGCAACTAATGGAAATAAGCTTCATTTTAATTACCAAGAACTTATATATAGGGATGCACGGTATTGAATAAAAACGAGATATAAGATCACAATATAATGCAAAATAATGCAATATTCGATATGGGATACAGCTCAAAGCGTGTAAAAAAACTTAAATTTTATTTAAAATTATATAACCTACACTCATGTTTCACATTCTTTTTGTCAGTAGAAAGCATCCTTACAACTTCTGAAAAAGCAAAGCAGTTTTACTGTAGCATAAGCAGTAAGTGTAATTTTAACATCAGTGTAAAATAGGGGTTTAGGCTTTCATAAGGTCTACATTAGGTTTACTACAGAAACTAATCAAATGTAAAATTACAACACTGCTTAATCTTCACTGTATAAATTAAATACACACTGATTCTTACTAAGTTATTCAGTCAAGTGAGGGATTTTGTTCATGACACCAGTTATTGCAAGACGTTATGACATGCGTATCGCGATATGTGCAAAATAATGACTTCCGATTGCTTTGTAGCTGCAATTATTTGTGTAAACGCCCCTTTAAAAGAATGCTGATCTTAGATTGTGTGAACTGCATGAACTTCCCTTTTACGCTCATTCATCACAATATGTTAAAGCTGACAATCAATCAAGACTATTACACACCAAGACTCTGCCATCACACTATAAGGACCACCCATAAAGGGCTGAGTGCTCTGTATTGTCACCTACCAAGAGGGGGTGAAACCATGTGTCTGAAGACTGTGCTACCAAAGACAGCTGTTGATTGCAATTGTAATTAAACGTACATGTTGTATATATATCCAAAAAAAGAAACAAACTCAAAACAACTGAGGACAAAGTCCGACTTAGCAAACTTTTATGATATTTGTCCAGTCACTGAAGATAATTAAAGGTTCATAGACCATCAAAACCTCTGTTACATTTGCAGATACAGCCAAAAGCACATCTATACACAAACAAAAACTGTGAGCACAAAATTAACCACATCCGTAAGCATTAATAAGGAAACAACATACTTGTAACAAGTGCACAAGGCAAGCACACTCAAAGCGAAAACCACAAACTCAGCATGCAGCGCGGAGCTTACGCTCGCTCACTGGAAGCTTTAACAGTGGTGCACTGCAGTATGGCAAACCCATACTTAAGGACTAAAGAAATGACAGGTTTACTACAAGAACAATACCAAGAAAATAACCAAATGCATAATTACCTTTATAGAATGGGAAAAACGAACACTTGGAGTCTCTTGCGCTGGAAAAAATGAGGCGTGCAGCTGGGGAAAGCCAGGGCCAGACTCTCAGAGTGGTGTAAGTTTGTCCACTGACTGAGTCACACTGCAGGGCCTCATGTGGCACGGGTGTGTGAGGGAAGGGGGGATGGGTGGGTCAGCTGGGAGGTGGGATTTTAGCAGTGGGGATCCCGGATAGGACCACTGCGGAGAGACACACACTTTACTGAATACACAGATTGACTGCAGTATCCATTGGGAAGGAAGTGACGCCTGCGCAGCAGGATGAAGCTGATTGGATGGCAGGAGTTTTAGAACTGGTGTACAACACACTCAGCTGTGCACCAACTGCAGTAAACAAAAGCCCCATGTGGCCAGGAAAGAACTCGCCAACTTGATGGTCAGAGCTGTTAAAAAAAAAACAAAAGCCATTAAGCCAACTATTTTAGACACATTCTTCATGATGTAAAATGGACAAAATGTGTTTTTAACATTAAGATTTTAGGTTAAAATTTGCATATGTTAAGATCATATAGACATACAAGTTTAAAACCCCATTGAAAATATAGGATATATTTTTTTTACTCGTTTAGACCTTGAAATCAACTGAATTTTAGGATTTGGGACTGCACTGCAATCACTATACTGCAAGTATAGCCAAAAATACTAGAGGTTTGGTCACATCAGGAAAACTGCATGACCAAAAAAAGTCAATAATGTAGGCTATAACACATAAAAGTCACTTTCAAACCAAACTGTTTTCTGTTCGTCAAAGAGGCAAATCCGCATAACCAACTTGATCCTATTGTGAAATCTGTTCATCTGAATTCCTATTCGTAAGGATTAGCTTTACGATCCCTTTATGAAACGTTAAAGAGTGTAACGTTCAATGGAGGGACAGAAAGCTCTCAGATTTCATCAAAAAGATCTTTATGTGTTCCGAAGATGTACGAAAGTCTTACAGTGTAATCTGAGAGATTTCTGTCCCTCCATTGACAGTAATTAATGAAAGAATGGGTGACAAATACCTTATACCTTTTAAGGTGTCATGTCAACTGCACAAAACTTCAGACTGCAGCTTAAAGGCATAGTTCACTTTGAAATTAATTTTTGGTATGTTTTAGCTTACCTCAAGGGCATCCAAGATGTTGATGTCTTTGTTTCCGCAGTAGTATCAATTTTTATATTTTTGGGCCTATCAGTCATATAATGGAGGTGTATGGGGTCCACCTCAAAGAGCATGCACAGAGAAGTCCAAATTAAACATGATTATGACTCATAAATGTTAGTACACATTGATGGCCTAAGACACGAAACGAGCAGTTTGTGTGGGAAAACGAACAGTATTTATATAGATTTTACCTCTTGTAACCACAACCAAGTGGGCGCAGGCGCTTTGTGGCTGTTGTTACAAGAGGTAAAAACGATATAAATAATGTTCGTTTTCTCACACAAACCGTTCATCAATGTATACTTACATTTACAAGTCATTTCTCTGTGCATGCTCGTTGAGGTGGGCCCCATAGACCCCCATAATTATATGACTGATAGACACAAACGGTTTGACCTAAAAATATCAAAATTGAAAATACTGTGGAAACAAAGACACCAACATCTTAGATGCACTTGAGGTGAGCTAAAACATCAAAAATTAATTTCAAAGTGAACTATCCCTTTAAGTGGAAAGGTGAGGCTCCGTGTGAGTTTGTTTTCTCAGTTTATTCATCATACTAAGAAAAGTACACATGATCTGTAGAACACATATTTCGAGATAACAGTAACCCACCTTTAGTGATAACAAAACAAGTTAACACCTTTAGTGTTGTTGTATGATGATACTATAATATTTTAAGTCTGAAATTTGTCTTGCATAACAGAATATATTTTCACTTTATTCAACAAACAATCAACAAACTCACTTGGTCACTTAATACAAAATTCGTTAAAAAAAACGCCGTAAAACGAATAGTTCACTCGAAAATAAAAATTATGCCACTATTTTCACACCGTAGTGTAAGAGTTACAGGCTCTAATAAATCATTTTCTGTACAATTAAAGTAAATTGTGACTGTCACTATGGGTCATAATTTTCCACGTAGAAAGTCAGTCACACGGGGTTGAAAGCAAATTGAGATTGAGTAAATAATGGCAGGAGTTTCATTTTGAGTGAGCTGTCCCTTTAATGTTATGTTTGAAATCTCGAATGTAGCACTAATGTATACATCTCACCTGTGTTCTTACCTGTATTGTGTTTACAGCGGAGATTCCTCGGACGTAGAACACAGAAACATCGCAACTACGGGCACTTTAACGCTCTGTCACGTTTAAGCCTACCTCGAAAGCGAGACTGACTGATGTTGCTTTTAAAACCACCTGTCCTTACGGTCCACGCGCTCAGGAACAGGTTCACGCGCAAGGCCAAGCGTCATGCATTCCGATCATTTCGCGCGAGGAGCTTAGTCATGAGAAGAATGAATTGCATTATTTTTCTCATTCGCATAATAAATCGGATGAATGCTGCAGAGAGGCATCTGATGCGTTTGTTTCTTAGAAATGTTTGTAGTCAAGCAGTAGTGGTTAACCAGAAGACAACCCGTTGTTATGGTAAAGGTTAACTGGGAAACAGAGACATCACGTGGGCGCCTGGGGTACAGCTAGGCTACTGAGATAATTTTAGAGACGGATCACTCGATATCAGTGGAAACAGCTCAGTGTTTATGTAATCTATCTAATAGCTTTACAAGTACGTGTAGGCTACAGCTCAATTTCGGTTTTAAATAACGTTTTCGTAATATTTGCAATGTTTTCATTTTATATGTCAGTATTTCGTGATATAGAGCCTAATAATAAAACAAACTACTTAGCATTGCCAGTCAAAGGTTTGGGCACACTTTGTAGTATTTATGTTTCTCATGGTTAATCCTGTCACTTTAAAAAAAAAAAAAAAAAAAAAAAAAAAAAAAAAACTTTTGCTGACAATTTACCATGCCATCCAAGATGTCCGTGTCTTTCTTTCTTTAGTCGAAAAGAAAACGAAAAAGGGTTTTTGATTAAACATTCCAGGATTTTTCTCAATATATAATTCACTTCACTGGTAACCAAATGGTTCAAGGTCCAAAAGACAGTTTCAGTGCAAACTGTTCAAAGGGCTTTAAACGACACCAGACGATGAATAAGGGTCTTATCAAGCGAAACGATCGGTCGGTCATTTAAAAATAAATAAATAAATAAATAAATAAATAAATAAATAAATAAATAAATAAATAAATAAATAAAATAACAAAGAGTTGTATAAGCTCAAATGCTCACCTTGCTCTGTTCTGTGTGACTCTCCTGTTCGACCTTGTTCATCAAAATTAACAAATCTTTTTCCGAGTCATTTCGTTCATTTCGTTCGTTGACTGAACCATTGACTCTAAAAAAGATCAGTTCATTTTGATAAACGAGTTCGAACAGTAGATTCATGAACGTGCATCACAGAACAGAGCAAGAAAACTTTTTTTTTTTAATGACCAATTGTTTCGCTTGATAAGACGTCTGGAATCATTCAAAGCCCTTTGAACAGTTTGCAGTTTGCACTGAAACTGTCTTTTGGACCTTGAACCTTTTGGTTCCCATTGAAGTGCATTATATGGAGAAAAATGCTGGAATGTTTTCATCAAAAGCCTTAATTTCTTTTCGACTGAAGAAAGAATGACATGGACATCTTGGATGACATGGGGGTGAGAAAATTATCAGCAAAAGTTTTTTTTTTAAAGTGAACTACTCCTTTAAGAGCTGTTTTTACACACTCCACTAGGGTGGGTTTTAACACTAAAATAAAACATTAGACTTTTGGTAACACTTTACAAGGTCCATTGGTTAGCATTAGTTAATTAATATGAAACACGAATTAACAATAATTCATCAGTATTTTTAATCTTAGTTAATATAAATTTCAACATTTACTATATGTTATTAAAATCAAAGGTTGTACATGAACAAACAATGAAGAGCCGTATTTTGTTAACTAACAACATGATTTGCTCATTGTTAGTTCATATTAGTAATGCCTTAACTAATGTTAACTAATGAACCTTATTGTAAAGTGTTACAAACATTTTGTTTTATTTATTTAGTCCATTCAAATTTGTGCGAATTTGTTGTCCATCCACTTACTGCCACTGTTGTTGTTGTAGTTGTAGTTTTACAGAGTCTTACAACCTCTTCTTCTTCATTAAAACTAATGGTGTTTATTACTGACTGTCCCTGGTCTCCCCAACACTGTATGTTTACCTCTATGTAGCCTATATCCATTTATTTCATACGCACATTTTCCATCTGCCTTGCTTGTCATTTACCAAAGGCTTACAAACAGTAGATTTTAATAAAAGCACTAAAAGAAAAAGACAATGCCATAAAATGTTCCCTGTACATGCCTAACAATTACAGGGCTACTACTAACAGGATCTTAAAATGTTCTTGAAAGGTCTAATTTTGCATCCAGTTGACAGGCTGAGGCTAGCCATGACATTTAACATCAATTTTGCACAAGCAACAGATTAAGTAAAAAAAAAAATGAGGTAAAATCGTGACTACGCACATTTAATTGTCTGACATTTAGTTAGTTCCACTCATAACTCTTCCATGAATGTATGCATGTTTGATTCCAACTCAGATTGGAAATGTTGTGGTTTGGCTATTGATATTGGTGAGGTAAATTATACAATTCATACAAAAACAATTTAACACATGAGAATGAAGGTCAGTTTTACACTGCTATGACAACAGATAACAGCCCAACCCAATCAAACAACCATACAGCACACAGATTATGTCAGCAACATATCATTAGCCTATGCCCTCTAACCACCAATGCAGTCAACACTAAACAAGAGAAGAGTATTAAAATGAATGTTAGAAAAATACTGTATATAATCATAATACGTTCCAGGCCTAAACAACAAGATATGAAATGACCGGTTTCTTTTGGAAATGATATCACCACTCTCTACATACTATATTTATTATGTGGGAACATCTGTCTTTGGACAAAGTTAAACAGAAATCCCTTAAGAGGGGATATTTTCTTTAATTTAGAATCATTCATTCAAAATGAGTATGGCTGAATCACTCACCACACAAAAGGCTAATTTAGTCCCCTGTCTCCTGATGATCCCCATCATTTGTATTGTGATAGCCAACAGCATGAGACACCTTTGTCATTTATATTAAGTGCTGACCATATCCTTTGAGTACTGGGAAATTAGTTTCTCACCGGGGGGCCAATTTATGTAAGAAGTCTCACTCTGACAGCTAATGAATGACAATAAACACCCCATGTTCCTGTATTCACCAGGAGGGGGCAGTATGAGCAAGTAAAAACATTTGGAAGCAGCAGCGAGCCTTTCTTTAAATAACTGAACCAAAAAAAGGCGTGATTCATTTTATCAGGCGTTTATGTTTATTAAAAAAAAAAAAAAGTTTATGGAATATGATCATCCATTTCTTTTCACACGCTCCACTGATTTTCATACTCTGCAACAGGCAATTGACTGAAACCTATTCTTTTTATTCCTTTGTGAGGGTACGCCAGGTCCAACGAGTCAAGAAAGAATTGGCAACCTTTGAAGTTAAACTTAAAAAAATAAAAAATAAAATACAGAACCTGGACTAATGCACTCCAGGGCTTGTTCCAGCTCTCCCACATGTTCTTGCCCTGTATTTCACTATACCACATGCAATGTAAACACACACACAGAGACTCATACATATGAATTTGCGGTACATAAAGTCCCTCGAAACACCCAAGATAAACACCATCCATAGAGTAAGAGCCTCATATTGAGCAGGCTGTCGTTATAGATATTTCCACGTTCTATTTGATTTTGTCATAATATGTGTGCCCATGGTCCTACTCAACCCGCTCTGAGTGGGATTCGATCTGAGGTCCCTGGCGTGGGAGGCGGTCGCGCTAACAAGGACGCTAAAAAATGCAGCCTCGTGAGACCATGGGAGCGAGGTTTAAACGCAGCTCTTACTGGCCTATATGTCTATTACATTCACCCCCCTAAATCTCAGTCACACTGCTCGACCCACTCCGAGTGGGATTCAAACTCGAGTGGGGTGTCTGGCGCACGCTAACAAGGACGCTATAGACTCCAAACGCTTGTGTCAGTCACTAGCACACATCTTAAGGCCAGGGGAGTGAGGTTTAAACGCACAGCTCTTATTGGCCTATGTCTGCTACACCCACACACATAAATATTAGTGAATGAGAAGTGACTGACGCTAAAGTAAACAGAGTGCTCATTCCTCAGGGTGTTCAAATTGATTGGCACTGCAGTGTTGGAATATCAACAGCTGACTTTTATTCACCTGCAAGACAGAGGCACGGTCCACAACCTCCTCCGGGCTGTCTCGATTCCTGTGTAGATTCGCTTGAAGATTGGTAGAATATCCCTGGCTCACGATTTCCGTACCTGAGTGATTTATTTGTGAGGAAGGCTTGGTCAGATTGGAAGTAGGTCATAAGTGAAAGAGAGAACTGGAGCAGGAAGAGTTAGGGGTTGTTGGGTTTGAGAGTAAGCCTTCATTTTTATTTTACCACAAGCAAAAATAATCTCTTGGCTGGCAGAGAAACCTGGCTTCACCCAGAGCCTATTAAAACATGTCAACTGTGTCATTGATTTTGGTTCAGGCCGGCATTGATTGGCGTCTAAGCCCAGTCAGCCCACATTTGCATAGCCGCATCCCATAAGCTGCTAATTGGTAGTTTGCCAGCAATCATGGCTGAATGATGTGAACGAGCAGTCTTGGTTGATGCGAGGCAATTGTGGTTTATTTACAGCTAAGGGGTATCCATGTCAAATCAAATATTGCTGGCCTGCTGGCCATGGTTTTTGCTTATATAAGTACATGTTTATTGCCTTGTCTAATTGTATAATCGAGATTCAGCACAACACTCTGTCTCTTAGTCCAAATTTAGGTTGTAGGGAAACGTGGCCATGCATGTCATGCCGTACATTGGTTTGGCAGCTTTGACAAACATGTTCTCTCTAATAAAATCAGGGAACACAAGATAGGGGGGAGAAACGAATGAACAAATAAATAGAGTGGTTCAAAAGTCTGAGTACTGGTGAAAATCCTTCTATTAAACACTCTCAGAAAAAAACGGTACAAAAGCTGTCACTGGGGCTATACCTTTTCAAAAAGTAAACTTTTGTCCATTTTAGGTGCTCATATGTATACATTTTAGGTGTTAATATGTATATTTTAGGTGCTAATAAGTACATTTTTGGTGTTAATATGTACATTTTATGTGCTAATATGTACATTTTAAGTGTTAATATGTACATTTTAGGTGCTAATATGTCCATTTCAGGAGCTAAAATGTCAATTTTATGTCCTAATATGTACATTTTAAGTGTTAATATGTCCATTTTAGGTGCTAATATGTCCATTTCATGAGCTAATATGTCCATTTTAGGTGGTAATATGTACATTTTAGGTGCTAATGTGTACCACTAAGGTACCAATATGCAGCCTTTGGGTACAAAAGTGTACCTTTTGAAAAGGTACAGCCCCAGTGACAGCTTTTGTACTTTTTTTCTGAGAGTGAATATGTTTGGTCCTTACTGTAAGGGATAATGTGCAGTCAGCAGTTCATTATATCATTAAATAAACTCCAACTGGGCGATCAGGACCTCGATGCAAAAATGTCAGTAAATTGTTTTGTTTTCAAATAAATCCATACTTTTATTCAGCAATAATACATTGAATTGATCAAAAGTGACAGTTAAGACATTTATAATGTGAGAAAAGATTTTATTTCAATTAAATGCTAATAAGTGTTTCTCGAGCATCAAGTCAGCATATTATTATGATTTCTGAAGGATCATGTGCCACTGAAGACTAGAGTGAATCATGCTGAAAATTCTGCTTTGCAAAGGAATAAATTACATTTCAAATATTATTATATAAAACAGTTCTTTTCATTTTAATCATATTTGACACCATTTTTCCTGTATTTTTAAACAAATAAATGCAGCCTTGGTGAGTGACTCTCATCTTTCTAAAACATTTTAAAAAAATCTTATCAAGGCCAAATCTTTTAACAGTATCATATATTATTTTAAAGCTCCGGCTAAGAAATAATATTTGATTACGTACAATATACAAAACAACAGGCCTAGTGACAAGATGAGCGTGAGGGATGAATAGGAGATATTCACAGCTGAATGTTTGGACTGAACAATTAGAATAAAGTATTATAAAGTTTTAAAGTTTCTTTTAGATTATATTTATTTAGATTATAGATTATTATTACATTATTATTATTATTATTAAAGTTTCTTTTAGATTATATTTAGATTCTGATTTTGAATATGGCCTCAGACTTTTGAATGCCATTTTATAATAAAATGATTTTTCAGAAGCATGTTGAATCAAAATGTTTAAACCAATCCCACTAACGTCCTTCAGTTTTGAAACTGAATGTAAATCTGAGCAATTCTAATTTTGTTTAAAGACATGTTGGTCAGTTGCTATGCAATATATTCATTTAAAGGTGAAAATGGATGTCCTGCAGCGTAAGAAACAAGGCATACACTAGCCAAGCCACTATTGTGTAATGGTGCAGTCAAGTAGGCATTTATGAAAGAATTCAGTAATTTCTTCTGTGGTTTGAGCCTTTTTCTGGACTTTTAGGGCACAAGTAATCTAAAGCGGCTGCCAGCACAATTTTCAGGTCCCTTTCAAGGAGCTCTCAGTGAGCACATTTGACCTCAGCCGTTCACAAGAGAATGCAGAATGAGAAAGATAAAGACGACGCATCGGTCAGCCATATTGCTCTCCAGCACATCTGGAATCTGGTTTAAAACCTCATGGTACCCAGAAAACTAGTCCTGCTAGGTAAAGGGGGCTTGTTGAGGAAAGGGGAGAGATTTACCATGAGCTGGGGAAATAAACCTGTATTAAACTGTAATGGGCCAAGTTGTAAAAGCATTACATTCTGTACTACATTCAACATAGCCGAAGGGTTCCTTGGCCGACCCAGAAATGACTATATACAGCCACGGCGAGTTAACAAACTCAATGAGCAGTCATACACAACGTAATCACAACCGTGTGGGTTTCTTAGTCACCGCTCAAACACCGTGCCACATGTATCTCTCGCATTGACCCTCTTTCAATCGTACACAATGGGCAACTGTTGGACACTCCAGATGTTCACGTGTACTTGTTTAACTCATGAAAGTGTTGCTTGCTTGTGCATTTGAGTGTGTCTCTATTTGTAGGTGTGATTGAAACCTTGGAAATCTTTTATATGATTATGACTATGACATCTTCTCAAAGGCCCCCCATGATGAATGTTGCAGATTTACTTTATTACAGTCCATTCATTGGAAACTGCGATTTTTGAGCCTATTTCCTACATTCGTTTTTCTGCTGTGTAAAAAAAAAATGTTAAAATGTTTTGCAAATTTTTTTCCCACTTACATACTTGACATACTTGATACTTTTTTTTTCCCATTGGAAGGGGAAAACAGATGGCACAAGAACAGGAAAAAATCTATGTGCCCCCCAATGTTCAAAGTAGGCTTTCTGGAGAAAGGTCTGTCTGCATCCCGCATTACTACAAACCACACCCACAAGTTATAGCCACTTTTCACATCCCGCAAAGAAACAAGCATGAAACAATCTTTGAATCACTTCAAATCGAACATGGGGCGTACTTTTTTAGGGTCATGGTTTGTTGTAGGCCTACAGCAAGATCGGACACTCTATATCAGTGCAAACTGTTTCTGAACTCCTTAAAATGCCTCAATTGGTCTTGAATTTTCTTCAGGGACTGAAAATGTCACAATATTCCTCATTTAAACAATTCCTGCCAAATACATATGTAAAAAAGGGGGGCAAAGCCTGGTTGAGTTGGGTTTGTTAGTGTGTTGAAACTCGCAGTTACGGTAAGAGGCGAAACATGCTCTGAAGTTGTTGACCAATCACAACACAATGGTCCAGCTGATCAATCAGAGCACATTGTGGTTTTCTAAAGGAGGGGCTTTATAGAGACAGGAACTTATCAGGGGTGCATTTCCCAAAAGCATCATTAGTCAACTATATGGTCGCAAGTTCCGTCGTTATCAGCATTGTTTGAGTTGATGTTTCCCGAAAACATCGTTCTAACGAACATTCGCAAACAGCATCGCAAAGTTGTGTGGTCTGAACTACAGATCTCGACCAGTGGTTAGAAGGAAAGTTTCTAGATCTATAGTATTTATGGTATTTGATCTAAAACAGATTCATTCAGAGTTGTTATTAGTCTACTTCACCACGTGCATGACATCATTAACCAACGTGGTTGAATGACCAATTTGCGACAATGGTTTCGGGAAACAGTCGTGACTAGCTAGTTGATTTATTCAATGATGCATTGTACTATGGAAGTGAAGCAAGGAGTTACATCATTGTATGGGAAACACACGGCTGATGGCACGAAACCCTATTCTAGTAGATCCCAAAACCAAGCCCTTGTAAAATGGCACAATACTGTATGTCCTCCTTAAGAAAAAGATAAAAAGGAGAAAAATGTACAAAAATCATAAGAAAATAGCATGTAAAAATAGCATTTCTGAGAAACAAAACTCACTTGATTTACCAAAATGTGCTGAGATTAGATGCATAAATGCTTTGAAACACATTTAAAGATGTGTTTGAGGCAGTATAAAAAGAGTTTTTTTTTTAAAAATGTACTTATTACTTATTGAAAAAGCCTATTAGTACTATATACTATTTATAATATTTTAATTGGTGTATTCTGCCCATAGCCGCCTGCTGACTGACACTGCTGTGCAATTATTTTAATGTTTTTTTTTTTTTCGTTGTTAGACTATTTCTACAATATCAGCTATTTTAGATAACCCACTCCCACACAGTAAAAACAAAAATAGTACCTTTATGTCATTTCAGTCATTTTCTGACCATCTAATTAGACATTTTCTGGACTCAATAAGTGGGAAAGTGGAGTCAATTTTATGCAATTCAAAACTCTGGTGATGGGAGACTACTGATTTTTAAGTAAAGACATACTTTGTTGTTATTTTGACCATGCTTCCCATGACAGCAATACTCACAAACCTGGATGACAGGCAATGAGATGCATCATTACTTTGATCGAAACGAAACCATTATACCAACCTACTCCAAGCAGTGAGGTCACTCAAACTGACCAGCCTGTTTAATGAGCGTTGAAAGATACTCTAACGTCAGAATTATGACTTCATACTCTAAAGTTTTCCAGTCTAGTCCTGGGCCGGCCAGGATAAGTCAGAACATTTCTGCCACCACACTCGTAAAGATCATGTTTACCGCAACACTCCACACAAGTAAGCGTACAGTTCATTAATTATACAAACACACATGCCCGCCCCTTAAGCGTTCACAGAAGTAAATGTGCAAAAATGGAAAAGACAAAAATAACGAACCATTGAAATATTCTGAGTCAAACTGCACAGAGTTGGCAGTGTTTTGTAAGCGGAGGTCTTAAAGGTAATTTCAGAGAAGATTTATAGCTGTGTTGTTCCCCAATCACACACATCAAGCTGGTACAATGCATTTATGAGAGAAAAGAAAGCTTAACACAAACACTATTCCCGCCACAAGGTGCCAAACTCTGTGTAGCATTATCAAAAGCTTTATAACTACCATTTGTCATTTCATTTCCAGCCTGATGGTTTGTCTCAGAGGAGAGAAATAGAATTTAAAGTAAGAGAGAGAGAGAGAAAAAACCCAGATTCTTTTCTCCATATGCATCCCATGTTGGGTTAGGCTTGCTTACCTGTAAATCATCTGTCATGATCCATACTTATCAACAGTGTTTCCAGCATGAAAAATGTATTAGGTTTGAGCATAGCAAAAGCATTCCACACTGATGTCGTTTCTATAAATTATTAAGCATACCAATTTAATGTGCTTTATTTTCCCATATGACTCGTGTGCTGATTTAAAGCCCTCTCGTTTTTTGCGCCCCTATACGTGAGATTACTTTCCTCATGTTTTAATCTTTTATGGGCTCATTTCTGCAAAGAGCCTGCAGTACATTATAATGTACACTCTCTCACCTGGAATTAAAAATGACTAAACCTTACAGGCTGTTAGCTCATTGCACATAAACTTAGCACAGGCCAGGATGGAGTGTGTGTTTGTGTGTTTGTTTTACCATATCTCCAACACCCTGGTTTTTCCTGACAACAGATATGAGACAAAAGAGCTTTTTGCAATGGAGCACTAAAGACTTGTTGTTCCTCCGTTGACAGCGTATGGCTGTGCAAACTGCAGCGAGGCACGTTTCCTCTATCACGAAAGATAATCTGGGAGGGAAGGTGACTATCATCGCCAGTGTTCCAGCTCTTTCCTCTTCCTTTCCCTTTTCAGGATATCAGCCCAGTTCCCCCTGGATGAACTCCACAGGACTCGGCGTGACGGGGCCCGATCTCGATCCCGCCGCTGGATAAAGTGCTTGTTTGCGGTCAGATCGCACTGACGGGAGTCGAGTCAACAAAAGGGCATTTCTTTGCGCAACACCTCTGACAATGACCGCTTTTCTCGTTGACGACTGTTGCTAAAGCACATGCAGGGAAAATACGCCTTTGAAGTGCTTGCAGGTGATGAGTGTAATCTACCTGCTTATGAAGGAGATTCAGAAGAAGGGGAGATAAGTTCTGGGAGAGCCCCTCGACCAGCTGATAACACACTACGCTGCATGTTTTCATGTGCTGGCCTCTTTGATCCGGCATCTCTCTGCTCGAAGGCCATTCATCTATGTTGTCACACAGTCAATGTTGTTTACCCTGTTGCCATTGCTGCCAGTGTTGTTGTGGCACTGCATTTTAAGAGCTCTGTAATGAGAAAAATAAAATGCTTTGAGAGATTTTTTCAAAGATTACTAGCCCTGGCATGCATCACTGCAGCATTTTACATTATATATACACAATTCAGGCCCTTTTATGAAACGTGTGATGTGTTTTATGTTACGAGCATAATAGCACAACGCTAAGTCAAATGGCAATGGAACAAGGTTTGGCTGGTTAGGGTGGTTATATTAGTTTATAGCAATTCATCAGCTGAGAAACTTTCATTGAGATCATTGAAATTGCAAATTGATACATAACAAGTTACTGTGCAGTGTTAAAACATTCTCCAAAATGTGTACATTTTTCCATTTCACTGAGGAAAGCAAGTTATACAGGTTTGAAACAACACACAGGGTGAGTAAACAATGACAGCATTAAACATTTTTTGCTATTACTCATATTCTAGACGAGTACAGAATCTACAGATCAAAACACATGAAAAGAAAAAGCAGAAACAAGCAATAGAAGCATTGTCTATGCACAATGCACATGTAAAATAGCACAATCAACAAAAATTCAACAGCATATTCTTAAAGGAGAACTCTGGTGCAAAATGAACCTTTGGTCTAATTACACATTGGTATCTAGTCGACCGTTCTCTGAGATTTGTTTTCATGATAATCGAATGTAAAGACTTTTATCTCTAAAAACTGTTTAGCGTATAACGCTAGTATATGGGGGCATTTAATAAGTAAAAAGAAATCGCTTCTTAATACCACTATCAAGGCTCAAAATAGCCCCACACTAACACAGGAACATAATGAGGGTCCCTACATGCAAAACGAAGCATTGAGAACTTTGTAAGTGTACAGACTGTTTAATAAAAGATATTTTATAAAGACAGTTCACTTCGTGTATACAGGCAGGAGCCATCTTTGGAAAACAGTCTCGATAAGTCGAACCACTAACGACGTTCATACCACCCGCGCTGAACTTCATACAGATCACTTAGCATGTCATTCGTAGTTCGACTTGTCGAGACTGTTTTCCAAAGATGGCGCTGCCTGTGTAGATGAAGTGAACTGTCTTTATAAAATATCTTATTAAACAGTCTCTACACTTACAAAGTTCTCAATGCTTCGTTTTGCATGTAGGGACCCTGATTATGTTACTGTGTTAGTGTGGGGCTATTTTGAGCCTTGTTAGTGGTATTAACTAGCGATTTCTTTTTACTTATTGTTTGCCCCCATATACTATTATACGCTAAACAGTTTTTAGAGATAAAACTCTTTACATTAAATGATCATGAAAACAAATCTCAGAGAACAGTCGACTAGGTACCGATGTTGTATTAGACCAAAGGTTCATTTTGCGCCGGAGTTCTCCTTTAATGTTACCGAATGAAATATTGACCAGGATGAGGTAGGACTGTGCAAGTTTTGGGGGTGTTGATGGAATCAAGCTACTCCAAGTTTTTAATCATTGTTCAAAATGTTGCTTTGCTGTGAAACTTGATAAAAAATAGATTGCATGCGTAGCCCATGTTATTTTTGTTGTTGTTGTTTAAAAGCAGAGGCTGTTCTTTTCTTTTGATTTATTGCATGTTGAGATATTCAAACAACAACATATTCTGGGGGCCGTACATTTTTTGTGATTTTTTTTTTTAAATGCTGTCACTGACTGGCAACTTAAATCAATAAATCAATAAAATATAATAAAACAAATGCTGGCGAGGAAAGAGTTAATTTATGAGTAGGTGCAAGAACATAGAGCGGGTACAGCCAATTATAACTTATAAAACTTGCAGTCCATTATACTGCTTGATAGCGCAAACTATTGCAAACTTACCTTCGTAATCACAAATATAAATTTTACCGCTTAGTGCACTTTGTTATTCTTCTAATAATTTACCTAATGAGTCAAAAGTCTCACCTGTTTATGAGTACTGTGAATTCAGAGATACTACTCTTTTCACATATTTTTTTTTTTAAACAAACTATAGGGAAGAATGCATATTGGGATACAGCAATGTTTTAATAGCATTGTGACATTCTTTATACTTTTTGGTGAAATCAACTCCTAAATGACTTATTTGTAGTTGTCTCTGCATATTAAGCTGTGAGGGAAAAGTATTTTAACATCCCAAAAATTACACTCAGCTTTAATAAAAATAGCAAAGTATCTTCATTAATCTGTTCTTTCAGATGTGCTTCTGGGGATCATAATGTTCAGCAGATGTAGTACTCTGCTCATTTCTCCATTATATGTGGTCCAGTCCTCTGTTTCGTCTGATTTCTTATCAGTCTGAACCACCATCAGTTCTCTCAAGAAAAACACAACTCCTTCTCTCCCTTAATTTAGATGTTTTCCAGACAACCTTGTAATACTCAAGCACTAAATGCTTCCACCTCACCCAAGACCTTGATTTGTTTGGTCCAGCTTGAGACAGTGCAATCAAGCTGTTCAAAATGATTTAAAGTTAAACAAAGAGATAATTTAAAATAATGTGTTTGTTAAAGCTAGGGTAGGCATTTTTTTCATAAACACTTTTTGTTATTGGTTGCAGCACTTCACATCTTGATAGCAAACAATAATAGAAGTGGTCAAAATGTAAAAAAATGTATATCATTATTTTGTGGATATCTGAGGACCAAGAGATATTGGATCAATGATTGGATTCGGTCTGAATGCAATAATACAATGTCCTACCTGCCTATCAGTGTATTTCCATACCTCCGCACACCCTGCTTGGGCAGACATCATGTCATCAGCAGCGACAGCGCATTTCCATCTAGAGTTGTAGACAGTCACAGACAGCCGCAAACAAACAGCAGTGCCTTTGACAGTTTCTCTTGAAACAAAACAACAAGCAGCTGTGTTCACGCCATGTCATAACCGTAATTACGAGATGGCAACCCGTGACGTTCTACCCGGATTTGTTTATGGCCTCAGACTCAGATTTATGCGGTTCTATGTCAACAAATCAACGCCGAAAATAATCTACAGCAGTAAGTTGGTACAAGTAGAGCTCATAGCTCTGCAAGTTGTTTACATTCATTATTATTGTAATTTGATGTACTTTGAGACATGAGGTAATTTGACGTCATCTCTTGTGACGCTTTGCAGACTCTGCTGCTGTGTTCATGTGTTTTGAAGGAGACGTGGCTTTGGAGACTCTCTCATGCTATTAAAGCTAACTTGCTATTGTTAGCCTCTCTGAATTTCCGACGAGCGTTCTGTGTAGGCTGCCATCTTGTGGCGACGCCATTACTGAACTGTTACTGGTATGTAAACAAACCTCCGTGATAACGATGACAGCTAGCCTACAGCCAGACAGAATGATCTGTTGGGTTGATGATGTTAGACAGTGGCCTCCAGTCACAGATGAAGGTACAAATGATTTTACAGATTATTTATGAAAATAGCTTGTCAAGCTAACTAGGCTAACGTTAACTAAGAAGGAAACTATAAAAAGATCTGTCCATTTGGCAACAATAAGTAAATGAATGACATCAAATAAACGAATTCAATTTTCATTTGTGAACATTATTTTTCTCATTTTCACATTGCAAAAGGCAAGGCTAAGGTACAGCTAGAAAGTATACATAATATCGACCAATTAGTGTTTTTAAACCATGGAAAGAGGTCAATAACAGCAGGAGAACAATTAAGTCACATAAGCTCAGGAAAGCCATTTTATGACCATAGCATGTTAATTGAATAGAAAAAATAGCTAGAGAGGAGATTCTGCAGAGCAAAATATTACATATTTAGTATATTTTTTTTTTACTTATGTCATTATTATAACAAAAACTGCATTATATTTAATTTAAAATGATATTTTAAACCTTTAATAATACCAGCAGAACCAGATATGGCACCAGACAGGGGCAGTCGACCCGGGGTATACAGTAGCTCACAATGTCTTCTCTTCCAAATTGAAATTTTACTGCCGCCATTGAAACAATTTATAACGGAACATGTTTTCCCCCTCGACATTATAAAAGTTGTAACGTTAGTGACAGTCGTAAATCGCGAAGTGTTTATTCCAGTGGATGCAAGTTGCAACTAAAACAATAGGAGGCAATGGCGCAACACTACCCACCAACAGCTCAGTTATGGCGCCCGCTTACTTCCGGTAGTTTCGCCGGATTTGTCTATACCGTTTCTGGTAAATAAACAACCACAAGAAACCATTCACAGAAATCTAACATGTGCGTGGCTAAATAAAAAGTATTTTGCTGAATGTAATGCAGAACCTGATCTGCTGTTGATTCTGCCATGAATTACAACGCATTCTCATCCTTTAGCGTCATATAGAGCGCTTTATGTCAAAACGGCGCTATACTACGCACATAGCACCCGTTATTGTTAATATAACACGCGCTGTGATGGGTAGGTTTAGGTGTGGGGTAGGGTAGGGTAGTCTCATATTACGCTAAAGGATTTATGACGACTTGGGCTCGCGTGTTATATATTAACGATAAAGGGTGCCATGTGCGTAGTATAGCGCTGTTTTGTCATATAGCGTTCTATGTGACGTTAAAGGATGAGAACGGGCTGGAATTACTTTTGTTTAAGGTACCTTCAGTTTAATATCACAAGCATAATAAGTCACTAGGCATATGTGTGAAGCTGTCACTCTAAGTAATGTTTTTTTTGTTTTTTTAATCTGATCTGGCTCTTAAAAATGATTATCAGAATGATTTTAAATCCATCTAGTTTTGCCCGCATGTGTAAGCACACACTGGTAGTGTATAATCTTATTCTAAACTAGTGTCGGCCTCTTTAATCAACAGTGCATTTGAAGTGTAATTTCTCAATCTGGTTTCCCCTGCAGTCAACTGAAAACTAGTAACCGGAATCATTTTTTTTTTTTTTGACACAGTTTGCAAATATTATGACAAGCACGTAATGTTCCACCTTTAATTCCTAAAATATTCAGTAATTGGCTTTTGCAGCTATAAAAAATGGTTTGAGTTTTATGTTTGAGTGCGTGCCAATTGTACATTTCGCTCTGGCATCCACAGAAATGATACAGCAATTATTTTTCCCACTCAGGAATCTCGGTAGTTATTCTAACCATGGAAAAGGAATCTCTGAGAAATGTATAGCCACACAGGAAGAAATGTTTCACGTCATATAAACTTCAGAAACATGTTATATTTTAACTTGATCAATCTCAGGAAAAGACTAAATGTTTAGAGGGGCTGCATTCCATAAAGTTCTCAAAAAACCATTGAGAAACGATTATAGCCATAACAGCTTTCCGGTTTTTCTAGCTGAGTAATGTTCTGGTAATAAGCAATTCCTTAATAGCCGAGAATATTGCAGCCAGAAAAAAAATGGCTTGCATTCCTTGAGTTAATACGCAATCAATTATACTTTATGTTTCAAGTCGTTAATTAAATCCAGTCAAGGTCCTCATTTAATCTGATAGATGCAATGCTCATAGAATGTAATTCTCTTTATAAAGAGCCAACAAAAATATCTGAGACACACTCAAAGCATGCTCTTATGGGAATTCCTGATGCGTTTTATTGCTTGATTAATTCTGATTGATTTATATCTAAGTGTGACAAGCGATAACACATGCAATAAATCAAATCAGAATGTATACAGGAGTGGTGGAATTACGCAAAACCAAAATCGTTTTGTCGAGCTCCTTAACAAACCAAGGCTCCATTCCAGAGTGGTGTGAGAGATTGATGACCAAGCTTTGGATGGGGGGTGTGGAGATGGGTGCTTCAGAATGCTCAGAATTATTGGAGGCGCTGCAGAGGAAACAGATTTGCGGCCCAATGGTAGACCATGTGAGTCCGTAGCCCATAAAAGTGCTGACGCGTCACTTTTTTCCAAAGTGAGCTGTGTGAGGAGGAGCAGGGGGCTGGGAGAGGGGACATCCTGGTCCCCTTGCATCCCTCCTGCAGTCGAGATTAGTGTGTCCAGAGTCTTTATCTTCATTTCACTTCTGCCCATTGTGATTTAAGGGAAGCACTTTCAGCAGAACTGAGCTGCCTTAACAAAACAACTGTGGTAAATGGCAAGTGTCTGGGCATGACAGTGAAAGTGTTCTAGACTGTGGCGCCCCACGAGGTCATGATTTATCCCTGAGCAAACAATGTTGATGTCTGCGTCTGCCTGCATGCCTCAAAAAATATCTGTTTGGTTGCCAAATCAGATGCCATAGATGAAGATCATTATTATAGTCCACAAGGGGGCAGCGTTCTCAAAAATACGCACCAGTGATGTTAACACATGGGGCGAACACGGTTTTTTTTTTTGTCAATGCTTGGCTCAAATGGGGTAATGTATAAAGCCTTCATGATCATCTAGAAAGTTAGAGAGATATTCACTCAACTGATCACTAAAGTGCACCAAAGAGATCCTGACACTGAGTAACCCTTCTTCATCCGGTGGTTAGTTGGTTTGCGCAGTGTAATTCACATTACTAAAAATATTTTGAAGTTATAGATTGTTTTGGGCATGTTTATTTCCTTCATATTATATATAAAATTCATGTGAAGACAGATATTTTGCTAATATCTGCACCCCGTTATTAAGAGAGCATGGATATGTAAACAGACGTTTCAATATATTGGTATTACACGCATTTTCTGAGAATTTATATTTCAAGTTTTGACTGCAAATGTCACGTCCATAGCGTTGTAATTAGTCAAGTAGGCCTGCACATGACGTGATATTTCAGTTTTTCTTTTTTAATAAATGTGCAAAAATGTCAACAGTTCTGTGTTTTTCTGTCAATATGGGGTGCTGTGTGTACAATAATGAGGGTAAAAAATGATCTTAAATGATTTTTAGCAAATGGCTGCAATTTAACAATACTTTCCGTGCCCACTGTATGCTGTATGATGCTCTAACTTTTAGAAACCATTTGAAACTTGCATTATATGTAGCTATCCCCAGATTTGTATTTTATATTTTTCTAAAAACCTTAATTTGTGTTAATCTGAAGAAGGAAAAAATGGTTGAAAAAACTTCCATTCTGTCAAGCATTTGAAAAAAAAAAAAAAAAAAAAAAAAAGCTGTTTTAAACAAAAGAAGTGTTGTGAATCTGTTTTTCAAAGAAAGGTTTCACTGTCATTGATATAAGATTGTGTGTACCAGGATGTTTTCTTTTTGTACTTATCCTGTGACTACGTACATGGAACAAGAGGGTAACAAGCACCTCTACATGAAACAAGAGTATCTTTCCACAATATTTAACCAAAAGTTGCAACAGCTTTAGGTTTCAGTACACTTTTATTAAAAAGATTACTGTATATATGCATAGATATGTACCAAGTTATTTATAAAAAGCCAAAACAGTATGTACTGGTTCACCATTATTACAAAAAGGTGTGTGCTTGCTAAATTATTATCAAATGCAAGATTGTTGTATAGTTCTATAATGCTTACAGTATAAATATAAATATTTTATTATCTTGGCTGTTAACTCTATATTCCCCATATTGTTCACTTATACTTACATGTAAATATTTTATAGAAACACTATAATTACCAAAAGTTACACTGTAAAATCACTTTAATTACAGTACTTTCCAAGCTGTAATCTAAAGTGTCAAGCCTTTTACAAGTACAAACAATTAAAAGTGAACAATACAATTTGAAGTATGCTTATTGCAATGGTTAATAATAGCTGACAAATGTTTATAATACATTGTAAGTTGGAACATTATAAATGTAAACAACGTTTTTCAAAATATTAAAATGATAAATACATAAATATTTTAAACATGTTGCAATATAGGCCTAAGCGTTATATAAAGTACATATTTAAACCCACTAAAAGCGTAATCACTATGCTGTGTTGTTACAAAGTACATAAAATATAAAGTAACACAAGTATGTTTTCTGTAAATATCTGTTTGTGTTTAACATATTTCTTTAAAGTGAGAATATATTTATTAACAATGTACTTGGACTATACTTTTTAGAAATATATGAAAAAAAATTCAATATATTTTTTTTATGCACTTCAAATAAGCATGTTGGGAATAATGTATTATACAGTACTACTTGAATATTTTAAATACATTTAATACTGTCTTTTTCACCTGCAGGATAGCCCTTGACATCGTGATTCTCTTGTTTATAACAAAGATCCATCTACCCATTATGTCCATGTTTTAAGACTGAGATGAGTAAAGTAGTAAAGTTAATGCAATCACAGAGTTAGATTGGATTTCTACAGACCAAGCGTTCTTCTGAAATCCAAGCCCTGAAACACGAACAACGGCAAACAAATCACGGCCAGAGGATCACACACTAAGATAAATAAAAGCTGTTTACAAAACAGCGATTTGATCCAGAGATATTTAGAGGATCCAAAAATGACAAAATCATGTCAGCTACTCTTTAAGTGAATTTATAGCGATGGCTTTCATTGCAAGTCATGCTATATCATTATGTGGTTAGTGGTTACATTTATGCCTCCAAGCAACTGAGCCAACCCCATTCTGTTTAAACAAAAGCCTAATTTTCTCAGAATCTGCAGATCTAGACCTGCTGCTTCCCTGAGATGAGATGAGCTGCAGAAGAGGCCACGGTTCAGGGGGGCAAAGTCTGTACAATAAAATTGTGTCCTACTGAGGGCCCTTAACATAAGCCACATTGCTTTGTCCATTCATCTCCGCAATGGCCGGTTCAGCACCTCCTGATTTTGGGATGAGGATCTTGGCACAGCTGTACAAAACAACAGCCTTGGGATAAACCTGAATGACATGTTTTTCATATAAACTATTGAAACCATTTTGGTTCCTCTCTGCCTATTTTTTTTTTGTCCAACACTAATCTCTCATCTTTGACAAGGTCCAGATGTTCCCTTTGGAGGTGCTGGAGTGAGATTCACTCTCTCTGCCTAATAAAACTTCTAATATCTGTTGAGCAGGTCAGTGTGTCTCCATTGATCATTTATTGCTAAAGAAAACTAGCCATGCGGGAGTGCTGTGTGTTATATATTATAACATATAGCCTATATTCATATGACTGTAGTGATCAGTGCACGCTCGCATAAACCACTGCTTTAATGAAGGTTGACCTGTATTTCCCTCCACAGTCAGTTGTGTTTTTGCATTGTGATCCATCACTCAGTTTTGTTATCTGGCCTGTTATTTTAAAGAGACAACAGCTGTCTTAGTGGTATGAATGGGATAATTCTCAAACCTTTCAACCAATCCTAAGAGGAAATGCCAAATCAAACATTAACCTCAGTGATGTCTTCTTTAATTTCAACCACATTCTCCATTCACAAGTAAAAATACATTTTAAAACATGAGTTAACTATTAACGCTGAAGTCCGCAGTTTTTCCTCTTTGTCGCATTCTGTTCTAAATCTGCAATTGCAGTCATTCGCGGAATTATCAACTTAACGTGAGTTGTACCTCGGCACGGCACAGATCCGATGAATCGCTCCCCATAGAGGTTACACGCAGCGTCTCGTTCCCTTCAGGGAACTAAGGTTACATGCGTAACCAGAGATGATTCCTCTATCGTCTGTTTTACAGGAAATCGACAGCGCATTAATTTTAAAAGACGAACAGAGAACTTATTATAAAGGCATTTGTCGATCGTCAAGGTGTGTTTGCCGTCCTTCCTACAGGATTCGGCTAAAGTGTAATTTATCAGCCGGCTCCGATGGTCGCTAAGAAGATGGGACGCAAAAACCCAGTTGTTATTGTTATAAAGTTGAGACAGGTCGAGAAATGCGAGCATATTTGTTGGCTTTATTGGCGAGATCTAATCCTAAACTGAGAACTTGTTCGTATATATATTCACATTTTCTATGTCGGTCAAAAATGTTTTTCGAGTTTGCAAGTACTCCGCGAATACTTAAATTCTTTTTGCAACACCGGCAAAGGTCGTCAAGACTCGTTTTTCTTCTAAATACTTTTTCCAGAAAAGTAGTGCGTGCAGTTCAGTTCTGTTGGCAACTATTAGTCACTCAACATACGTCACTTACTGCGTTGCTCTGGGGTGCGTATCCCGTACAACGACGTAGTTCGCTGATTCACTACCATAGTACGACGCATCGTTGGAGAAATCAACTAGACTGTTTCCCGAAACCCATTGTCGCAAAGTATCGTTTAACCACGTTGGTTTCGCACGTGGTGGAATAATAACTACTTTTAATGAAACTGTTTGAGATCCAATTAACGCTAGATTTGTTAATATAAATTACAGACATGTAATCTGAGGACTATTTCTAATTGTTCTGAGTTGTTCTGCTTTATTACCAGACTCAATATTTGGCTCGTTCTTACATAGTAGAGCACGTTCGCACATGCGCACTCTTCAAACACTTTACTTCAAATCTTTTGAAAAACTAAAAGACGTAAATTCCATTTGTATGTATTCTAAATAAAAGACACCGGTTGTACTGAATGTCAGCTTGCTTATTTTACTCAAGATAAGGATTTATCACCTCCAAATGTCATGCAATATAGAAACGATGCCTTTAACCACAGGTTGAAAGCTGTCGTTCAAACCACACAACTTTGCGATGCTATTTGCGAATGTTCGTTGGAACGATGGTTTCGGGAAACACAGACTCATTAAACTATGCAGATAACGACGGAACTTGCGACCATAGTTGGCTAACGATGCTTTCGGGAAACGCACCCCTGATTGGTTGTAGGTCTATCCAATTGAGTGCAGAGTTGTTGTTTTTTCCTGGTTCGATTAAGGCACGCCTCCTAATCAAAGCCCTATGGAGCAGTATTAGACTCACATTCTGAATAGAATATGAGTATGACAAAGTCAGGCTAATGGACTTTTAACATACATTTTATTGCATTTCTGGGACCGTTTAGTTAACTGTCATCATTTTACTTGTGGGATGTACGTTATTGGCTGAAGTATTTAAGCTTTCAGACTCTTTAACTTTAACTTATGGGCTATATGCACGCATAAGTTCCGCATTTGACGCAAGGATGCTCCTCTATTTCCGGTTGTGTAGATTAAAGCGGAGGAAAACCGGAGAAAACGGGATTATGGCAGAGTCTTCAATATTTACTGTCCTCCCGTCCTTGAAACGAAACGTACATACGTTTAGATGTAATTTTATATATAGTTATGTTTATTTAATATAATTTTAAAAAGAAGCATAAACACAACGAGGGGTGTCTGTTTTATCTGTTTTTGTGACTAACGTTTCATTAGTATAACCATGGAGTATAAAATTCAATATAAATTTTCGCTATTGCATTGGACTCTATGATCGGCGGAAGTTATCGAGCATCCCTAATGCTTCACCGGAAATACCGCCGTGCATAGAGCCCATTAATGTGTGACAAGAGAGTTTAAGAGTATACATCAGAGCCATAAAGCGAGTTCAGACCTTTATTTTGAACTTGCAATCCACATAAAAAGCATGAAAGATCGGTAAAAAACCTTCCAAGAGTTCAAAAGGTATTCAAATCAAATACTGTCATGCACACACTACTTCTAAATATGATGTCTACTTCATAAATAGTGTGAAAATTATGTAAATATATGGTTCAGCTCACTCAGAGCCCGGAAGCGAAGCTATCATCGGATTCATATGTGCCTTGATGGCATCCTCCCAGCCATAATCTCTGGTGCCATAATTTCTTTCTTCGTCTTTTGTTTAATGGCGATTAACATTCAAGTACATATCACCATCTACTTGTTGTGCAATCATTTTGTGTGAACAAGAATTATAATGTTGGTTTGATGCTAAATATATAAATTGTCACAGTTGTAAACGATGGATTTCTTGGCGGCATGACGGCAGACCCCCTACCACTCGCTACCACTTGCTGCTCCACTCGGGACTACCACTCGCTGCTCACATCAAGTTCAAGGCGTTGACACATGCTTACAGATTGACCACAGGATCAGCTCCCTCTTTCTTCCACTCATTACTACAAGTCTACATCCCTACCAGAAGCCTACAATCAGTCAATGAGTGACGGCTTGTGGTACCATCACAGACAGCCTCAAAATCACTCATTCACGGTACCATGCTGGTGTAATGATCTGACCATCATCATCCGGAATGGAGAATCCCTGACAGCATTCAAAGGACAACTGAAATCTCACCTCTTCCGTGAGCACTTAACATAATATATATATATACACACAAAAATCGTTCTTTTTCCTTTAAAATCAATGTCTGAACTTTGTATTTTGAGCACTTCTTGCATTGTTTTTGCCTCTTCACGATGACTCTCTTGGTTTAGTCCTCAGTAGTTTTGGATAAAAGCGTCTGCTAAATGACTAAATGTAAATGAAGGTTTTGTTTCCAGGCGGACAGAAAATCCTGTAGAATTCAACCAATCAGATGATGATTTTGAACAAAGCATTCAGACATTCAGTCAATGGTTCTGCCAAAGGCTGAGAGTCATCCATAAACATACCTGAATATGACTATGATGCATAACCTGCTTTCGGGAGTACCTCCCCGATAGAAGTGTTGGGTGTACATTTCAGAGGATGGCCCAATGGCTTGGTCTCTAAGGAAAAATTTACTAAGGAAAAATAGAAAACAGTGAAGTTTGTAAACCTAATGGCAAATCTAAATAAAGCAAATATAAAAATACATTGCAAATGAAAATGTTGGCATAAATTAACATTTCTTACATTAATCTGACATTACACTCTCAGAAAAAAAGGTACAAAAGCTGTCACTGGGGCTGTACCTTTTGACAAAGGTACACTTTTGTATCCAAAGGCTACATATCACTCTAAAAAATGATGTGTTGGATTTACTTAAAATATATATGCACCATTTTTGCATCATACTTTTTAAGTAATCCCAACTTGGAATAATTTTACTTAAAATTAACAAGAAAATCTTTGTTATATGTACTTAATTATTTGAGTTCACGCAACATTCTTTACTTAAAAATGTATGCATCACGTTACATATATTTTTAAGTAAAGAATGTCACGTGAACTAAAATATTTAAGTTTATTTTATGTAAAATTATTCCAAGTTAAAAATTTACTTAATTAAATGATTACGGATTACTTAAAAAGTATGACGCAAAAATGGTGCATATATCTTTTAAGTAAATCCAACACAGTGCAGGCCATGTGAGATCAAAACAAATCTTAGTTCTGTTTACTTAACATTTAAGCTCATTTATATATAAAAATAAGACAATTAAATCAGTTGAACCAACCATTTTAACTTATTTTAGATCTTCAGCTTACATGTCTTAAAATAAATTAAACATGCAAATCACACACAATAAAGCATTTCACTTTATTATTTATTTTTTACCCAAAACTTTTAAATTGCATCTTAAAATATATTAAAATAGAAAATAGTTGTTAAAATAATAATAGTCACAATATTACAGTTTTTTCTTGGATCAAAGAAATGAAGGCTTGGTGGGCAGAAGATATATAGGCCTATATATTTATTTATTTTTAAAAAAAAAATCAATAAAAAACAATTAAATGTAACAAATTAGTCCATTATTAAATGCTTATAAATATAAAAATTAGTCTATTAATATCTATTAATTTAAACAAAATAGAAGGTAATTAATGACTTTTGTCCAGAGGTTTTGAACGAATCTCTTCAAAAACATTTGAACAGTAACTACTGGAAAACAGTAAAGATCTACAATCTTTATTTGAAGCTAAACTTTTCTCTAAAGGGTATTTACTTATTTTGATAATAATTTTGAAGGTTTAATTTACTGAATTGTCGCTGTCATTTAGGAATAATATTGTGAATCAAGATGGCCATTATTTAATGAAAAATTGTGCACACGGAGATGTAGGCAATGTGTTTTTGAATGTAATATTTATGTTAACGTTACCAAAAGTAGGCTAACCCGCGCCCAAAGCCCCCTTCCCCGCGATCCATGTATAGATAGAGAATATGGGAATTTGTAAATATGCAAGGTACATTTGTTTTATCCAAAAACAACTCGCTAATAAAGTAGGCCTATAATCTAGGCTATCCGTGGGGGAGAAAGCGCCGTCCGAATGGTCACCGAACGCGTCAAACACGTCGCGTCTAGTTAGATGCTTGAATCTTCCGCAGCTCGCTCGAGTTCAAATTTTTCTACCGAGGAAGACGTTCGCGGCAAACGAGTCACCCAATTCGCGACGCCCGGCGCGAATGATGCGTCTTCGCGTCTTTGCATTGACTATGAATGTAATCTGCTATCGCAAATAATTAAATTCGCGTTCGGTGTGAACAGACCATTAATGCATAACCCAACATCATGGTCATATATTTTGAAAAAACACAATATACTCTTCAAATACTCGCGTGCAAAACACTTATTTCATTCATTAACATGTAGACTACAAACGTTTACATTCGTAAGTAACACGTTTCTAATTGTTGATGCAAAATTTGTAGCAATTCTGAAATCCAGAAATTTCTTGACCAAAAATGCAATAAATGATCATGTGTAGGCCTAAGTACAAAAAATAAGCTTACCTACGTCTTCACATGTGCTGTGAAATAAAATGGCTTAAAATTTTTGTCTGGATAGGCATCACGGGAAATTGCATATCACGTGGCTCATATAGTACTTAAAATGATATGCTAGATTTACTTAATTTTGACGCAAGTTGACATGCCTTATGTATTTTTCATTTTATTTATACATACATTTAAGTGCACCTAGTAACTTATATTTTTGTGTTACACACACTATATATGTTAAGTAAACACTGAAAAGTTATGAATACTTAATTTTTTATGTTTGATCCAATTACTTTTATAAGTAATGGTTGTTCGGCCAACGAATCGTTTTTTACCTTAGTGGTACACATTAGCACCTAAAATGTACATATTAGCACCTGAAATGTACAGTTTAGCTCATAAAATTGACATATTAGCACCTAAAATGTACATATTATTACCTAAAATGTTCATATTACCACCTAAAATGGACATATTAGCTCATGAAATGTACATATTAGCACCTAAAATGTACATATAGCACCTAAAATGTGCATATTACCACCTAAAATTGACATTAGCTCATGAAATGGACATATTAGCACCTAAAATGTGCATATTACCACCTAAAATAGACATTTTAGCTCATGAAATGAACATATTAGCACCTAAAATGTACATATTATCACATAAAATGTACATATTAGCACCTCAAATGTACATATTAGCACCTAAAATGGACAAAAGTGTACCTTTTGAAAAGGTACAGCCCCAGTAACAGCTTTTGTACCTTTTTTTCTGAGAGTGTCTCGGTGTATCATGGAACATATTTTTTTGGTTCATACTCTGCCTGTCTGATGATTGTTATGAATGATCTTATATCATCACGTACTATTAATAAACCTTAAAGTAGAAAATTCAAAGAACAATTTGATGTGAAATTTGGCTTAAAACATGCAGCTGTTTGCTGACTACAATGAACTCATAAATGGTGCATTCTTTTAATATCAAAAATAGCAGAAGGCCACTGGAGAAGAGAACTATTGCTCTGAGCTATATCGACCATAATCATTGTGGCATACATACAGTATACTGTTTAAATGCATCAGGAAGCAGCATGTGTTTGTTTTTTTCACTGCTACTTCTCAAACTCAAACCAGTCCATATCTGTAGGCAAAACGCCTTTTTGTGAGTTTTTTTTTCTTTTTCTGGCCTTTGGACCCAAAAAACTGGCACTTGTGGATGGTAGAGGAAGGGAAGTCTAAAATGGTCCTCAGGAGCATCTTAAAATTTTTTATTGTCATTTTAGAGTGTGTGTTTGGCACTGCTAAATGTGATTTGGCAAACTATTTTCCTGCAACTATTTGGCAGTAAAACGTGTAAAGGTATCACTTTTGGGCTGTTGTGAGTGCAAACAGCTAGGCGGGAGTTAGAGAATATCGACTGCTCGAATTCCTGTTAAACAACAGTAAACAAATAAACCTGCACCCGAAGCAGCTTCTATTCTGAGCTCTTTTTAACTGTGAACGATTTCTTCAAAGAACCCGGCAGATTAAAAGCCTGTTACTTAATGTATGCTTGTTAAATAATCGTTAAAAAATGCGTCCAATAGGAATGCTTGAATGTATCAGATGCTGAAATTGCTTCCAGTCTCAGTTGAAAACTGACTATTATATGGATTTAATGCTGGCCCCATGCTGAGGGGCTTTAGGGAAAGCTCAGCAGGTGCCTTGCTGATTATTATCTGACACCCCAGTTTTGGATAACAAGAATCATACCATACACCACTAACGCTGTTTCAGCTACACAAACTTTTTGCAATTGTTCTCCGCAAGTAGTGACGCTTTAACATGGTTTTAGTCACAAATGATTTGCCTCTTTGTTGTTTGAAATTTATCTGTTATATTATCTTTTTTTATTGCCAGTTTGTAATCTTACCCAATCATGCTTATCAAAAAAAAGGAGGAAGATCAGTCATATTTAACTGCCAGATCGAGATTAAACTCCATCACTGCGACAGCTGTTGATTATTTTCTCTTGTTAATCTCTGGACAAGTTTTACAGTAACATCCAATCTATGGTAACATGGTGGCAGCCTTTCATCCACAATGTAGTTTTTCTCACTTTGATATCTAAGGGTAGAGCAAGATGGATATCTCATCATGCCTCTATGTGGGGGGTGGAGCAGGGCATGATGAGATACCATTCTTTCAGTTTTCTGTAGTTTGATGTCAGTGGGTTTCAGACTCCCACATCAGTTGGATTGCCACTGAAAGATTGTTTACAAATATCTACAAACAAGATGGTATCCCGCTCCCCACCCCCAATGGATCCATCAGTAAAGAAGTGGATAGAATGGCCCTAAAATCGACATTATCTGTAACGTAGACCAGATGAATGAGGTGAACCACTGTGAGGGGTTTAGTCTGATGGCTTTGGGACTTGTGATAAAGCCTGCCGTTTGAAGAAAAGCTGAAATCAAATCCGTACGTCTTATCTGCAGTTCTCATTGCCTCTTTGATCATACCGAAGCAGCAGTGGGACATGGGGACGAATGCAAAGGTCTTCTCCCCAGGACAAATACGTTCACATTCTCTAGCCCTTGGCATGGCTCTTGAACCCTGGTGCTCTGAAGCACTCGCCCAGTCCTAAACCACACTAGATACACTGGCATCCCCCTCTCCCAAACCTGATATACACATCTGAAAGCAATTCTAGGTCTGTGTGTGGGGGCTGCTGGATTCCAGCAGGACCCCCTCACCGGCAGAAAGGAGGGAGGTAAAGCATTGGGAAAAACAGGGATGGCAATTAAACTATTGCTGGCCTTTTGATGGAATTCCCGGTGGAATTAGTCAAAGCAGGATTAATTACGGGACTAATCCTGGTTATCCCACCACATATCTTTTTTTTTTTTTACAAGCTTGTGTCATTTCCTTATTATTATCCTGGGAAAGGAAATGTATGACAGGTAATGAAAACTGAAACATTCTGAAAGTACAAATGTGTATTTAACATCCTTGTCCTTAAAACTGAAGGCATACCACTTTATAACCTGGCCTGAAATTACTGTGCAAAATTAAGTTAAGCATACAACTAGTATTAAGAGCCACCACAGAATTATCAGCTCATGGCAATCTTTCTATTACAACCAGCAATTTAGTTTACTTTCTACCCAAGTGACTGGATAATTACATAGATTTATATTCAAAATTACTAAGTTGCCTTTGTAAAAATCTAGATAAATGCATTTTCTCCCTCTGTGTCACACAGATAAATTTGAACAAATGTTTTTTTCATCCTAACAGCTATCTGCTTAATGTAACCTAAGTGCAATCTTATAAACTTGGTCAGTTTCCTGTTCTGATGCAGCATCATTTATCAACCTTTTTAGATGGCGTGTGCATAATTGTCGGTGTGTTTTCGGTAACACAAAGACAGACACATATGGCTGTGATCACGTGTGTGTGTGTGTGTGTTTCCTCCATGTCCTTATGCGATGAGTCAGACAACAGCATTGATGTTTTATGGTACAGCTCACCCAGCCTTGGCAGGAGTAGAGACAGAGCGATACACAGGATGAATGTTTTACATCATGTGTTTTACGGCCTCATTTGGAGACAACAGCTTGTACTGTGACCTCAAGACAAACACCACTCCAGAGGCACCCCATCTTTAGAGAGAGAGGGAACATTGGAGAGAAGAAAGGAGGAGGCCCCAATAAAAGAACATCACACCTGGAGCTGAGACACCCGACACTATCCTCGTTTTTCTCCTGCCGGCAAGTTAGAAGTTCTCTAGACGTCTGCTGTAACTTGAAGCATGTGGTGAGATGCAGTAGCCCAGTGATGGGACTCTTCACTGTCACGAAAAGGGACGGTTTCATTTGATAAAAAGGGGCTAGAGATTAAATGGACCTGAATTGACATCCTCCAATGGCAGGCCTTGATTTATGATGCAAGCGGCCCGAGGTGGCAGCGTGACAAATAACCTGCAGAGAAATTGGAATGTCGTTTCTCTTCTGGAGTCTGGATGCGTTCAAAACACGGCGATATGCTCTCGGGTGTTGGACTGCAGAGATGAGGTCTTGTGGACACTGTTGCTGCAAAGTTCACCTGTTCAACTTGTACTTTGTGCTTCATCAACAAGGAACCTGTGTCCATGCATGTGTTGATGTGCAAGGCAAGGGTGTTAAAGACAGAACTAAGGCATGATAGTGACCCAGCAACTCTTTATAGATAATCCTCGCTATTGAGGCCAAGACTATTGCAGGTGCACCGTACTCAGTCCCGTCAAGTCAGTTAAATGTTTATCTTAAAGCTCACTTGGCACAGTGCATTAGAGTCAGCTGAACAGTCCACAAGCATTTTTCATCATTCCCTACTGCCTTGAATTTGGTTCAAGTTCCCATGTGATGGTTTGATTTACTTGAGTTTCTGTATCACTCAAAAGGTTTGTCTCCAAAGTTTGCATCAGCTCCTTGAGCATGTGTATTAGGCATAGACTGTAAAACATATGGACACAGCGTCTGTGACGTAACCCATAGACTCTGAAGAACGGTTTTGAAGCTGTTTATGGGGGGTGTGGGCGGCGCCATCTTGGAAAACCTTGGGAAATCCTAGCCCCGCCCATCATCTGGCAAATCCATATATGGGTAAAAGGGCGGTCTTTGTGTGAGACTGAGCTGGCCAGTGGACCCGCCTATTTAGGCAAGTAGCCTCAGCAAGATCTGAATTTACTGGTAAGTTGTAACGTGATGCTCATGTCTCTTCAGCCAGTTCTCATCCCAAGACGTCATCTAACTTTTGACCATACGTCAACATCCGACTCTTTAGGGCACCCTTTAAAGTCAGTTAGATGATGCTATCTAACCCTACCCCAGACCTAAACTTACCCGCAACATCTAACTGACGCTAAATGTAAAGCATCAGTTAGATGACGCCCTAGGATAGCGTCATCTAACTGACCGTTAAAGGGTGCCCTAAAGCGTCGGATGTTGGCGGTCAATGGTCAAAATGGTTTGGTCAAAAGCGTGAGTTAGATGATGTCTTGGGATTAGAATGTGTCTCTTAAAGGCATGCTCAGACACCTTATAGTTATGTATTCTGCAAGGTACTATCCGGGTAAACTCATGTGACAAGTTACTACTACAATGTATGGACGGAGTTGTGTTTGCAACTGCTAGGTAAAATAAGCTAACGTTAGCAGCTAACTGAAAAGCTGCGAAATTTAAAAATACTACTGTCATTGTGTCACGAAATGTAGTTTTAATAGTTTTCAGTCCACAATGTAGTTGTTTAAAGCTCAAATCTGTGATTTATTTATAAAGATAGCGCCTATTGAAAAATTTGATCTGACATTTGCCTGAGCCTTGCCTCGGCTAGTGCATCTGGCTCTGATGTCTCTAGTCTAGTGGTTGAACATGAGATATAATTCGGCTTGTGTATATCTAATTGGCGATCTTTGGTCTCAAAAAAAGATGTTGGTATACTTTGTCACTAAAGACCATAGACTCAGGGTTCTCAAGTCTCACGCATTGGCCGTGAGACACGCATTTCGACCGGTTCACACCCTCACACGCCACACTGTGTATTTCTCACGCTGAAAAGGCAATGCCAACCAAGTTGTCCTGGCTGAAAGCTTTCTAACGTTGTATACGAGGTGCAGGCAAACAAAGTGAAGTTTCCTGCCGCCAGCACGTATCTCCGCCTGATTGCGTTCGTTACTAGGCAACATATATGAGCGCTGCGTGCACCACTGATCTATACAATGACATGTCATTCAGTAGCGCGAACACACGGAAATGGACGGAATATCCTCGGCCACCGTACGTTCGTTACTAGGTAACCAACAACATCGCGCGAACACATGTGTCGTGATGGAGAAGAAGGTAAGTTGGAAGAAGCTCGTCTAACATTTTCAGGCTAGAACATTTAATATATAGCCCATCGTACATTATTATTGATGCAGTCAAAAACTCTACAACTACTTTGCAAGCAGGCTCAGTTTGGCTATCTTACGTTATCTGTGCCCTAAAGAGTCGGATGTTAACGTATGGTCAAAAGTTAGTATTATAATGCAGTATTATATTTGTAATACTGCATTAAAGACTATATTTGATGTGATGAATTGCTCTGTCATTTATCAGATTTACTAATTGTTATAATTTCAATTTGTTCTGGTTAATTATGAACAATGGGTAAAATTGGGGGCGGGATGGGTGGGGCGGGGCTTCATTATGGCGCCTCCCCTAACCGCGTGTGATCTCACTCCAAGCTTTTGCTCAAACTTGAGAACCCTGCTATCATAGACTGTAAAAAATATAGACCCATACCTCAAAGTGAACTGAGGTGGTGTGGCGTGTGTAAAATGTTTGTGGAACTTTTCTAACAAATGATGATGATATTGAACCCATTGAAGCTGTACATGTCACTTTTTTGTCTAGGACTGATGGACTGTTACACCCTTCCCATTACTTATGCCAAACCAATGTTTGTTACGTCAACTTACTGTTGATGGCACTGAACTTGAAAATTAAAACACTTACAAATATTTATGGAAGTTTTTGATCAGCTGTGATCAACATGACCAACTAAATAAAACTTGTATCAAACCAGTTTACCCAGTCCCAGTTATTTTTTAAATAACATTACTGAGTGTCTGAATGGCACTGATCTGATGAAAAGTCTTTGAAATCAGAAGTTTCCACTGGTCAGCATGGCTTTTGAACATATCAGTTACATCTTAAAATCTTATGTTACATTTAATCATTTGGCAGACGCATTTGCAGTGTTTCAAACGTCAGTTATAACTAGGGTTGCCAACTTTCTGAAATGGAAATAATAAGGAACGGCGGGGGCGGGGCGGGTGGTGACTATATAGACTGTAAAAAAATATGTGGTGACATGTCCCCACCATAGGTCCCCATGGAATATATATATTTTTTTAAATAACCCCAGAAATTATGACTTTTGGTGAATATTGTATTCCATCATACATTATAGAATATTATAATACAACTTTGTAGGCCTTATAGAATAGCAAACTTAGCCTAATCAATATACAAGACTGAACAAGCACATCGATCCCCCCCCAACCCCCCCCCCCCCCCCAAAAAGGTGTCAGGCACTCGAAACCTATCGAAAAAAGATAAATTTATGCTGTGAAAACTGACATTTTAACATGGGATCTATGGATATTTGCTCCCTTTTGGGACCTCCCTCTAGCGGATGTTCAGTGTATTGCAGTTTTTCGCACTTCCGGGTAGGCTTCATTTTTCAGATTAGAATGTTGCCGCTTGGTATTAGGGGGGCCCCTAACTCTCATGGGCTACAGCAAGACATCTGGGGGGTTGTGCTAGTTACATTCTTTCCAATCTGATAGAGGCTGTTATCGTTCTGAGATGGAGGTGCTGAGTATGAGATGCGTGTTGGGCTTTACAGTAACATCAACACATTCCTGCTCACATTCCTCACGGCCAGTGAAAACACTGTCGGTCCGATAACAGAAAGGGCAATCAAAACAGCGATAAATCGTGCCGGATATAAAGAGCAGCAAACCAAAACGTAGAGGCTTCAAACAAATACTTTCCCTGGCAGCGTTAAATGCCTGTAATACCCTCGACTGGGACCGTTTCAGCTTCACTGACTGTGTTTTTTTGTGTCATTGTCTCTGCTCCCTAGATCGACCATGTGCTGTATCCAAACACCAAATGTAAATGAGAAGACATAATGTACCTATGACTAAATTATTGGAGGAACCGTCAATGTGAATGGCCTTTAAAGAACCACGTTGCCCGAGAATCCAGAGCAGGAATTTTGGCATCCTAGAGCACCAGTACTGAAATCGCTCAACCCCTTGAACTTTTTTTGAGATCTTCCACATGGTCACCATGCCTGCTGCTTTATTCATAATTGATAAGATACCGATTTGTCATTGTTCAACAGATGCATTTCCATTCTGTGCAGACTTTATATCCATCAGCATGGAGAGGTCTTAATGGCAAGCAGCAGAGCCATGCTGGGCTTGCGTCCCCCCTTCACCTCCACCCCACGCTGGGCCATGGCGGTAATGGGGATCATTGGGAATAGATTCATGGTAGAAGAACAGACGCTTTGACCCACCATCTACTCTCCCGCGCCACTCCCACTTCAAAGCCACATAATGAAATTCACCTGTGCTAGCGGGCCGAGGAAGTCTTTTGTAAGAAGTGTAGATTGAGATAAAGGATAGGAAATACAGAGAAGCAGGAGCTTTAAATGAGCTCAGCAGTGATCAAGAAGCTTGTGAGATGCACAGGGAAAGCAGGAAGACTGAGAAGACTCGTTGACTCAGTGGAGTTTTGTCGGAGTCCTTGCAGAAAGCCCCCCTTCACATTAGATTAGCTTATGCTCAGACACTAACTGGGCCCCTCTCGTTGGCCCCCTGCTCAGCCCCCAGTGAGGGGTGTTTGCTATTAGCCACTGACCTCTATCCATTCACTCTTGCCTAGTCTCTGCTCCTGCCTTTAGATCTGCCACACTAATCAAAAGAAACCTGGCCTCTTAATCCCAGCGTTTTCTTTTCTTCAGACATGAATGATGAACTGGGCCCTAAATAATATAAGGGGGGTTTTAGGATATTTATTATAATAATCATATAATAATAGCTCATGCATTCAATAGGATAAATGTCACAGACATTCATAACCTCAATTCAAAATGTCAATATGCACCTAAGCTGTTGGGAAATGAGGATTTACTTGTGAACTTTCTTTATTTTTTTATTTGACATCTAGAGGGAAAGAATGAGTACAAAAGTGTGAAAACAAAAGAGAAAGGTTTAGTCCACGTCCTGTGTTGGGGCAAACTGTTGTTTGATTTATTTTTCCTATCATTTTGATATTGCTGATAATTATATTTTAATATTCTTTAATATTTTCATAATTCATAGTTGTTGTTCCTGGGATTAGGGTTCTTTAAGTAACCCAGGAAACAAATGTGGTGTTATTTGCCTTTTAATGACCCTAATTTAGGCATCTTTCCAGTCATCCTTTAATACAGTAGTCATTTAATATGATACATTTGAAGAGTTCAGATGCAAAAGCCTCTAAGTGCCATTTGAAATTTTCTTCTAAAATGATCATTTTTATCAAGCAATAATTGCCATTTAAGTGAAATTACTGAACTTAAATATACAAGCTTGATAAAAATTACCATTCTAGAAGAAAATTTCAAATGGCATTTAGAGGCTTTTGCATCTGAACTCTTCATTTGTTACTGTTACGCCGATGCAGATGAAGCAGACAGATGAATGATGATTTCAAATGATAATAAGATTCAATGTAACAAGCATATGAACAGAATGTAATAGCGTGTAAACAGACACGAAGACACAAACAATAACTGACAAGGGACTGACTGGGGAGAATATATCCACAGGGTAAATGAGGGAACTACCAAGACACAAGTGGATAAAGGTTAACTAATAAGGGACAAACAAGAACAGGTGCAGACAAGACACAACAGAATGTGACATTACGCCCTCCCTCGGAATGGCGTGTCCTCGCGCTGTGATGACAAAAAGTAAAAACTTCAACAGAAAAAGTCTGAGGTTTCGGCAGGGGGAATGGAGTTAGGGACGGACTGGACCCTGGTGGCATTAGCCACGGGCACTATAGTGGACGGGGGAGTAGCCAAGGTGGAGTCCAGACAAAGGTGGTGGACGGAAACCTGGGGCAGATCAGCAGAGGCGGAACCATGGTGAGAGGTGGAAGAACAGGTGGAACCGAGCGGCTGACAGACCATGGCGACACTGGGGACCCGGAAGACGGGAGATGAGCTGCTGAACTGCAGGACTGTGGCTGTGATGTGGGGATGGATGTGAGGGAGGCCTACTACTGGGAGGTTAGAGGAAGGGAGGAGTCCAGGGCCAAAGGCGTGCAGGGTGAGGGTGCAGCTTGAATCCCAGAAGTCTGTGGTTGTAGCTGGACGTCGACTGCAGAAGGCCGACCTGGAGTGGCAATTGAGCCCAGCGGAGCTTCCGGGCAGACGGACCGGAGGTGATGGATTGGTGGGTCGAGGTGATGGCAGAAGGCCGACCTGGAGTGGTGATCGAGCCCAGCGGAGCTTCTGGGCAGACTGACCGGAGGTGATGGATTGGTGGGTCGAGGTGAAGGCAAGGCTGACAGGTTGAGATGGAGGTGTGGGCCAGGAGAACCAAGGTGCAGCAGGGTATTTGGCCTCTAACCGAGCTGGTGGAAGGGAAGCCTGAGGCGTGAAGAATGAACCGCATGGAGTGAGCGGCGGTGGCAGAGCTGAGTAGCTAGACAGCACCAGTGTTGCCGACGGATCCAGGGGACTGCCCGTGACCAGTGATGGAGGCTCTAGCTCTAGCTCTGGCATAACCTCGGTGGGTGCCTCGGGCTCGTTGGCTGGAGAAGAGAGGCTGCCGTTCCGGAGCATCCAGGCCAGGTACCCCAGATACGGCCTGCTCTCTGGGTGGAGGAGTAGTAGCAGCAGCTGGAGTGAGTCCATCACATTAAATTTGCTCATAATTAAGGGTCGGTTATTCTGTCACGCCGAGGCAGATGAAGCAGACAGATGAATGTCGATTTCAAATGATAATAAGATTTGATGTAACAAGCATATGAACAGAATGTAACAGCGTGTAAACATAACATGAAGACACGAACAATAACCGACAAGGGGGAGAAAATATACACAATATATATATTTCCCAAAACTAGTCCTGAATCTTGCCAAAGTCATATAAGCCACGTCCATCCAGTCAAACTGGCCATCTGACACTTTGCCACATCTTCTCTGTTTACAGCACCTCACAAAACTATATCTACTAAATTTCCACCTAAACAGAGGAGCATAGACTTTGCATAATTGAGAAACTAAATAGCTGGTTCACAATTAACCTCAAACATTTGAAGATCATTGGTCATCATGTCATTCTACAGCAATACTTCTTCATCATTTTTATTAAAAATTTGTAAGCACGTGTCCAGCTGTCTCTGGATTTGTCACTGATTTATCATTTACAGGATTTGGAGTGATGGTGGACCTCAGAAACAGTCACTGCCTCTGGCTCTATTTTATGATTTTATGGGCAGTATCCCATTTACAGACCACACTCACAGTGGTTGGGCCAAGTGCAATTAACATGACTGTAACCTTGACCAGGCTGCAACACTAAATCACTGATGTCATCATGTGGGGGATCCGGTATGTAATAGAAGATTGAGCTGTGATGGCCAAGAGCTCCTGAGCAGTTAAAGAGTCAAATAACGCAGTGTCTACACTGTAAAACAATTATGTTTTAATACAGTAAAAATCTGTTAAAGGCAGGGTAGATAATTTGTTCCAGAATTTGCTGGTTGAAAGTCCCTTCACATCCTCATAGCAATGACTAAATTAAGTGGTCTAAATGTATTTATATATATAGTTTATCGTCTGTGGAAGGTGTAGGAACACACAATGTTTGTCCAATCATTGTATTCGGTGCAAATGCAATGATACAATGTCCTACCTGCCAAAGTATGTATTTCCATACCTCCGCACACCCTGCTTGTTTCATGTTATGCAGAGTTAACCAGAGCTCTTGTAATTATCATTATTTTTCTGATAATTCTGATAATAACTTTATTTATTATATGTGTGTAGGATGTTTTCATGCATTCATTTCAATGCTTCATGCATTGCTGCAAATGCACTTTAATTTCCCAATTGGGATTAATAAAGTAGTACTACTGCAGACGTTAGTTACAGCAGCCGCCTTTTACAGTTCATCCTGAACCAAAACAATGAGCTTATGCTGCACTCTCGTCATACTGTAATTTGGAAGAGATGGAAACCTGTGATGTTATACTCAAAGCGGTTTGTGAATTTATACCTTATAAATTGTTACCAATGGCAACACTATCAATGCTGAAATTAATCTGCAGCAGTCAGGTGTACAGGTCAGTGCTCTTTAAGTTGTTTTTGTTCAGTATTATTGTAATGTTATGTGCTTTAAGACATGATTTAGTTTAATGCCGTCACTTTCTATGCTTTTATTTGCTCCCTGCTGTATCTCGTGTTTTGAAGGAGGTCGTGTTTTGAGGGAGGGTGGGATCTTATGCTCTCAAAGCTAGCTTGGTATTGCTAGCCTCTTTGAACATTGTCTTTATTGTATTATTTAAGTGTCATGTTTGTTACTCTGGTGTATTGTCTTTGTGTATGACCTTGTTCACCGTCTACATATACAGCAAGTACTGACCATGTTTTATGGACAGGCCACTTATGCTGAGCTCTGTAAATTACATTACTGGTAAGTTGTGTGTTAGCTGGGAAGGGTTTGTATGTGTTAATGATGTTCGTTCTGTTGATCAGTGTCCATTTGTTTTATTAACAGTTCAGGTTAGTATTGTGTATTTACCATGGTAACTATGTTATTTAATAGCCTTGGCTTGTATTATTATTTATATTCACCAGTTTTAGTGATATTCTTTAAAAAGTGTGTAAGTGTTAAGTCAAGTGGGAAAGTACTTTTGGATAACCATTTTTTGAGAAATAAAAATTTGGGCAGTGGCTTAATGACCATGCAAGAAACTGACCATTGACAACAACTGTTGTAAAATGTATAGGCACCAATCTGCCATTCTGTGATTCATGAAACGAGGGCTGTTACATTAATACAGTTGGACCACTTTCTTTAAATAAAGGTCCATTATACTTTAAGAAACTTACAACAATATAAATACAATAATAAATGCAATGTTGTAATGTTAAATACAAAAAGGTGCAATAATAACATAGAAGATAAATTGAACAGATGTCCAGACTGCAATCCCTGTGAGTGCAAGTTAACCACTGGGAACAAAACTAGAGGCCAAGAGTTGTCAGACAATAGGTGGAGCTGAGGATGGTGGAGGGTGGAAAAAAAAATCTTGTAGCCATGCAAGGTAAGGCAGTTAAGAGAATGAGGACATAAAACAGTTTTTATGTGTTTGTATTGAGCTGATAGATGTCTTGAACAGCTGTGTAACTTCATTATATTGATAGAAAATTAACCACTAGACATTTGATATCTTTTAACTTGATATTAGACATTGTATAATCAAATTCTAATGTCAGTATCTTAGGGTTTACCTGCTAAAATGACTATTAGACCAGCATGAATTTCCATGGTTTGTCCTAGACAATAAGCCCGAGGTATCATTCATCACCACTGCTAAAAAAAACCTTGTCACTATTTTGTTTGTGGTGCCACCGTTTTGGCATGTGTTTCTGTGGCCTTCCTGATAAGTGTGGTAGGCTAATTGCTGTGGTTTGTCTGCAGTTGAGAGAGGGTGGGCTAGCTTCACAATTTAGCAGGTTTAGAGCAAAGTGCTTGGTAACGTAGAGCCTTGAAACAGAAATTTCTACCATCGTTTTCCTTCCTTCATTTGAGGTCAATATGCAGCTGTGACTCTTTAGTATTAAATGACCATGGACTTGATACACTAGTACTCGTCTAGTCAACACTTTGACCGGGACACTGAAGCAGATCACCTGGTTCTGTCATAGTTTTCACTCATTTTTTTGTTGTTGCTGGGGATTTTACATAAGTTCTGAGAAATGCCTGGAAATATATATAAACATTTGTACTTGGCCGTAATCTAGACTAATACTTTTTCCTCTCTTTGGAGTTGCACCCAGTGAACATCCAACATCCAGTCACATTGATCACTCAAAGCAATGCTTTTGGGAATAGCATAGTTTTTAGAGCCACTCTGCAGAGAAGGTTGGACACTGTTATTTCAAGACCTAAATGACAGCTGGGCTTTACACTAGGGGCTCTGGTCTCTGGAAGCTCCATATCGCTATGTGGTTCTCCCATCAGTCTACAGAGAACCTGAGTGGAACTGGCAGTTTAAACCAGGAAAGAACAATTTTGTGCTGGCCTCCCTTTCAACTTGGACAAAGTGACATGTGGAAATGTGTTTGTAAGGCCTCCGTTTTTACTGTGACTATTTCCCTCTCTACTTTGAAAAAGGGATCAAAGACAGGATTTGGAAGTAAGTGGCCATGCTCCGACACACTGAAGTGTAGTGCTTATTCAGGTGTTGCATGTTCAGATCTGGCCTGCAACCTTTTCTTATCCCATTTTTCCATCTTCCTTTTCCCTATAATTCCCTGTCATCACTTTATGCTAAATAAATGTGGCAGAAATCAGATGATATCATGATGACAGATGATAGGACATGCAGTGCATGGTTGTCATATTTAAGATCTGGCCCTTCAAACCTGAGCTTGTTCCTAGCGTCACTTGCCAATCCAAGTTAAACAAAACCAGTCCAAGAATTTTAAGATGATTTATTTTTGTTATAAATCATCCCATCAGTTACAAATGGTTATTTATAGTCTCTTCGGATTAGTCGAAGCTTGGGACGGGCATGGCAAGTCCCCCTCTCAAAGTGATGATACAAAGTGGTGATATAGTTCAAATCCAGCTATAACACATCCTGACAAGCTAAGACTGCCGTTGATAATCACTTCCTTCACCTCACTGCCACATCCAGAATCCACACAAGCCCTCACTTGAGAAAGAAAACGGCAGGGAGAGAGAGAAAGAGGGAATGCAGTGGACCAAAGCAGTAGCAGCACACAGCTTACTTCACATATTTAGGCAGGTGGCATAAATTAATGAAATCAGTCCTGTAGATCACACCAACAATAATCAAAAGCATCTAGCTCATTCAGACCAATGGGGCTCCTTTTATAAGCCACACTTAAAGCCCCAACAGCGAATTGGCACATTCAACATCCTATGGAATCCTGTCAAATTCCTGTTTCCACATATGCCTTGCAACACTAGTGCTATTGTTAAAGCACTGCATTTGGTGGTAATCGCTGTAAAAGTTTCCAAAAAAAAAAAAAAAGTTGCAAAAGCAATGCTATCCCCACACAGTGTCCTGAAGTAGGCCAACCGATCTGGTTCAATCAGCCTCAAGACTCTTGCTTCAGTGGCGCACAATTGCGGTTTTATGGACTGGAGTCCTTCCCTAGTCATTTTAGTCACCACACAGTGTTGCGTTTGCTCAGCTCAGCCCTTTTCTCTCATCTGTTTTCTCTTCCTTTGTACAGTGGAGCCGCTGTAAACATAATATCAGGCTGATATAGCCAGAGCCTTGGTGCCCATGTCAGACTGCGACCCGCTTGCTTGCTGAGGGATTGAGTTCCCACTGCCAGTTCAGCTCTGAACATTGTTTTCTTTGGGCCCAGTCCACTCAAGGCATTTCCAGCCTATTCAAAGTAAACAGCAACACAGCTGCTAAACTCTCCTGTCAATGAAAAGGTGGTTGGCATTCGACCTCCTCCTTCCAGGGTTCTCCTAATAATGCACGGCATTTCTAATTTTCTCATGTTGACAAAAGTCTGAGTGAGAAAAGGAGGTCATTGTTCAGCCTTGTGGAGTCTTTGTGTGACTTCACCCTCTCTGAACTGTGAGGCTTTCTTAACCAACCTTTATCGCTGCTACCAACAGAGACCCCTCAACTCTCAGTCCTGTTACCATTCTCTCGCAAACAAAAAAATCACTTTTTCAAGTCGGGTTAATTAAAATGCCTTGCTGGGGATTTCAAATCTTGCTTTTTTCAATTACTTGTCCGAGACACCCTTATTCTGTCCCCCCTAAAACTTTGTTTCTGTGATTTAAATCTGTGAAACCCTCAAAACCCCTTTGTATTGCATTTGGCATCACCTCGGTCCCCTGAAAAACAAAACAATAAAAGCCAAAGCGGGAAAACCATGTGACCTTAAGCAGGAAAGTGATAGTCTTAGCAAATATTTGATAATTAATAATAATTTCTAGTCTAGACAGAATTTCAAGAGAGAATAAAAAACAGACCGTCAGGCAATCATAGTGCTGTGAGAGATGGATGTTGGCCAGCAGAAGGTCAGCTCTGTCGACCGCAGTCACATAAAGACCGAAGGCTGCAGTGTCTGCAGTCCTAGCTGTGATGTCTACAAATAGCTCTCAAATGGCCAATCACTAACGGTTGCTCCTAGCGAAAGAGTACAAGTTCGGTCCAACATTTCCTAAAGCCTCCCTACAGAGAATCTGATGAATGCTGGTGGGATGTCACTATGTAAACAGCTCTTGAGTAGCAAGCTTGAGGAGGTGGAGGTCAGTGCATGTGGCCTGCATATGCTGGACTCAATCAGGACACTGATCTCAGAGGTTGGTGTTAATTACAGATTATTACTGAACCACAAAGCAGTCTGGGCAAGAGCGTCTAACCGTGGAGAATCTTAATAATGAGTGACGGCTTTGCAGTATGTTTGGGACTGTCTATGAGGTCACAGTTGGAGATGTCAAGGTGTAAATTCGATTCTTTTGTTTTTGATGGGTGTTTTTGGTTCCTTGTTTGATTAGATTAAAGGATGCTGAGATGAGTGAGAACATTAGTCTCTTGCTAAGACCTCTACGCAAGTAGCCTATAATCATCCAATCACAAAAACCTTATTCCCTTGGATGGATATTGGTCTAGCCCCTGAGAGAGTCTCTGGGAACAGTCACAGGATGAGTGTAAAGTTTATCAACTGCACTGAGAGACTTGCATCTGACCACATGAACATTACTTCTCCATCTCCCTGTATGCAGATGAAATTCCGGCCGAAGGAAAAATCGAGGCAGAAGAGCCAACAGCTGGCCGCTCCTCTTAGCTCTTTTGAGTATTCTGGTCCATGATAACTCCCTAGTAAATTGGATCATCAATCTTCCAGTCATACCGATGGAAAAAGTCTTACATTGTAGCGTCAGGGTTAGCACCACATGTGGAACTGTTTATAGGCTAATCCTGATAGAGGCACGAGGAGCGGAAGGGCACCAGATAGGTCCCACCTATCCAGTCCTCATCCCATTCTCTGAGAAAGGTAAACCATATTAACCACTTCCACATTATAAAACCTTACTGATTTTAGAGCTAAGCCAATCTAATTGTGCACTTCCTACAATGTGAAAGAAAAACTTGGGTGTTGTTGTTGGAGTTTCTCCTGTCGCGTTCATTACCATTATTCCTGGTTCACATTGAGTGGCATTACGTAGAGTGTGTGAGTCAACCCGGTCTCATCCCAAATCGTCATATAACTGACGTTTTGGGACGTCTTTTGACCATACGTCAATATTCGCCTTTTTAGGGCCCCCTTAAACGTCGGTAGATGAGGTTATGGGATCCTAACTCTACCCCATACCTAAACTTAACCCTAAACCTAACCCGTCACCTAACTGACGTTATAGGTAAAGCGTCAGTTGTATGACGGCCCGGGATCGCCATCTACCGACGTTTAAGGGGGCCCTAAAAAGGCGGATATTGACGTATGGTCAAAATACGTCCCAAAACGTCAGTTATATGACGATTTGGGATGAGACTGTGTTATGTGAGTAATTGAAAAGGAGCGAGTGAGAAATTCTGTAGGAATGTTTGCCTCAGAGCTCGACATCAAATGTTGCAAATTCTAACATCAGAGCCAGGTCAAAGATCAACTTGGTTTAAAAAAAAAAACACCTCGGGTTTGGCATAACCAATGATGTCTGCAGGGCTTTAGCAGTTCCCATGGAATGTGAGCTTTTAGAAAATTAAACAAATCATTCTACAAGGACTGTGGCAACATCTGGCCATAGTTTTTTTCCACGTGTTTGTTTGCTAAAACTGAACGACAAAAATTTAAAAGAGTTTGTACATTGCTAAAGCTCTTCTACCGTTCTATGGATTAGCGCACAACAAAGCCGAACATTTACGGCTGTCTAAAACTCACGGGGGTCCAGATCCTGACAGCGTGTGTGTCCAGGGGACCCCAGGCTGTTGTTCCTGGCAGGCCCCTGTCACAACTCTCCACCTCCCGATACTCTCCCCTCTCCGCCTCCCGCGGCCCGGCCGCCCCTGTTCATACAAGCTAGGACAATGTGCATGTAATTAGCAGTTCTATGTGGCAGAAGCTGGTGTCTTGCTGCCTCATGGGCACACGCAGAGTTGGCTCTGGAGACTCACACACTAGAAGCTTGGGACTCTGGTTGAAATGGTCACTGTTCAGACAGCAGGATGCTAGAGGGAGGCTGTCTTTCCAATTATCACCCAGCAGCAGTTCACAGAGGTGCCAGACAGCAATGCAAACAGATGCCTGAGAGAAATAAGCAACTTCCCATTCATGTTCCGTTTGCCAGTCACTTGTGGGAAGGAATTAAGATCCATAATATGTGGGTTAACAGTTGTTGGCTGGGATACAAATGGGACAAAAGTGGAATTCTATGAGCCATAAAGTAAATTTTGCTGTGGAATTAAATGTTTGACTGTTTCTCAGTTCTGTGTGAGCTAAAGGAAAGAAAAAAAAATTCCACCCAAGAAGATGAGAAATCCTTCACTACTCTTCTCGGTTACAAAGCTACAGAACAGGATGGCAATGTAAAATGGATACAAACTGACAACGAAAGGGAATATATGGAGTGAGAGAAAATCTATATGAGATTTCCCCTCACCCAAGGCAAACGGAGAGGCTGAGAGATTTACGTAATTGCTGAAAAGTTTGGATTTCTTTTTATGTTCAAGTGTTCCATTTAAAAGCAGTCTCATGTCTCATGGTATGCTAATGGCTTTTTTCTTCAGACAGGTCTTTGGCTAGCCCTTTCCCTTCCCTGCCAGAAGTGCTGGTCTACACCATCCATGCCAAGATTTTCCATAATCTGGCCACTCACTTTCCATTGGGTGCAATACATAAAATGGAAAGGTCAGTTTAATGTCAACTGTCCGGCCTTAACTCACAAAACTTGTATCGTTTTACAAATAAGATCCTTTGTTTTGACATTTATAGTGCATTTTTTATTGCTATGTGTAGTTCAATGAAAACGCAGGTCAATTCAATTTGATGACTAACCTTTTAACTTATTTCAATCTTTTTTTTTTCAGCGCAGCCAAGTTATGATTAAAATACAAGTCACAATCTATTTTCTTACTCACTTCGTCTTATTTGTAATGTCATGCGCTCAGTTTTTAAACGCATTATGACTTTGTATGTTCAGCCTAAGGGCAGCTGTTATTTTTCTCGAGCTCTCCAAGCGCACAAGCATCCTGCCTGTAGTCCAGTTCCTCTCTCATGACCGCAGAGAATTAAAAAGAAAATGACACAATACCCTTCTCCTTAATGAAGACATACATTAGAGTATGTAAGACAGAGATGCTTCTGCTGCTGTATAGTCTGATCGTGCTCAAGGGTGCAACACGGCTGTTTGGGGGTCACTATGTGGGTAAGAGTTTTTTACTTGAAGGTCTGACCCTAGAAGAGCTGACAGACAGCTCAACACATGTAGAGTATTGCTCTCCTTATCACGCTCATTCTCCACAGTATTCCACAGGTGGAAGCTCTCTGGACATTCCTCACTCCTGACGTGAACAAGCGAATAGAATAAAGCAGTCTGTAAATCTGGCACATCACCCTTATTGACACAAATCATAGATTTATGGACTCATGTGTGTGTGCATTAAAGGAAGTGTAAAGCACATGTTTTGCAGCTTAACTTCACATGCTTAAAGCTTCACTCTGTAGTTGAAACGGTTAAACGCTGTGCCCAGATCCTTTAAGAGTATTTTTAAAGAATACTTGTTTAACATGTGTAAAGAATACTCATACAATACCAGATTAAAGCAAAGTGAGGTGCATTACTCTGTAAAAATTGTGATTAATAAATTATGACAACACTTTTTTTTTTTACATTGCTTAACTGAAAATAAAACTTAACCCTTATGCTGCATTAGGGACATTTTTGGTCTTTTGCAGTTTAATTTCTTTGACCATTTTGGCTGTTTTAATGCACAAACATCCTTTCATTTTGAAGCAAAAGCATTATATTTGCATTATATAGTGTATTCCACCAGATGACGTCACTACATATTTATTCCCTATGGGTGGAAATGCACCTTATTTTAGGCAATAGGCAATGTTTAATAGGTGGCCATTTTTGGTCTCTAACGCGCTATGTGGGATTTTTTGCAAAGTGGGACTGTGATAATCCAAATCTAAAGTTTTCTCTTTGCATTTAGTTTATTGAAAATAATTGAATTTTTGTGTTTTTTCCTCTTATACAAATCGATGGTTTCGCAAACAAAACTGGTAATTAAAGGGTTAAAATCCTGAAATTGAATACATTTTTGGTAGTTATGATGAGGACTGATGCTGGTTAAAAGATTTAACTTGGTAAAAGTGGAAAATAATAATAATATATAATATTTTAGGCAATGTTTAATATGTGGCCATTTTTGGTCCTTTGGTCCGGTGTTAAAAATCTAATGCAGCACAAGGGTTAAAGGAGTCAAAGTAGTTCACATTTTAAAAACCTTTTGTTGATAATTTACTCACCCCCATGTCATCCAAGATGTCCATGTATTTCTTTCTTCAGTCGAAAAGAAATTAAGGTTTTTGATGAAAACATTCCAGCATTTTTCTCCATATGCACTTTAACCAAACGGTTCAAGGTCAAAAAGACACTTTCAGTACAAACTGCAGACTGTTCAAAGGGCTTTAAACGATTCCAGACGATGAATAAGGGTCTTATCAAGCGAAACGATCTCTCATTTAAATAAAAAATAAAAAAGTTTAAGTTTTATAAGCTCAAATTGTCTCCTTGCTCTGTTCTGTGATGCTCGTTTGTGACTCTCCTGTTCGAACTCGTTCATCAAAATGAACGAATCTTTTTCCGAGTCAACTTGTTCACTTCGTTTGTTGAATGAACCAAATGACATGAAAAAAGATTCGTTCATTTTGAGAAAAACGTGTAAAGAATGACATGGATATCTTTGATGACATGGGGGTGAGTAAATTATCAGTTTTTCAACTTTTCAAGTTATACAAGATTCAACTCATTAAATCAGTTTAATTATCGTTGAAATGACTTACACATCCAAGTTGATTGTACTCAAAAACTTAAGGCAGTAACTTTTTTTAACAGACATCTAAACATTTGTTTTCTTTTTTTGACTAGAGGAAAACCTAGCTCTCCTCTTTAATCTATTATAATAATAAATAACTTGCCCTGTCAGACAAATATATTTTACCTGGATGCAACCTTTATTTTATTTTTTGATACAAACAATAAAGAACATTAAAGCAAACTTGAGCCAAAATAAACTTCACAACCTTACCAAACTTCTCAATATGGTAAAAGTGGGTTCTCAAAGTGAGGAAGGAATTTAAATGTAGTAAGTTTATGAAGTTTCTCACCAGATGGGGGCACTACGACTGCAAAATGGGCACCAAAAACCATGAAAAAAAGTCATGTAAAATATCTCAAGAGTGTCAGAACTCAGATTATCTGTACAAAAAGTATCTGAATCATTGCATGGTATAGCCTAGTTGGATACAGTGCCAATATAAATAGCATAATAACCATTTCTCAGTTAAAACAATTGTTTATTGGGTATGTAGAAATTCATCTATTTTATTTATTTATTGATTGATTTATTTATTTTTATAATCACTTCACTAAGTAGCCTAATTTCTGTACAGTAACTCACTTTAACCTTTCCTGGTGAATAGTATACTATAGGCTTTTCGCAATATAAAATCGTGTCTTGTTTTCATGTCTTGTTTTCTGGGGATTTCTCGCTTTGTCATTTCAAAATGCAGCTGAAAATAATGTCTTGTCCTTTTTGAACTGCGGTAACTAATTCATAAGTTTGTGTTCTTCCACTCAAAGTTAACGGGCATTTGGTGTGTGCTGAGTTATTTGAAGCAGTCCCAACAACTTCTCGAGTCGAGACCCCAAACCAATCCCTGAATGACATCACGTAGATGAGCCAGTAGGAGTGTGGAGCGCAGAGTTTGGGGGCTGGAAATCAAATAGGTACGAGCTCCGCTGAAGTCCCTCTATCACTATCAATGAAGATTTGCATGCTGGACCTAAAAAAAAGCGGAATTGGTGAAGGATGAGAAGGAATTACTTTGGACATTCTGAATGATTCTGCGGACTTTTTATGGGCTTTTCCTTGGCAGCGATGTGCTTTTCTAACTTTTGATGCGCATCTGTATGTTTCAGTGGTGTGGGGAGACTTGAAACTTGCGTTTGAATGAGGAACACTTTTCTCCTGTGTATTTCGAGAAGTTTTTAAAGTTGGAGCTATAGTTCACCGTTAAGTTTTTCCCCCGTGGGACTTAATTTTCTGTTGATAAGACGCGGATACATTTTTTTTTCATATAGCATACGCATCAGGTTGTTTGCGTAGTTTTATTATTTTTGAATTTTGTTCTACTGTTATTAGACTGCTATCAGCCTCAGAGGATATATATGATGCGGTGGGTGCAGTATTGGGGGACACTGGCTGTGCTGTGCGGGCTGCTGTGCTCTGCTGTCAATGGATGCCCGCATAAGTGCAGTTGTTCGGGCTCTCATGTGGATTGCCAGGGTCAAGGCTTCAGGACGGTGCCCAGGGGAATCCCGAGGAATGCCGAGAGGCTGTAAGTACGCCTCTTATCGCGTTATTTGAACACCGATAACATGATGACATGGCGCGTTTCTCTCGTGACAACGTCGCGATTATATGTAATGTAGCCTAATGATGTGAAAGATGCATCTTTTTTTTCCTTTTTTTTTTGGCTTGAATTGATGACTTGTAGTGTCTATTTTACAAATATTGAATGGTAGGCTATTAATCACTACATAATGTAAAAAATAAATAAATAAATAAATTAAGTGCAAGAATGTAAAGTGAAAGTTGGTTTGTACCCCCCTCCCCCCATCTTACAATTTTGACCATTGCTCTAAAAATATTTTAAGATGCAAATAAAACAAAGATTAATAGTACTATTTCAGTCCTTCACTTCCGAATTTGTGTTACTTGCCGTTTCTGTGTAATTCATTTAATTTAAATAATTCTGTTAAACAATAAAAAATGTTTCCATAATTCCATAGCCTATCAAATTTTCTCAGGATTTTTACAAGCAACCGAAGAAAAAGCGATGCTAATTCAAGAATAAATGCACATTTCTTTTCCTTGCAATTATACTTTGAAATACAATAAAATAACCAATCAGTAGGCTAGGCTACATCAGTTTAATAATACATCAAGGCTCTGATTGTGTGAGAGAATGAAACAGCTCTGGTCATGTGACTTTTTAACCAGGCATGAAAAAAGTGTTCACATGAAATCAAGATTTTTCCTTAACATCTCTAACACATTTGTATATACCTGTTGGATTAAATGGTGGAACATACTGTATTTTGTGTAATAGGGCACTATTAGGCTACTATAGTTTTTCTTATTAAGATGTCTGAAGTTGATAAAACCAAATAGCACGATTCTTTATGTTATTTTTGCTCAATTGATCAGGCAGCTGTTATCTTCTTTAAACACTGACAGAATTTAAAGAAAAAGCATGGTCTTTATATATATATATATATATATATATATATATATATATATATCTCAGTAAGGAATTTACTTGGAATTTACTTTATTTTAAAGCACTGTTTGGTTCAATTTAGCAGTAATTCAGTATATAACTGTCAGTATATAACTGTTCAGTGCATTAATGTGAGTGTTTGAAGAGTTTGGAGTCAAGTAAAATCACATTTCAATAATTCGATTCCGATTGTTTTAAATGAGTGATGAGAAATTAACTGCTCAGCTCTTCATATGTGTCCTGAATGTTGAACAGCATTGCATCTGATTCTTTCATCCAGGATAATGAGTTTACACAAACATTAACATGATTAATGGCCATATGGTGTGAGTGTGTGTATGTATCTTGGCTGTATTAGTTGGGGAAGTTGCGGAACCACAAGTCCGTTGAGGGGCGCACTGCAGCTGAAGACCGACTCTCTTATGTGATTAGTTTACTTCTAACCACTGGTGATTTTCAGAAAGTATCCTTAATTTCCCTGTTTCCACCTGCGGCACTTCTGTCATGATAAGCCATGACAGTTCTTTAAATATCATAACCATCTGTTATAACATAATATTTAGGTTTTTTTTTTGTTTTTTGTTTTTTGAATTTGATAGGAAAGGCATCCAGTCTGTTCACTAGCCAGAGGTCTGGTTGAACCTTCCAACCTTTAACCTCTAAAGGTCTTTTCAGTGGAATTTTTCATGTGGAGAGAAAAATAAATAAGGGTCATGACCTGCGGTATATTGGATTTGTTTTAAAATATACCATGTCAGGTTGCGTCTTGCTTAAATTGGAGACAGATGTAAGTCATTCACGGTGTGCAAAGTATTTGTTTAATGACTTTATGAATTGATTTTATGAATCAAAAACCAAGCAAATCACCCAAAACGTGCACCAAATGTAGCAGTTTTAAGGACTCAAAGTACAGGAGGACACGTCTCCATGTCTCCTGGGTACGATTAACACGCCACCAGGTTTCCCTGAGTGTTGATTTAGCTGTAATGACTGCACCTCTGCCCTAAGCAAAGGCTAGTTACCCCCAAATTCCAGAGTTCAGGCACATTTCGCTCTAATAAATGTGCATTTATTTGAAAGGCTTTTCTCTCTTTGACAGCTCATATGATTTTGCGCTCATTAGTAGCTCCTGTTGCAACTGTAATATCCCCTTTCAGTCACTCACACACACACACACTCACACTCGCTCTTTCACTCTTTCATCTCTCTCGCTTTAATTTGCACCAGTTACGCACACACTTAGTAGCGTTTAATAGCAAATTCTCTCCGCCGGAGTCTTAGGCCCTCTCGCAGTTGACACTTCAGGAACAATGTGGCACTTTGTGGATGGCGTATAGGGTGTTTGGTCTACTGGATCAGGATAGAGAATGGCAGCATTCCCTTCCTCTCATCACACTCGGGGTCTCTTAATGAAGTTTCGGTGTGAAACCGCCAACTCCTGCTTTCCCAACTGGTAGCTCCACCCTAGATCGCACATCCGTTTATCAGCATTTGCTTATGCTGCATGTCAGGTTTTTTTTTTTATTATTATTATTGCAGTGAGTCAGTCAGCGGGATAGTGTGTGTGTTTGTTGTGTTGGTGTTGGAGCGAGTCAGGAGGTGGGTTTGTGGTCTCCGGTGCCCTGCTGACCTCAGTGGGCATATGAGGAGCATATGTGAAGTCTCTCGCTCAGTGAGCGTTCACACACTGCAGGCTGCCAGACAGCTGCTGGCACGGATTGTGGGCAAAGACTCAAGGAAGCGATTCGCCACCCAACCTTTATGTTTTTATGTACGGAAAATATTTAATGTGCATCATTTCAGGCAGTGCATCAAAGATAATGCTGTCTTTGGTGAGTCTGGGAGCCAGAAGACCCCTTGTCACGAACAAGAGGTCACTCCGAATTTTCCCCGGACGTCTGTGAATCTTCCAAGCTTGTGTCATGGAAGGCTGGAGTTGATAATGTGCATGCCTCCGGGCCATTTTGGCTTTACGAGGGCCCTTGTTTTGCGGGCTTTGTCACCAAAGCAACACTAGGGCTTCGTTATTTTCATCAGCACATCTTGTTAGTTATGGCTTAGTGTAGCTAGAAGTGACAGTGTTTATCCTAAGCTAACAAATATGAATAAAAGCGTGTGTGGTTTTATGATTTTGTTACTGTGATGTAAGTTTCACAGACTGAAACACTGGGTTGCAGCTAGCAACCAGTAAACAAAAGAATCAAACCATAATTTCAGAATGGTTTGATCAGGATTTTACGAGGCTTTTGGTACGCAGAAAGAAAGCGGATGTGACTCTAATGAACTGTTGGGGTGGAAAAGTAGTTATGCCATTAACTGAATTTTCAGAAGTGTGACAACTTTTGTAGTAACAAGCTCAGACAAATAGTGATGTAGTGTGACATTTATTTGAGTCCCTAGACATTTTACACCCCATTTGCTCCATGTAGTATTTCGTTAAATGCTGCTGTTCGTTTATGTAAAATATGATTTTCCCAACTTCATTGGTTATTTAGTTTAAATGTATGTTTATTGCTGTTAATTGCTTCCAGATGTATTATCTGATATGCTGGGCTTGACATTAACACCGCCAACTTGCCACATTCATGTGGATTTCAGCAATGGCAGCAAAGCCGCCTCATTACTATATTGAGTTCTTTTTCGCTGCTTATTGGGCTTAAAAAGATGTCAAGATGCCGGTTTTTGCAGATATTCTCATAAACAAAGTCAGTTATGTTTTAAAACAGTGTAACAGTGTGGGGTTTTGTGTAACAGTATAATGGATCTGTGCTTTAGATATTAAAGTGACAGCAGCCTAATATACCTGCTGCTAAATTTTAAGATAATATAAAAAAATATCTATATGGCTGTTTTTTCCTCATGGTATCAATGTCAAAATTGTGGCTAGTAACTTTGGTAAACCACTACACTCTCAGAAAAAAAAAGTACACTGGGGCTGTACCTTTTCAAAAGGTACACTTTTGTCCATTTTAGGTGATAATATGTACATTTTAGGTGCTAATATGTACATTTTAGGTGGTAATATGCACATTTTAGGTGATAATATGTCAATTTTAGGTGTTAATATGCACATTTTAGGTGATAATATGTACATTTTAGGTGATAATATGTCCATTTCATTAGCTAAACTGTACATTTCAGGTGCTAATATGTACATTTTAGGTGCTAATATGTACCACTAAGGTACCAATATGTAGCCTTTGGATACAAAAGTGTAGCTTTTGAAAAGGTACAGCCCCAGTGACAGCTTAGATAGTGTAGCCAAATATATTGTCTTTCATAGATTCACATTCACAGTAGTTTGCATTGTTTCATTTGTGGCTTGTGGTGTAGCTATATAGCTTGACTTAAATCTAGCTACTTTCGCTTAGGAAGTAACAACATAGTAACAAAGTAATTAATGAAAAACAACAGCCTTTTTTGGATAAATATATACAAGGAACACAATTGGAAGTAGAGCCAAATTTAGCAAAATAAATAAATCCAATGGTGGCCTGGCACAGAGACTTTTGTTAGATATGGGGACTCTGGTCGGGATCCTCATTTTTGACTGTTGTTCCTGGTAATGATGTTAGGAGAAGGGAGGGGGTATCCTTGGTTACCCCTGGAGTCCAAGATGAGACTTGTGTTATTGATGAGCCTTTTGTAGCCTGGCTGTCATATTGACTTTCACACAGAAGTGTAGAAGATGCCCTTGTCACCTCTCAGCCAAGCGTTACTCTAGTAATTTAAGAACTCATATACTGTGAAAGAACACCAGGCCGTCTGCGCTACTAGATGTCAGGGTTTGGATATAAACCATCCAGGGGGCAAACGTTCAAAAAAGGAATATGAAATAATTCATTTTTTGTCCGCTCTGCTTAGTATGAAGTGGGAGCTCTTCAGTGGAGAATGTATCCAGACATGACTGTAATGAAAATATTTACTGAATGAAACTCTTCCTGATATGGAAACTGCCAACATTGTACATAAACAATGCAGAGGAATTCAAAGACGCATTGGCTTCTTCATTTTCACAGCCTTCATCCTGAAACTCCAATGCTGAGTTAGCCTTTATCCCCATGGAAAGACAGTCCAACCCCCAAATCCAATAAATCCTAAGGTAGATTGTCCAAAGTCAATAAACAATCATCACTAATCATGATAGGTAATCAGGTATTACGTTTTTGTGGTTTTCTAACATGCAGAGATTTGACTGTAAAACATAAAAAAGTTGTATATGGAACCCTGTGACGGGTTCAAGGAATATGGAATTGTTAAGATCTTTTGAGGTGGTAGTAATTATGTCAGGAGGTGCACTTAGGAATTCTGGGACAGGGCTTCTTGTGTCCAGTGGAGATGTGTGGTTGCCACATGGTGGCTGACTGCATGGCTCATGGGAGATGAAAGAGCAGTAATAATCCCCCCCATTTCACCTCACACAAGTGCAAACGAACAAGCGTTTCGGCGAAGAACGTCCAGAGAAACCGAGAAAAGGAAAGTGCTCTGCTATGGGAGAGTGAGGAGGAGGTAATGAGGCATCTACTGGTTTGAAATGCACAAAATAATTACACGCTGTTACATGAAAGTTATTAAAACATCCCTATCTGTGTCTATCCTTTAGCATCTGCTTTCTAATATTCAGTGCCACATGGATGCCTTGGTGAATTACTTCAGTGAAGGAGAAATGTTAATTAAAACAGTCATTTAATAAAAAGATAATAGGTTACAGAAATTAAAGTGTTCCATTGACAGTTATGACAGTGAACTTGTTAATTCAAATGCACAGGATAAGCATAATCTTGTGTGGTCTATTTGTGCTTATCTCAAGGCGTTTAGTTGTAATTAATCAATAGACATGAGAAACATAATTTGTTCTTTTGATGTATCATCTGTTCTGATAATAACTTGTGCATCTTATGAGGAGAATATTAATGTATTAGTATAGATAAGTGGGACCCTCTAAGGCGTCCAAACCAGAGATCTGAAAGGAAAAACTCATTTATGATTCCAAACAGCCACGAGAAGCAGCATTCAAGAGGAAATGGAGCATACCTATCAGCTTTTGAGGACTAGACTAGCATGGCTTTGAGGAAAATAGCAGAAGATTACGACAGGAAACACATTAAGAGGCAGGGTATCGTATTGGAACAGAAGGAAAAAAATGTTTGTTTTCATGCACATTTTTCTTGCGTGACTTTGAGATCTTAGTGTACCTTGGTTGCCTGGGAACCGCCTGTTGCAATATTTGCATATGAAGATATTGTATATTAAAGACTGTTTCCCTCTGACTCAATGGACTAGTTAGAGCTGTTCACTCCCCATTCCCTTAAAATTGCATTAAAAGAAAAAGATACATTATTCAAAGTATCTAAGCAGAACTCCAATCTTCAAGCATGATTCCTTGATTTTCTTAACTTCTCAATAGTTCTACATACAGTTTTCCCACAAATTCCCAGTTTCTCATGCAGAGTCAAAATAACCTCCAGCCAAAATCGCAAAGATTCTTCTCTTTGTCCGGTTTCGTTCTGAATAGCAGACTTAACCAGAGTGGTCTGCCGGCTTATGACCTGGACGAGTTGGGTTGAGTGGTCTAACAGCATGCGTGGGTGGGGTGGGACCCCGAGGGGGGCGCATTGTTAGAGCTGAACACCTGCCGTTTGAATGGGCACCTTATCCCCTCAACAAATTAAAACAAACAATAGCCAGTAGGGGGCTGCCATATCTGTGAACTCCACCTTGTCAGTGTGACTGGAGGTTTGATTGAGTATCTAGAGGAAGTAGGACTTAGTTTGCTCCCCAGGCTTTTAACACGTACTGTAAAAAAAACTGACACGGTTAGGATTGAAGTGAAGGATCGGGAGGGGAGGAAATGTTATTAGAGGGATTACATTGCAAGCAGGTGAGAGGATACGAGATGAGAAAAAGAAGGGAGAGCTATTTGGAGATTAGGACGTGAAAACAGAAAGAGAGTGACATGGAGAGACTGGGAATTTGCGGGAACACTGTATGTATAGAATTAATAAGAAGTTTGGAAAATCAAGGAAACATCATGCATTAAGATTTTGGAGTTCAAATGCATTAAAACAAAGATACATTATTCAAAGGAATGGGAACTAAAATGTTCAAGCTTTATAAAGGCTGTGACCAGCTCTAACAAGTCCATTGAGTCAGATGGGAGACCTCATTAAGTATTTGCAAATAAATATGCAGTCTTTAATATACAATATCTTCATATGCAAATGAAGAAAGGGGTTGGCAAGTTTCTAAAAGGTTTTTGAAAGAAGTCTCTTATTCTCACCAAGGCTGCATTTATTTGACTAAAACTAAAAAAAAAGGTCCCACTTTATATTAAGTGGCTTTAAGTTCTATGTACTTACATTTAAAAATAAGTACAATGTACTTATTGTGGTAATGTTGTATTATATATCACTTTTGCTGCTATTGAGGTGTGATACGGGTAAGGTTAGGGACAGGTGTGGTGGTATGGGTAGGTTTAAGTGTAAGGGATGGGTCAGCTGTGTAATTAATTACAGATGCAATCACATAAATTAATTACAGCCGTAATTACATGCTGTTTTTTCTTAAATATAAGTACAATGTAAAAACATGTATGTACACAATAAGTCCACTGTATCAAATTATTCATTTCAATGTAAGTACATGGTACTTAAAGCCAATTAATATAAAGTGGGACCAAAAAAAAAAACAATAATATTGTAAAATATTATTTGATTATAGTTTAAAATGTAATTTAGTCCTGTGATGGCAGAGCTGAATTATGGCACTAGTCTTCAGTGTCACATGATCCTTTAGATTTATATTATTTTGTGTAAACTGATACTTTTTTCAGTATCTTTGATGAATGTTCAAAAGAACATCACTTAGCCTATTTGAAAAATACATATTTTATAACAGTATAAACATCTTTACTATGATGTTTGCTCAATTCAGTATATGTCCTGAATAAATAATATATTTCTTTAAGAAAAACAATCATTCTGAACTTTTGAATGGTAATCTACCTCAAGAACGATTATAATCATCAACCCTGATAAGTGAAATAAGCTCTTTACATTATCACACAACAGAACACGATAAAAAACAACAACAACAGGATAAATAAAGTCAGCAAACAGTAAAGCAATAATAACCATATCATTTATTTATGCTGCAGTGCATGCTGGGAACTCTCAAACTCATAACATGCATAATTAGCAGTTGTTTAGACAACTCTAGGACAGTTGGGACAACATTTTTCTTTAACTTTTTTTTTCAATTCTGATAATATACATCCCAGACAGCAAACTGACATTGAATCAACGTGGAAACGACGTCTCTCATGACATTGAAACAACGTTGATTTTGCTCATCGAATTAACGTTGAACCAACGTCAGACGCGGCATTCTTCAAAGCTAAATGAAAATCGAAAATTGGTTTGCTTTCATAACGTTGAAACAACGCGTTGATTTCAAGTTGATTTTCCGTTAGTTTTGAAAGAATGACGCGTCTGACGTTGGTTCAACGTTAATTCGATGAGCAAAACAATGTCAGATCAACGTTGTTTCGATGTCATATTTCCACGTTGATTCAATGTCAGTCTGCTATCTTGGATTTCTTTATCTTTATGTTACAAGTAAGTGTGAATGATTCTGATTTTTGGTTTTCAAAGCAGATCAGAGCTTGTTTCTAAACCGATTCTTTTGCTACACACACATTTGATGCCCAAAAATGCTGCCGCCATCTAGAAGAGGATCATGTTCTGTAAATGGCCTTTCCCCTGTAATATGTTTCCTATATGGCTCATATTAGTCTGCTTGATGTGAGTTTCGTGGTTCTGGGGGAATCTTTTGAAATCCAATATGCCTTTAAATCAGATTTATAAATGTTTATGTATATTATGAGAAGCACACTGAGACGGCCTGATGTTAGCGCGCAAGTCATATGTCTCTGTATATTTCTCGACGGTAATCTTTTCAGTGTGGCGGAGTTCCAGTAAACAGCGTCCCACAGAGGAAGTCAGTTCGTATCCATAGGCATGTATACTCATTTCAGTAAATGTATACAATTTTAGACACGCTTGAAACAACTGATAAAATAACAGTCTGGGAAAAGTATAAGATATTGACTAGAGTGGAAAAATACTTAGTTTGGTAATATATAATTCACTCAGATGCAAGAGGAGACGTTTTCCAAACAAAAATGTTCCCATGCGATCTGTCTCTCTCAAGCAGTTTATTCCCATATTTCATTCGCTTTGCTTACACACAGAACAAAATATAATTCTGCTATTTTTTCAGCCTTTAGTTGTCCTTTTTTTGTTGCATTGAAAAGAAAAAGCAGATAAACGCATTGAAAGAAAATAATTGCATTGTACACAGTTATTGTACAGACACGACAGGACAGAAAAGGGCAGGTGTACGCGTGATCCCGAGCCATGTGCGTTGTGTGTGTATGGGAACGTTTAGAGTCGAGGCAGTACAATAGCAGCATGCTGAAAGTGAGTCGCCTCCAGCGCAGTGAATGCGAGGCAGAGTGGCGGAGCTGATGTCGGCCTCTCAGACTCAGTAACCCGCAGCATGGCACTAATGCTCGCTGGCAGACGACAGCTTTGAACAGCGTTGCCCCACGGGCATCTGGCCGTTGAGGCTCTGCCAGGGAGCCTCTGTATTTAAATTCTCTGTTTACTGACTGTGCTGTGAGCTGAGACTTGAAAAATCATGTTTGAAAGCATAAGTGAAATAAAAAGCTTTTAACTCCTTCTCCCCCTTTTTTCTCTTTCCAGGGATCTAGACAGGAATAACATCACCCGGATCACCAAAGTGGACTTCTCTGGCCTCAAGAACCTACGAGTGCTGTAAGATGTCACTCTGTATCTTTCGCTCTTATGGTTAATCCTTGCTTTAACTCCCAAGTGCCCCTCCTCTTCCGTGTTGTCTTTACAGTCAAAGCCATCAAAGGTTTTTCGAGGCCGAAAGCCGGGAGGATTACGGCACAAGTCATAATAAAACAAACTGACTTTTAAGCTGAGTAAATCTGACACGTTTAACATGACCCTTTGACTGAATCTCGCATGAAGTCATTGCCTTAGATGCAGTCAATCTTGTACTTGAGTTTGAAGAATATGTAACAATATATTTCCTTGCAGAAACGTGAACTTTTAAAAATAAAAAAAATAAAAAATGACAGGACGGCTGCTAGTAGAGACGCAGGTCAGTCGTGATCTAGCGAGTTGGGTTCCTCTAGAGAAAGTGTTCTTCCACTTTAATGACTGTAATCATGTGCTGTTTTCTTCCTGAATGAGAGCCTGTAAAAAGAGAGGAATGGAGATAAAAATAAACAAGTGAAAAAAAGAGGAGTAAAACAAACGCCCAAGAGAGCAGTCGTAAGCTAGGCAGCGGCTGGCGGGCTGCACAGAGGCAGTTTAAGGTGGTTTGTGATTAACAGCCATGCCATGTCCCAAAAGCAGCCTCCCAGCCTCGGCACCCCCTTATCTCTCTGGAAGACTTGCACCGTATGATAGCGGAGGGCAAGCCTCCAACTCTTCATGTACGACATTCACCATTTGACTTATTATTTTCCCACATGAAAGTCCTCAGAGAAGTGTTAGCTGCACTATTATGTATTGTTTTAAATGTATTTTTCAAGATAATTTAAAAATACTGTAAATATCAGAATTTGGGGGTCATTGGGGGGTCTACCATTGTGGGGGTTAAACTCGCAGCATATTTATTTATTGAATAATTTTCTTGTGTAAAAGCCAAGGTAACATGCTAATTTGCCGTTCCTGTATTGGAAATAGGCCTAGATTGTGATACTTTTACTGATTTAAGCTATTTAACATAAATTCAGCTGTTCAGCATTAAAAACTTTGCGTTTGCATTTAGCCTCTGATAACATTAAGTTCAGAAACTGAGAAAATACAAGTGTGGACTAACATTAGTTGGGCTTCGATTCATTTTGTATCTTTGCAAACTCCATGCAAAAAGAACAGAAAATGAAATAATAATACTGTTTTTTTTATATATTCGCTGGATCTGATTTTTGTCATGACCCCCGTGCAAATTACGTGCATGTCTCCACATGACATTTTACAACCTGAACTAAACTTGCCTTGTCATAATTTCGCCAAATTATCTGTTATTTTAAAGTCATCATGAAACGAGGTTGTGATAGTCTTTTTTCTCCCCTGTTGTGATGTATATCTGAATGAAGGACTGGGGTTTAGATCTCTTTGTACCTTTATTAATAATAACACTATAGGCAAGCAAACAGGTGATGGGCGACAGTCAAGTACGGGCACAGGGTCGAGTAGTGATGGGTGATTTGGAAACAGGGCTTCATGGCGCTACGAAACTTTCGCGAATCTTTTGTTTCGGATCACTGGTGTCAAATGAGGTGATGTGCAATATATATTATGAGAAAATAAAAGTCTTTTTTGTCCTTTGACGCATATAAACATATTGTAGGAGACATCCAAAATAAAATTAGGAACCTTTAAAATAGCTCAAGATGGGCACTTAGACTTTCCCACACGAAATTTCCCAGAGAAGTGCCAGCTGTACTGCAATTTGTCCTTTGATATCATTTCTCTTGGTTTTTTTTCTCACATGAGTCTACATGTTGGTTACACCATTTGACTTTTGATTTGATTATGAAGTAAATTGTTCATAATAATTTGGAAATTTAAGATTGACCTTACCTTGGCTCATAGAAGGTTTCCATTCTAAAGTCCTCAGGGATGCGCCATCTGCACTGACCTGAGACCTGCCTATAAACCAGCACTTGGTTAATGCTTAAGGCAAAAATAACAAAGACTATTCCAGCAATACCATGTGTCTTGCTTCACCCTTTTAGTTGAGAGGTCTTCTATTCTCCTTGTCAGCCCCTGTGAAAGCATATGTAGGTGTTTGCCTGTGTCCCATATGGTTTCATGCAAAACTTCAAAACATTTCTGTAAAGATGAGAAAGACAAAGAACAGAAACAGGGAGAGATGCTGAAAAATGAAAAAAAAAAAGAAAACTTATTATTCTTCAGCCCACACCAAAACCCATCTGGTCAGGATCGAAAGGGATTACGTTTAATGCCAATACATAAACCATGGTGGGGTTGATCCCCTATTTGTAAAAATGAGGCAGATTGTTACTCAGACTTCGATTTATGTTAGACACAGACTATATGATATGTTTGTTAGCAACAAAAAATGCAATTATTACGAATAAATCAATCGCTTGTGTCTTTGGCCTCACCATGCTGGATCTTGCCTTGAAGCTGAGGTATTCATAAAAACGCCTTAGAGTCTCAGCTTTTCCTGACAGAATGATATGACAAAACATGGATTACGGCTGTAAAAACAGTTGCGTGTCTAAACGTTTTCTTTAAAACATCATTCATAAGCCCAGAAAGCGGAAGTCCACTTTAGAGACACTTTAGGATGTCTTTTGCTTCGGGGGATTGTCTCTCTTTTGGGGGGATTGCTTGTATTATCCGGTGCCGAATATAATTTAGTGGCTGTGCGCTCTATGCGTGTGTCTGCGTGTTAGTTCTAATTCAAAGAGACTCAAATATAAACAAGAAATAGCCATGGAGTTCTGCTGTCTTTGTAATGCATCTGGAAAATTTTAAGGGCCCTGAAATATGACAAAGCCTAGAGAGTAGAAGAGAGCTCTCCGGAACGTTGTCACAGGCAAGCTGGACACGAACGAGGGTCCGCTGAGGCAACCACACACGTCATAAAATCAGAGAAAAATCTGCTCTGGTTTTCATGAGAACGAGGCAGTTTGCTTTTCAGTAAGTCACTGTTGTGAAGTCCTCTTTCAACTGTCATTTCAATCACTCTGGGAGGCTAATCAATGTCAGTTGAAGTTGAATCGCTGGAGTTGATTGGATAATGAAGTTCTTTCTTTTTTTTTCCACAGACATCTGGAGAACAATCAAATAAGTGTGATCGAAAGAGGAGCATTTCTGGAACTCCGACAGCTTGAGAGAATGTAGGTATAAAAATAGAGGAAATCATTGACCTGTCATGAGACATATTCCACATGTTTCTGTATGTGTGTTTTGGACAAAATAATTTGTAGCTGGATATGAGCAACATATTGACCTTGTCGGTTTTAATCTGAAAAATCTCCACAAACGCGCAAGGAACTTTGAGAATTTGGAGGTGACCTCCATATCTTTCCTTTTTTAAGTCCAGTGGGTTTACGTGCTTGTTTGCCCCCTGACATCTGGAGCGCAGCCATTTGCTCTTTTCCGGCTGAGAATCTTAACACTTGCCAGTGAAATTGACCATTGGGTCAGACCAAACATGCTAGCTATTACTGCAGTTGGACAAGGTCAAAGAATGTCTGGACTGTGGCTTGCCTGTGTTAGCATCCCTGAGTTTGTTTATGTGTGAATGTCTCAGTGCGTTTCATTCCTTGTAAATGTTTGCACGGGTCTGTCAGTGTTTAACTGAGCTGCCGCCACGTGTTAGAGATGAACGTACGTCAAAATCAGCAACCATCATGAAGAGAACTGAAGTTTGCCAGTTTGTTTATCATCTTTGAAGAATCTGTCTCTGTGGTGGTTTTGTGGGTCTGGTTTATCAGGGTCTTAAGAACTACATTCCTCAATGTATCACTCGTATTTGGAATTTCACAGCATTTAACTCAAATGACCCACTCTTGGCGGCGAGACGGCCAGTGTGTCCACATGCATTCCCTCCATCTGACACTTGAGTGTGACTTTTTGTTGTTGTTGTTGTAACCCAGCAGACATATACATAGCTTGACCCTACAATGAGAGTGCCTTAGAATTACTGATACAGAAACAAAAAGAAGAGAATGGTTTTCATGCAGTATGTTGTGACTTTGGAGCTAAAACATAGATAAAGTTTATAATCCATGGTTTAACAAGGGTCAAGTTTTAAGGTTACTTACCACTCCCACTGATCCCTCAAACTAAGGTCAATGACGAATAAGAGTATCCACAATACTAGCATATTTTTACAATTAAAGCCATCCCAGATAGCAAACTGACATTGAATCAACGTGGAAACATGACATCGAAACAACGTTGATCTGGCATTGTTTTGCTCATCGAATTAACGTTGAACCAACGTCAGACGCGTCATTCTTTCAAAACTAACGGAAAATCAACTTGAAATCAACGTTGTTTAAACGTTATAAAAGCAAACCAATTTTCGAATTTCATTTAGCTTTGAAGAATGTCGCGTCTGACGTTGGTTCAATGTTAATTCGATGAGCAAAACAATGCCAGATCAACGTTGTTTCAATGTCACGAGAGACGTCGTTTCCACATTGATTCAATGTCAGTTTGCTGTCTGGGATAGGAGCACCACGTTTTGAAAACTCCAGCAGGATGACAAGGAGCTGAGCGTCTACGAATTTCACACTGAGCTCTGAGCGCTGTGCGTTTTCTACCGGTCACAGAGACTTGAAGAATGTCCAACTATGGCGAAAACGCAATACTCATCACTGTCCATTTTTTGCCAACCATCAAAACACAGTGGAGGAGGGGCAAGACAAATACCACACAACCAACCGCCACATCCTGCTTGTACAACGGTAACAGACGACCGTTTTTGCTTATACACAGTTGTGTAAGCAAAGCACAACTGAAAAAAAAAGCTTAGTTCTAGTTCACACTACAAGATTTTAAAATGTCTGGTCAAACTGTGTGGTTCACACTACATGACTTGATCTCTGTGAAATCAGGAGTGTTGAAGTTGTTGAGCTGTTCACACCACACAATGTGATTGATCCGCAACGGGAGGTAACACACCACACGAGTTGACAACAACTCTGTCACCCAATGATTCTATCTTGTCTACAAACCACGTTTTGTCATGAAAAAAATCACGCGATTAAACAAACCGGAAATTACGCGAAACAGCACATGTGTCAAAACCCAGCGAAGAAGACGAAGAACACAACACGTGACTATGGACGTCAGACAGAAACTAGTGCTGCAAACTGTTTGCGCGATGATTTGCTCTGAGAAAATGCAAAAAAATAAGATTTACTCGGTGACCTCAACCCATGCCTTGTTCTGATTGGCTGTAGCTCATGACATCACTGAGGTTGAGTCATGCGAAAGCTCTGGATATCTAGCATGCTAGATATATTTTGGGCTCAGCGATGCATCTGCGAGGCATCTGCAAGCATCTTTGATGCGTTAACGCGATCTCACGACCAAGTTGTACGAATTCGACGAATGATTAAAAAGTGGCTAAATCGTAACAATTCATACGACCTCACTCGTACGAATTAGTACGATTTTGCTAAATCGTACATATTTTATGAATTGGCCAACTCGTATGAATTCATACGAATGACCTACCCCTTACTCCGCCCCTAAACCTAACCATCACTTGGGTTTAGACAAATCGTACAAATTAGACACTTTTTAATCATTCGTCGAATTCGTACGAATTGGTCGTGAGATAGTGTTGGCTCTTTCATACTAACAGTTTGGCGAGCGTTCATCGGCCGCAAATCCCCTGCAATTTGCACGTGATAACGATTTGCAAATTGGGTTTAAATCGGGCTTAAAATCATGTAGTGTGAACTAGGCTTAACTAAACCCTAACACAACTTTTATTTCAGTTAATGATCTGTAAGACTGTGGCTTTTATTAATGCTGTTCATTGATTCAAGTTAAATTTTTTTATATCTGTGTATAAAGTGTTTAAATTTTACAATACATTGTGTAAAACATCTGAGTGCTGCCCTCTTCAGGTTGAACTGTGGCTACTGCAGTTTAATTTTCCTATTGGATGTTGGGGTACTGCGTGACGTAAGCAGGTACCAGCCCACGCCCTTGCCTACAGAAAAAAATGCACGTCTCAGGTGCACGCCCCCCTCAGCTAGGAGTTTGCAGAAGAGTGTCTGCCATTTTCAGATGCTTTGGTGGACACACACGTCCTGAGAGAAAGGCAACTCTTCGCTTGTAGAATGAGTCTACTTGAAGACAGCAAGGAACCAAGTCATAGAGGTTGTAGATTCTCAAAAAGCAAAAAAAGTAATGTTCCTCCTCCACATACCTTTGGTTTGCTCCATGACCCTGCACCCTATCATCAAAACCCATACTCCTGTGATAAGGCTCATACCAAATCCCACAGTCCGTCTGGCCAGGCTCATGCGAGTGATAATAGCCTTTAAAGAGCACCACTGGAGATAACCTATGCCATCTTCAGAGGAAGTCCATTTATTTCCCATCAGCCCCTGCACATATGTGACTCCTGACCCCAGGATGTAGCTATTGGCCTGTCGTGATGTTGCTCATCCTGATAGCAATGCTGACCCGACTTGTTTCTTCAATTAGAAAGATGGATTAGTCTGTCCGTGTGTCGTTTGTGTTTGCCTTGTTGTCTCATCCATCTAGGTATTCAGATGCCTGCATGTCGATGTGCAAGTCAAACAACCTTTCCGTCTTTGTTTGGTTTTCGCTCTCTCTTTTGGCCTTGGATAATCTAACTACGCAAACACATACCCACTGATCTGTGCTCTGCGTAAGGTCATTCTCACAGCGTCTTAAGTTTTGTTTCTTACCTCCTGACGTTTTGACCACACTAACTCTTGCCCTTCCCCTGTCCTCTCTTCCTCACAGCCGCTTGAACCGGAACCGGCTGCAGGTCCTGCCGGAGCTGCTGTTCCAATCCACACCCAAGTTGGGCCGCCTGTAAGTCATCGCTTCCCTTTGATATCCGTGCCTGGAAAAGCTTGCGGTCAAACTTCCCACTGTTTGAATTTTGATCATTGTACTGGAAAGGATCTTGCTTAAATATTTGACTTTCCCAAACACTGTTTAAAGGACACTGTCAGTGTAGGGATATTCTGTGTTGTTCCTTCAGGCCGTCCAGATGTGATTCTTTCAGATCGACCCAGCCAAGCTTAATGTGACACAACCTCTCCCCGTGCTCTTTATGGAGAGGAGAAGGTGTGCTGGAGGGAATATTTTTCTTGGATAAACGGCATTCTTATTCTGAATATTTTCCTGCTCTGCTTTGAATCAGGGACATGTTTTGGCTGAGCTGTCGGGGAATACTTCATTTATGAATTTACAGTCATCAATGAAACTAGTGCGATCAGGTCAGGCCCGTGCCGGAGCAAAGGTTAAGCTTTACTAGTGTTTATTTGAAGCCGATTGTGACACGGTAGTCACTCTACAGCACCATTAAGTTCTGCGAGCAGCTTCGTGTTTCTCAGATGTTTCCACGAGGCAGAGGAGATTAGATTGGTTGGCCCTGGTGCTGGCATTTGAAGCTTTTTATGTAATAGTTTCCCTGGTTTGAAATATTACAACACACAAGTGCTTTTCCTCGTCATTCACAACCACAGTACATTTGCTGATATACTGTATGGCACATGGTTGGTCACAGCAGTCAAGACTACAAATCTGTTTTACAGCCAACTCATAGAACATGCATTTCATAGCTTGATTTTAAAAGGCATTATGAGGACTAGCATTGGAAATTACAGTCTAATTTCCACACTAATTCCTGCCATTTCATGGAAGAATATACTATTCTGACTGAGACCGACAAAGACAAACTAATAATTATTTCATAATCGATCTTGGCTGATAACAATAATAAAAATAGATTGTATAAATCTTCATAAAAATCAATTGATAATGATATTAATGATGATATTAGAAACTTGTCTGTATTTTTATCCACTGAGGAACTGTCAGTCAACTTAGGACATATCATTCTCCTTTCCAACAGCAAATCTAAAATCTAAAGTACAGCATGTTTGTTCCCTCTTGTTTTAACATTTGCTAAATGTAAACCGGAGTACGCCTAATGAAAGTTGTTTAGGGCGGGAGAGGTTTATGGCAGGGCTTGTAACCTTGCCTTGTCAGGGTTCATTACACTGGTTGATGTTAGTGCGATATGAGCGGTCTCACCCGTAACCTTCCCATTAAAAAACTTCAAGCCCGGCCAGCTGGGGAAAGCAAGCCGACCGCGTCGCACGCGGGAAGGGTTAGGCGGAGCGAGGCTGGGGCTGACCGTGGCCAGCAGGACTGGGAACACTGACAGGGGTCAGGGAAAGGTAAGGAGCAAAGTTTTAACGCTGAGTAAGACTGAGGATGGAGTGGAATGAAATGGGAGCAGGGGGCATTGCGGATGAATAAGGAAGGGAAAAGAGAGGGTTGAGACAGAGAAAGACCGGTCTGTGGGTCGTGGGGGAAGAGCCCTGCAGAGACGTGTGCGGTAATGACTGCCGGAGGCCATTTGTGGTCAGCACTCTCTACAGCCTGGAAAGATTGTGGTTACAGTTGCAGATTTCACTGTGCAGACTCAGAAATGTACCTCCTACTCAGTGCAAGCATACTTGTACACTCTTTATCTGGGGGTGTGGTCAGGTTTCTAGATGTTCTTCCATCCTCGCCCTGTTCTTAGAAGGCTAGATCTTTCTGTCTAGCCGTTGAAACCGAATAATGAAAAGCGAATGACGAATTAGAAGGCAGTCACGAATATGCCTGCTCGTATTTATTAATGGTGCAGCTAAATGGGCCCCTATATTAACTTCAGTTCCTTTTCTGAGACAGGCCTCTGCACTGGAAATGTAGGATATTTCAGACAGTGATACCCATGAGACTCAGTCACTCCCTGCCATTACCCAGAGCTCAGGTTGCATGTGATTGGTGCATTAAGAGGAATAGGAAAGCCGAATGCATCATCTTGTCTTATGTCCCCTTCCCCTCAGCCAATTTTAAACTTTCCCTCTTTAATCTTCCGGGTACAATTATCCCGGCAGAGACGAGCAGTTAGCCTGCATGAAATGACCACCAACCAGCGGCTATGGCCTTTCATAACTACATAGATTGATTGAATCTCGAGTTTGCCTGATTGGAGTGTCGAGGTTGGATTTTACTAGAGTTGAGCCGAATACTCGGCTGAAACGAGTATCCGGTACGGATAAAGCACTTTTGTCAAGTACGAATATTATACGAGTAATACGAGTCAATATCTGTGCTCGGATAAAAAAAAAAAAAAAAAAAAAAAAAAAATTATGTTGAGATTAAGGCTGAGCGATATATCAATATAAAGAATATATATATTTTTAAATGTGATATGTAATTAGACCATATTGCATATCGATATAGGCTATTCAGGTTTGCGCTGTGATCCTTGCTCCAAGCAAGCTGCTGAGTGCTGACCCAAAGCTCTCTGCACTGCTCCCCGCGCCCCAGCCACTCCTTTTCCACTTTGCGTGCTTGATTAAAGCATGTTATGTTATGAAATAAAGTCTTTCACCTCAGCAAAACGGACTTTCTGTCCTGTCAGCCGTTATACTGTAACGTTAGTCGTAGCACACACTCAATTGCACGCGCAAATGCGGCGACGCGCGCTGGATCGCCTCTGTATATAAAGTGCAAAAGAAACTATACGAGCATGTAAATTACACGAAATAAAAGCAATGCATTTATGATTTTCATTCTATTCACCAGGAGCAGTTTCCATGTTTCATAAATAGTTCTTGTTAGTATTGTGTATTCACTATTCACCATGGTAACTGTCGTTTCTATATTAACCCCTTAATGCCCCTATTTTTCTTTGTGTTATTTTTTATATTTTTTTTTAAATGACTGTAATGGCTCATACCAACGTTGTATTAACAAAATAAATAAACCAATTAATAAATCACAATTACAATTCCAAGGGAATAATCTGCAATTAAGATTTTTGTCATAGCTAATCATGCAGCCCTAAGGTGAAGAAACCTGTTTATTATTTATTCATTTGATTTAGCAAATGTTCAAGTTTCAATAAAACTACTTGTGACATGTCATATTTGGCTTTGACTGAACATTTGCTCTCACTTTGCAGAAAAAAATATTGCCTAAATATATATCGGGATATGACTTTTGGTCCATATCACCCAGCCGTAGTTGAGATGAAAACTCTTGTTCATTACATTTTACTTCATAATTGCAGCCACATGTGTTGTATTCATTGTTGCAAAACTTGTTCTGTAGTTCGTTTGTTATCGTGATCAAAACCATTGATCTGAAGCTCAATGCTGATGCTGTCATGTAAATAGTTTTATTTCTTATCAGCAATAAATATAGCAATTTCAGATCAACCCATATCAATTGCATGCTTAAAATAACATACCGGTTAAAGCCCCGCCCATTTCAAGACTACCCGACCCACTTCCGGGTTTAGGCCCCGCCCAGTCCGAGTACAGATACAGATACAGATAATTCATATGGTTAACAGATACAGATACAGATACAGATAATGCTGTACTCGCTCATCCCTAGATTTTACCCTCCCTAGTTTTTGCTTCACGGATTACGTATTTTGTTTTTCTCCTTTCCCTGACAGGTTTATGTTCCTTTTGAGCGTTTGTTTTCATTTATTTATCAGAAACAAATCGCTCTCCCACACATCAAGTTTTCTCCCTGCGTGTTTTGGGTGGTTTGGCCTCCTCAGCCTTGCAAACACAAACCATCTTTCAGCTCCAGACTGAATCCCAAACATAACTCCTGAAGTCTGCAGCCCCTCTAAAGCCATTTAGCTCATCGGTTCCCTTATGTCGAGTTCAGACTGCACGATTTTAGCCACGATTTTGGCTCGCCGACAGGTTTTGAGAAATCGCCGACAAATGCCTGAAATCTACATTTACATTTAGCTGACGCTTTTATCCAAAGCGACTTACAATTGCTTTATATGGAAGAGGTTGCACGCCTCTCGAGCAACTAGGAGTTAAGTGTCTTGCTCAGGGACACATTGGTGTCTTGCGGTGGATTCGAACCTGAGTTTCTCACACCAAAGGCATGTGTCTTATCCACTGCGCCTGGTGATGATATCACAGGCAAATCGGTGCTCGTTCACGCGAGTGAAAATCATGCAGTGTGAATGAGCAAAGACGCGATCTGAGAGAATCGCCCATGAGATATTTGGCATGCTAAATATCTGGACCTGTCGGCGATTCAAAATCCTGCTGTGTGAAAAGTGTTCTGACTGAAAAGTACATCGGCGATTACCGACAGCCAATGAGAGAGCAAGATACAGAGCAGCGGGGAGTTCGGGGAGGAGTTATAGATCACGTATCAACAAGCATGTCATTGTTTCAGAAAAAGGCTTCTTCTCTGTCTATTTGGACCCAAAAAATGGAAGAAAAATTAGTAGAAATTTGGCAGGAGCACCCGTGTCTGTTTGACGTTTCATCTGAGCTGTATCACAACTGGGACGTAAAAGAAAAAGTCTCATGTGAGAACGTGTGATGTCGCGTTGTTTCCTTGTCACATCTCGCTTGTGTTTGTTTTGAAATACGCAGTTTGCACGCAGAGTGCTAGTTGTCGGCGATTCTTCCTATTGTAAAGTCATGCAGTGTGAAACCTTCTGTCGCCGATCCATCGTGCAGTGTGAACACAGTAGCGACTGAATGCTGGCCAAGAAAGTCATGCAATGTGAAAAGAACAGTGACCCGACTACTTTGAAAATTATGCAGTCTGAAATCGGCATAATTAGCATGATTTAAAATAATTGCAGTTGTTTTACAAAATGCACTGTGCTTTTAAAGTCTTGTAATGACATTTTACAACACAGTTAAGTGATTGGTTAATGACTTATTTACACTGGACTCTGCTTTACCTTGGAACATCATTCGAAACCTGTATGATTTTCTTTCTTTTGTTGATCACAAAAGGAGAATTTTTGGTAACGCTTCCTAATATAAGGTAAGTACATGGGTTAGGGGTAGGTTCAGGGTTAGTACCTAGTTATTACACAGTAATTGTAATTTCTAAAATAAGTACTGAGTATGTACATGGGTAACTGGACTGTAAAAGGAAGCGTTACCGAATTTTTTGTAGAATGCGCTGGTTGCACTTTATAAAGAATGACAACTGCTTTAAACCATAAAAAGTCAGCGAAACAGCATAAAAGGACAATATGCGCTATATTCAAACTCTGCCGTAGTCAATTTTTGTTGACAGTTTGACAAAGTTTGAGGAACTCACTAACTGAATGACTTGAAAAAAAAAATCCTTAAAATTCCTATTTCTTTCATCAACTCTCTTAAATGCTCATAAATCGAGAACAAGGATGTAGTTTCAGTATGTTCTTCCTCATAACTATTGTGTGTTTTTAGAAGACTGGAAATAATTCAGAACTACTTTTACTGTGTTTTTTTGTAATTTTGGAGCTTGACAGTCCCAGCTCTCATTTACTTTCATTATAATGACTGGCCAGAACGGACAGGAGGATGTGTAAATAATGACAGAATTTTCATTTTTGGGTGAACTATTCCTTCAAATATTTGGGTCCGGAAAAGCTGTAATAAAAACAAGCAGTTGGGTTCTGCTGCTGTATAAATGTTGCTGTATAAATGATTACCAAGTAATAAGGGATAATACTGTAACTCCATGTCATTATATTGCTGTGTAAAGCAATGCAAGTTTTGTCTGCCCACAATAGCTGGCTAATAATTCAACATGCCCCAAGTACATAAACCATAGAGCTCTGGCTCAGGGCTTTCAGAAGTGGCCTACTGATTGTTTTCAGAGAAATGATCCCTCTCTGAATCCAGCCAAGCGTCTTCCAAAATAGGGCTGCGCTCAGCCGGTTTCAAAAAGCTAGACAGCTTTGTGATTTACTCCAAAGACATATTTAGATAAATACAAGCTACAAAGACTTTGGAGTCCTGACAGAAAGCCAACTATATACAGAAAGCTCAACTTTTTTTTTTTTTTGAATTGTACTGGCTTCCCAGGGTCCCAGATCTGATTGATGTACACCAGGGAACTTTGAAATTCACAGTTTAGTCCTGGTGGTGGGATATGGGTGAGCTAACCCCCCAAAGGCAGATCAGTCAGAGGAAGCTAATATTCTCCACTAAGTTCCTACCAGAGAAATGTTGATGACCTGCTGTGCTGTTCTTAGATGGAGCCAGTGGCATTTGCCGGTAGCTTCTTAACCTTGTCAGGCTAGAGGAAACCGTGTACAAGTGGGTCAGACTAAAACCAAAGCGGACATCTGCCTGAGGCACTGCCCACGCAGCACTTTCTCTTTCTGCTGACAGGAGGAATGAATAAATAAACCTGTTTACACTGTTTTGGTGAAGGAATGTTTTGTAAAATTGCTACAGAGACTGAGAGAATGCCAAGTATTGAAAGTGTGAATTAACAGTGAAATTAAATGTTTAAACTGACAGAAACCAATTTAAGCTTGTTAAGCAGTTGGTTTTAGCTGGTTTAAGCAGGTTTCCCAGCTTGATCACTTGAGTGCCCAAATCCCCTCTAAAATTAGTCTGCAAACTGGTCCGACCAGGCTGGGAGACTAGCAAACCTGCTTTGGGTGGTTTAAAGGGGACATATCATGCTAAATTCACTTTTTTAGCCCTTAAATGCATTTTGTTGTATATTTGGAGTGTTTATAAGTACAGAAAAGTTGAAATTATTCTCTTCAGGTGCTTCGTTTATATCTTTATATTCTGTTTTGGTCATATTTTTCAACCTGTTCAGATTTTTCTGTTCTCTGTCACAGTATTTGCAGCAGAACTGACAAATAAGGACATTATACCAGTCCAACACCATTTTTATTTCTCACTCTGATTTTGTAGTCCAAGCTCAATGATGCAGAAATTATGAGAGGGCAAGTCAAAATGTTCGTTTGTTGGATGTAGTGACCCGAAGCACTTCAAGGATCCCCACTTCAACAACCTCCGCTGGTATAAAGAAGGGTTTGCTGATCGACTTCGTCTGAATGAGGGGTAAATTCCTTCTATCTTTGGAGATGACGCGAGCATTTTGATAAGCTGTAAATATCGTTAGTAAAAATAAAGTACTTTACTTTCTTAAAACACAAGCAGTACCTTTGTCTTTCTTTGTTTCTGTTTTGAAGAAACGTTAGACTTCTGAGTATTATTGTTCTTGAGTTTCATCAATGGTCATTTAGCTGCTGTGTTTTCTGATGCTTTTCTAAACGTATCATATTATCAATATAGATTTTTAGTGTTAAGATTAGACCGTAGTCATTTATCTTGTCAGTGTACTTGTTTTAACAAGAGAAATAATCGACTATCACTTACAACACAATACAGTTACATACCATTGCAATACATCCATATGAAGAGGTTGTTCTGCAGGTTCGTCGTCTGCTTTTTCAACTCACTCGCTCTGGATCGCGCATGTAATGCTCGAAGGACAAGTCTTCCGTTGTTGACATTTTGTTAAACTGTGAATAAAAATGTTCTTTGACTATGTAATCGTGTATCTCTAATCAAACTACAAAAATGGCCGAACGGGGTGGAGTTGAACCGAGTGTGAACTCAGCAAGCTGGAGAGCGGACGGGGTGTGACACATCTCCTTTTTATTTAAAGAGGCCGCTCCAAAACGAGTTGCCCACAGACGCACATCAGAAAAGCGGTAGAAAAAGAGCTTGTGGAGCTATAATAATGAGGAATTCAGACCAAAGCATTGCAGTTTCACTTTATGTAGACCACAAATGTATGATTTATATGTAAAATTGAATGATTTAAAAGCATGATGTGTACCCTTTAAAGGGATACTCCACTTTTTTTGTAAATAGGCTCATTTTACAACTCCCCCACAGTTAAACAGTTGAGTTTTACCGTTTTCAAATCCATTCTAGTTCAAATGGAAAAACATTCAAATCCAATCCATTTAGAAGAATATCAGTAACCAGACAGTTTCTGGTCCCATTGACTTCCATAGTAGGAAAAAATATACTATGGAAGTCAATGAGACCAGAAACTGTCTGGTTACTGATATTCTTTTAAATATCAAAAAAAAAAAAAAAATCGGTTGAATACATTCGAAAATGGTAAAACCCAACTTTTTAACTCTGGGGAGTTGTAAAATGAGCCTATTTCCAAAAAAGTGGAGTATCCCTTTAAGGTGTTTGTCTTCGTCATGAATGTGACTTGTATTTAAAGTCAGGTCAGAAATGTGTCTTGGCACTGACATTTACGTTGTAACTGTTCAAATGTGAAAGCACACATCTTCGGGATCAAATACATACCTGCCTATAAATTGCTACCAGTAAGTCAACTTTTTTTGTACAGTTGAAAGATGTGAGCATGAATATCTTCTGTATGCAGATGTTCAGGTTCAGTCAGCAGCCAGATTCTCTCCTACACCACAATGTGTAGTTTGCAGCTGTAGGCAAAATCTAGAAATCTGCTGGCAGTATATTTTATTGGACGAGAGTTTATATGTATGTTGTGTGCACCGAAATATCCCATTACATGTGTAAGCAATTTAGCATCCAAATAAAGGAAAATATGCACGACAGGGGGAACGGTTAGTTAGTAAATTTAGATACACTTAAGGCCTCCTTTTCACATTGTTGGCACAAGGTGATGTGAAATAAGTTTGTTTAGTTTCCTCTGTGGTTTATAAAAAGTACAATCTGTGAAGACCATGCAAAATCCAGTGGCAGTCATAAAACCGTAGAAATTTAGGGATCAGATTGTTGAATCCGAGAGGTAAAGTCATTGAGTTTTCACCGAAGGCTCTTGACTTATAGTCTCGTTGTACATTTCCCACTTTCACAGCATGTTGTGGAATCATATCCTCTCCCTGAACACTGTTTGTGCCTCATTCAGACGCTTGAGATCTGGTGGTCTGGATGACAGGTTGACTCAGAGAAATGGTGGCCTGTGGGAACACGGTTTGCTGTATTTATGGGGGAGATGAGGCAGGTCTGTAGCGTGAGTAAATCTCTGTCATGGTGTGGGGCCCACAGAGCCACCCAGTGTTCCTAAAGCTGCACTGCTGTGACTGTTGGACTGTGAGGATCCTGCTAGCGTCTTATGCTATTGGTGTTGAGCAGCCCAGTGTCACTCACGCACGCCTCCATAGACCCACCAGAGAGAATCATAGGTCACTGACTAGTCATAGAGTAAACTATTGATTCATTTGGAACAGCCTGATTGTTAAAAATTAACCTAACAAATGTGTGCTGTTTCCTAATAGAAGTACCAGATGTTTTCAATATTGAGTATGATAAGATAAATCTGCACTGCACAGAGATTGGTTTAGATTAGGTTTGTACTGCTGTGTTCGTGTTCTGACTTTTTCCCCTCTTCGCTGCAGTTTCATTGATTATTTGACTCTGAATCCACATAACTCTATTAATAAGCTTAGCTAGAGGCAGGATAATTACTATCATTATTTCGTTATTGATTTCATGTTCAGCGTGTGCAAATGATGTTGATATCATGTCTTACAAGGCTCTTGATGAAAGTAAGAGAAAATCTGCTGGGAAGTTTTAATGACGATTGATTTAAAAGCTCAGTAACATGTCAAATGCTTAGAGATACATTCAAATCAACATGAAATCACTGTATTAATGCTGCCTTCACATGCTAATGGAAATTTCCCACTTCTGAAGTTGTGATTTCAAGCTCATCGCATTCAAATTTTGACAAATTGTTTCTTAGTTTGTTTGTTTTTTACTAGGAAACTAGTATTTACTATAGTTTTTAGTATGTTGTTCCAAGTCTTTAATGCAGTGTTGGGTAAGTTACTCTAAAAAAGTAATTAATGACTAGTTACTAATTACCTCTTCAACAGTGTAATTAGATCACTGTACTAATTACTCTCTCTAAAAAGTATTTAATTACTTTTCATTACTAATTACTTTCAAAATACCATCAATCTCAACCAGCTGAATAATACAAGGATAGACATGAATCTGTTTTAATTCTTTCAAATAAATACTATAAAATTGCATGACTTATCGTTAAACTGACCAAGATGGAGAAGGTTACATTATAAAAACATACTTTTCAACATCAGACAATACATTTTGATGTTAAACCCACTATTGTTTTATGTCTGATCTCATGACATTTCACACTTTTTTCATACATATTTTACAATAATTCATACGAATTTGTACGAGTGCGGTCGTACGATTTAGACACCTCAAATGCATACGAATCGCTGTGAGATCGGATTGATCTATACACAGTATTTACCTCAATTACATCAGAAGTAACTGTATTTAAATTACAGATAAATAAAGAGTAATCCCTTACTTTACATTTTTAAGGGAAAAGTAGTTAAATTATAGACAACCCAACTCTGTTGGTATGCATTGGTAAGTTAATACAAAGATGTTGTTGTCTTTTTTCTTCTTCTTTGTAATATTTAATCAAAGTCTCATAACCTGCTGACTTCACCAAGCCATCTTATTTTTTGACTTACTACTCCATTGTGGTAGAGTTGAAATGCCAATTAATAAGTAGAGGGCTTATTATAAAAGATTCCAAATAATGAATGTAAAATGAGTTGCTAATCTAATTTCGTGTTAACTTCTTAAAACATAATAGCTGCAGGACCTTTTGCATGCGGATTTAAGATATATTGTGACGGCTCTTACGGAAACGGCAAAGACAAAAAGAAGATATTCTGTTCAAATACTCAATCTGCGTTTTAATTGCTAAATTGCAAAATGTGAAATGCGTGCATTGGTACTTCATTCAGGTCTTCAGAGTAATCTGCATTCTGGACTCGGCCTAGATGTGTCTCAGGAGAAAGAGCGCTCAGTGTATCCTGCTCGACAGAAGCAGAGAAGGCCTAATTCGTTGTGTTGATTGAGGGCGCCTATAATTTGGGAAATAGTTTGGGGCCATTATGTGCTGGGGTGTTTATCACAGGTGGTTCCCATGACGACCGGTTGAGATCGTAATTGGATTTAAATGGGCAGAACTGCTTGCACATGTTTGAAAGAGCATGAACGAATGCACTGCATTGACCACGCACTACAAGTTTCCTTCTTTAGCAGCGCAGCCTCCAAATGAACCTTCCTGAGTTTGAGCCTAGCCTCTCCCTGAGTTTGAAAAATGAAAGGGCTGCCACTCTCTCATCACTATAGTCCCATTAAACATCAGCCAGACGCAAACCAGCACACTTTGACAGTGTAGATTTAATCTGTTTGGTAAAGATCACTAAGGCTTCACCACTTATTAAGAGCCTGGGGTTAGAGCTACATGATTGTGTGGGTGTGTGTGTACTGCTAACCATTCATACAGACCTAACACTTGCACTGTGCCTGTTTCTTTTTGTAAAAAAAAAAAATATATATAGTTATCAAGATTGTGTACAAAGAACTTTACAAATGTGTTTATATATACTATTAAAAACTTTAGAAAGTCTCTTATGCTTACCAAGATTGCATTTATTTGATTAAAATGCTGTATAAATAGTAATATTGTGAGATTTTATTACAATTTAAAATAACAGTTTTCTATTTTACTGTAATATATTGTTAAAGGAGTGGTTCACTTAAAAAAAAAAAAAAAAAAAAAAAAAAAAAACTTTTGCTGATAATTTACTCACCCCCATGTCATCCAAGATGTCCATGTCTTTCTTTCTTCAGTCGAAAAAAAGAAATTAAGGTTTTTGATGAAATGGGAACCAAACGGTTCAAGGTCCACAAGACGCTTTCAGTGCAAACTGCAAACTGTTCAAAAGGCTTTAAACGATTCCAGACGATGAATAAGGGTCTTATCAAGTGAAATGACCGCTCATTTAATAAACAAATAACAAACTTTAAGTTTTATAAGCTCAAATGGTTGCCTTGCTCTGTTCTGTGATGCGCGTTCGTGACTCTCCTGTTCGAACTCGTTCAAATGAACGAATCTTTTCCTGAGTCAATTCTTTCATTTTGTTCGTTGAATGAACCAAATGACACGAAAAAAGATGCGTTCATTTTGATAAACGATTTGGAACAGGAGAGTCACGAACACGCATCACAGAACAGAGCAAGGCGACCACTTGAGCTTATAAAACTTAAACTTTTTTTTAAATGAGTGATCGTTTCGCCATTTTAATATACTAATTTGCATCTCAAGAAACTTCTTATCATTAACTTTTCTAAAGTTGTGCTGATAGACAGATGATAAAGTTGATAAAGATAAAGTTTCCTCAGGGTTGTTAAACTGTTGAACCCGTCTTGATACCCTTGTTACTGGAAGTATTAACCATGCCGTTTGTTTTTGCAAGTGTGAACAAAGCACACAACGAGTCCAAGGAATGTTTTTCGTATAGAAGTGTGCATCTCAGAAAAGCCAGGGTGAGTAAAAAAACAAACAAAGCCCCATTAATGCAGCAGAGCTCTTCCTGACTAGATTCCTCCCACTGCTATTGCCCTTCACAAAAGGGAAGGAAAGAATTCTGACAGGCCAGCACTTTTTTTGCACCGCACTGCTGTGTTTACAAGAACATCTGAATCAACAGCAAGTCAAGCCTAGCTTCTGTGCATGACTCTCGCATAGAAGCACTTGTCTTGCGGATGTCAAGATGTTCGAAATCCCAACGAAATCGCTCTGGTCAAATGTCAGAGCGTTTTTGACATGTACTCGGGATGGCAGAAAACGGCACAGTCAGCACGGCAGATGTACTAGTAGAAACTGAGTAGGGAGAACAGGCGATTCAGGGTAAGTTAGTCACCGGAACTGGATGCACGGCTTACCCCACCACACACACACGCACACACACACTCCGGGCCGGTTTTACAGTGAGAACGGCGTGCTAAACAAAACGCTCTGGTCAGTTTATGAGAGTGAAAGAAAGCTAACAGTTCGGGTTCACTTCCAGGCTGCCCTCCTTTTATTACGGACTCAATTGTCACTTAGCTAATTACAGCTTCTTTTTTATGATTTGAGGCCATGCTCGCAGCCAGCCTCCTCCAGGCAACAATGGGAAGGTTTGTGGCGCGCAGGGGACCTAAGTGAAAACAGACGCTTCTCCTCAACTTTCTCGTTATTGTTTTTCTCTTTTATCTTCCTGTGCGACTCCACAAAGCGAGTTCAGATATTCAAACCTCCATTAGTCATTCTGGCCACCGCATTGTGAGGAGTTACTTGGCTGAACTCGAACGCAGAGTGGTTGGTCATTACACACCCAAAACGCACACTTAGGCAGGCCGCTAGCTGAATATTCATGCCTCATTGCTGTAGATACAACATATTTGGGAACTCTGCAACAGAGTGTTTGGACATCAAATCTGGGAAATATGCGCAGATAAATTGTTACATTATGTTGTTTTTTCTCCCCGCTCTGTCTCTGTTGGCTCCGTTTAACTCGGCACGCCAACATAAACTGGGCCCCAGAAGGAGTTCATCTTAGATTGCCGTATATGTATGTGTTTGCGTGTGCGGTTTGCTTTGTGTTGTTTCTGGCACAGGTTTGAATGACGCTTTTGAATGGGTGTGTATGAGATGAGTTGTAATGTTTACTCAAAGCTGGACAGGTACTTGTCTAATAATAAAAAAGCAGTGAAGAGGGGAACTCCAGGATACAGACGGCCCAGCTGTGTTGAATTGTGCCATCAGGGGGATTTGATTTTTGATTTTGATAAACTTTATTAACCCCTGAGGGGAACGATTGAAGGGGGTGATTTGAAGGCTGGAGAAGTAAAAATGTCCCCTACAAATCCTAGTGTTAAGCTGTGGTCAAATTTCATGGGCAAAAAATGATCCATTGTCTATAATAGATATTCATAGTGTAAGTATGTACTATATATAGATGTAGCAATGGATGAAGCACAGTTCACACAGAAGTCACTTTTAAACTAAGAAACTTTGTGTTGGTCATCGTGGCGATTTTGTATGATCAACTGAATGTGATATCTTTCACCCATATATATATATATATATATATATATATATATATGAAGAGTTCAGATGCAAAAGCCTCTAAATGCCATTTGAAATTTTCTTCTTTAATGATGATTTTTATCAAACTTGTATATTTAAGTTCAGTAATTTCACTTAAATTGCAATGATAATTACCTATTAATTGTTATTTAAGTGAAATTACTGAACTTAAATATACAAGTTTGATAAAAATCATCATTAAAGAAGAAAATTTCAAATGGCATTTAGAGGCTTTTGCATCTGAACTCTTCATATATATATATATTAAATGACTAGATCTGTTTGCTATAAAATTTGCAGAACGTATATCCACTTTCTGAATTCTGTTTTTAATTTGTGTGAAGGAAGACGAAATGGAAAATTCACATTATGGTGATACGCAAATATGAGATTAACCAGATGCATAAACTGTAAAAAAAAATATTTTCATTATTTGTAATCACAACATTTTTTCTTTTGTCAAATCAACTTAGATAATTTATGTAGTTCAGATAACATAATATTTGGAGTTTTTGGTGATTAAATTAATCTCCTTCATTGTAGTAACTCAATTTTTCCATTTCAATGAACTTAAAATTTTAAGGCAACCAGGTTACTTATTTTTTTAAGTTAAACCAACAATATTTTTTTTACAGTGTATGCACAACATAAAAGTACTGTAATATTACAGCTGTATCTGCACAAACTGGTGCAAATGCACAAATGAAACTGATTCAAAAGAAGTTGCTTCATAAATTTCTCCCTCTCAAAGGAATATTCTTTAACTTTGTCTGTATGTTTTTCCCATTAGCCCTTTACGATGAATATAATAATATAAGTAGTAATAAAATGTTTGAATATTTGATGTAATATCAAATAAAATGCTGTTTTTGTCAACTAAAATTGACTTAACAATGGCATGACAACTTATCGATTACATTTAAAAGGGTACTTTCAAAGATACTTTTGTCAAAAGACAAACAAATAAATAAATAAATAAAATAAAAAAAAACCTACGCTTTGGTGGATAACACTATTTCATTTCACTAATCAAATAATAGCTGTAAACTAACACCAAAGGCGTATGAGAGAATGAGCTGTCCACCCAGCCTGAGTGACCTTCAACACTCTGCAGATGTTGCCTAGAAAAACAAAAGAGTTTTTCTTCCTATGATCTGGACTCTGGAGAGAGATGTATGTGATTCACTGCCTTCCTACACACTTGGCTCACAAACAATGAAAATTATATTATAAAGTGACAGCCACATGCCCCAAGAGGATCTGTAATCAGAAGTAGATCATAATGCCATGTGTCGCAGAAATGGCTAACTTAGGCTAGCTTTCGAAGATGAAAATAACAGAAGCGGAAAAGCCTGGGTCCCTATTTGCCTTGGGAATCTTTATCAACAGTGGCTTAGAGCAATATACAAACAGCCTGAACAAAAAAAACACATACTAAATGAAAATAAATACAGGCTGCACTGAAGTAGCCTTTTCCCACTGCAGACGCTTCAAAGGAAAAAAGAAGGATTACGATTATGTTTCTTACAAAGGCATTTGTGTAAGCGAACAGCATTGAGCAAAAATGACAGTGGTTTCCTCGTGGAGCTGGAGGGAGAGATGAATGCGAAACACGACACACTGCGATCAGCGCCAGCGCCACGTCCAATAAACTATATGTCTTATTTACAACGAGCAAAAAAATGGCTTCATCCTAAAGTGGGAATGGGAAAAACCCAAATGCACGTTAAAGAGGAGGTTGGGCCAATTCTTTTGCACCCAAAGTGAGTACTGGGGCGAGGGGATTTTGGGAGATGATTTCAGAACAACATGTGTCTTGTTTGACTTGGGCACACACCACCACATTACTTTCCCTCGATCTGTTTTCTCAATTTCATAAAAATAAAAAATATATATATATATTTACTTGTACCTATTAATCATGGAGAAAGAAGGGTAATGCTAAGTGAAAACTGAGATCCCTAATTCCCAAAGTCTTGACGACAGTGTTGCAACGTTATAAACCAAAGCAAATAAAAGTTTAGGTCTTTTTTTTTTCGTTCGGCTGCAAACCACAGAAAAATATCTGCAGATTTGGCTCTTTTTTTTTGACTCCAGGTAATTGGATGTGCTGTCATGTGACTTTTGGGAAAAGTCAACTGGAGTCACTGTCCATTATTAAAGTGACTTGGAAAATAGGACAGCATCAGAGTTTGGTATTTCATTTAAGGCTTCAAAGTTAAGAGTTTTGATTATTTTCTTTTGGAACATGAAAAGAGAAGTTCAAAATCATTTTTAAAAAGTAAAATCAAGATGCATTTTTTTTCAATTTTCTTTGCAGCATGTCTAGATAAATTTGTCATTACAGCAACACGCAAACTTTGGCCCAAAATCCAGTAGCACCCCATTGCAGTACACGAGATACAGGTGGCGGAGTCGAATCCAGATCTGAGGGGTGGAGTTGGGTAGGTTTAGGGATCAGGGGGCGGAGTTTAGGTGTAAGGTGGGAGGAGTTGAATCTGGATCCGACTCCCCCCTGTGGATTTCATATTCTGCAGTGAGGACCATCTCCCAAAATCTGACAATCTTCTGCGAAGTGAAGAACTTTTTAAGCAGAGCATTTTAGTGAGCAAAAATAGTTGCTTACTGAGGTATTCACTTTATACATCATACATTATATTTTAAACATTTATTTTTTTTTTTCTGTATACTACAACTAATAGACTAAATTTGATGCAATTTTTTAAAAAAATTCTAAAATAAATCTAAAAATATCTTCACATAACTCTACTATTCAAAATTTGGGGGTCATTAAGTGTTTTTTTTTTTTTTTTTTTTTAAATGAGATTAACAGCTTTTTTATCAAGGATGTTTTAAAAGTTTTATATTTTTAAGTTTTCAATTTTATATTTATTTTTATATAACAAATAAAATGATATTATATTTATGATTATTTTTAGCATAATTTCCACAAAAACATTAAGCAGTGCTACTATTTTCAACATTAAACATTCCAAAAGTTCAATAGTATTGTCAATTATGATTGATTTTCATAATATAATTACATATTGATATTAATAAAGAAATCGTCACTGCCATGCTCATTTTCATGAACAGTCAAGAAAATCCCCAAGGGCACAAGAAAAAAACAAAAAACCAAAATGGGGCAAGCAAAACAAGAGTGACAACTTTCGAATGAAGAGAAATAGGAGTATACGCCACAGATTACAGCCACGTCAATCTTATCTCTCTCTTAATACCCTCCCCACCCCGAGGAGTACATATGTCAAGATTTTATTAGGTGTGTCCAAATGTTGATTAGCTGTTGACTGAGGAGGCATTTGAGAAGTTGTAGTGGTGCTGCTCAGTTGAAAGGGCGTTCTTTGACTTAACATCATGTGTGTCACCATAGGCTGATCCACCTATATATTTACAGTGCGAGACGAGGAGATAAATCTCAATGACTTTTGTTCTCGACACCTATATCCACGAGCGTTATCTAGGGGTGGACATGACTCGAGTGCTTTGCAGTCATCTGGAGCATATGTGATGACCTCAGAGAGCATATTTTGCATTTCTCCCATTTTTTTCCAAGCAATGCATCAGCTCTTCACATTTAAAACCATGTGAGATTGATTAAGTTCCTTTTGTGGCCCTGACAACCGCTGCACACAAGGTGCTGCAAAGCCTCCAGGCGTCACTCCCTCATATGGTCATACTGTTTTATGAAAGGTGTCTGGGCACTGTCATGTTGGTGGATGTGTGTGTGTGCACGTGTGTGAAGACTTCTCAGAAATATAAGGAGCCAGAAAAGCACAGTCCATGTGGCGTTAATGGTCCTTAGAGAGGGTACATGTCTAGGCCACAGGCTCAGCAATCACCACTGACCCTGACCGGCAAAGTGTTTTTCTTCATGTGGTTCAGCTGACCTCTTATATCTGTACAGAAACAAATCTCAGCATCTCATTAGGCGTCATGCGTTTGTTTCTGTAAGGCTTTGTAATTGTGGGTGATTAGCCCAAGCAGTGAGCCATTTGTGGATGTTCTGTGCTTCGAGACTGGGCCGGGCCTCGATCGCTCTTATCTCAACGCACGGCTGCGTAGTAACACTAAAGTGTTCACCATTTCCTCTGGCCCCGACAATTAACCCCAAAGATTCCCGTCACGCTAATTGAGGCCATGTTCCACCTTTAACGCTCTTTTAACGAAGCCTAATCAAGGCGCCTGAGAGACCGCTAATGCACGTGCGTCTGATTTGCTTCCAGACTGGCCCAGATTTTAATATGACGGGAGAGAGTTATGGCTTCCAAAAGGAGGCCAGCACGAAGTGGCAGACGCTGTTTTTTTTATGACGTGTCAATGGAGCAGTTGACAGACCTGTGGTTTGGGGCTTCCACTGTCTTCCTTGAAAATCAGACGCACATTTCTAATCCTGGAATATGGATTATTTAATCCTGCTTAGTTTCTATCTAGAGTCCTGCGGGAAGAGATAGGTCTGGTTTAGGGCTGCCAAAGCCACAATCGGAGATCCATCTCCTTCCCAGTGACAGTCACCTCCTGGAAGGATCTTTGAATAGCAGGAATAACGGAGGAAGGGGAGAGGAGAACCTCAAAGGCAGGAGGCATCCTTCTCCATTGACTCAATGCAGTGGAAGCCACTATGGGCAGCTGCCAGGCATCCTCGGGATAAACAAGTCAAATTACATGGTGTAATGCCTGGGACTGTGAATTTCACTAAGCAAAGGCTCTCTGATTCTAATTATGACATTCATTAACGCCGGGATTCCTGGAACAAGAGCTTTAATCCTCACACAGCCCCCCAAAGCTGCTTTAATTATGTGGGCTGGCCTGGAATGGGAAGCCCTGTTTTGGTAGACTTGTCTGGTTCTGTACAATCATTACCCTGTCAGTGTCTTTGGTCATTACATTACATTTATTAAGTCTCCATTCATAGTGTATGGATTAAAATTGGCATCTTATTAGGAAAAAATGTAGTAAATTCAGTAATCAGCAACAAGGGTTGCAACAAGTGATACTTTGAACATTTCAACTCAATTGAAAATTGGGTTAACCATCCTAATTTTGCACAGACATTATTCTTTTTAACAACCGTCATGTAATTACCCCCAATGCTCTGAGACTAAACCATTGTTTAGCACAAAAACAAAAACAGTTTCATAAATCTCAATTTTTTTATCATTGTAAATCCATCACACCAAAATCAATTCCTTAAGAACCTCCCTTGGCTCCAGGATACTCAAAGACAGACAGTTGCTAAGGAAACAGTGATGAATGCTTGACATTGGCTCCGGTGGCATAACTGTCGCCTTGTTTTTTGATGATTCACATCTTTGATGATTTGCTGTAACATTCCACTGGCAGACAGGCGGCTCCGGGAAGATTTAATATGTGGCATTTGCTACCGTCTTTTAGGGAATGTTTTATAAAATGACCTGGGAACAAGCTCTGCTTTAGAAGATTTGTTGACCCCCCATTTCATTTTTATATGGAATGCAAAAAAGAGAGAAATTTTGTAAAATATTGTTCAGTCTTTTCCATTCAGTCACAATGAAGAGGGACACATTCGAAGAGGACACATGAATGCACCATAAAAGGGTCTTTAGAGTAGCATATGAATAGGCTGAAGCCTTCTGATATTTGTGTGAGGAACAGACCAAAACTGCTCTACTGCACAGAGTCAGTGCGATTCATGAATGAAGCATTCAGACTAGTTTTGTGTACAGCAAGAACCGATTCATTGAAAAGATTTGGCATGATCATCTTCTTCTCACAAAGCTATTGCATAGCTTTAGGTGTCTATACAGGACTAATATTATGATATTTGTTTTGTCACTTTGTATCTTGACAGCCCCGGTCCTCATTTACATTTTATGTTATTAAAATAATGTCCAGGTCATTTCTCCTCCATCAAAGAAACAAAGTCTTGGTATGGCAGAGTATACATGATGCTAGAGGTGAGACCAAATCTTTGCATTGAAGTCCCAAGTCAAGTCCCGAGTCAAGACAGACAAGTCCAAGTCAAGTTGCAAGTCCTCGAGTTTAAGCTTCAAGTCTTAAACAAGTCATTAGTGCTTTTTGCACAAATTACTGTCTCAGTGTTAATTACTATAGTAACTGAAATATGTACTAATTTATATCAGGAAGTAGGGACGTCAATTTTCACAAATTCCCATGATCGATCGTCGTTTAAATTAACGTGTTTATTAGATTAAAGTGATTATTACAACTCTGATCTGTGGTTTTAGAAGCTAGGTGAAGTCTTTCCAAGTCACAAGGCTCAAGTCCGAGTTAAGTCATGAGTCATTGTTGTCAAAGTCTAAGTCGGGTCGCAAGTCATCTTTGAATATGTCAAGTCGCAAGTCATCAAATTTGGGACTCGAGTCCAAGTCAAGTCCGATCATGCGACTTGAATCCACAACCTTGCATGATGCATATTTATGGGTAGCTTTGACATTTAGAGCCAGCATGTGTTTATATTAGCCTGAAATATTATTCCATCCTTTGTTTGAATGATTTAATACTTCGGGGGTAAAAGTTCAAGGAGTCTGTGCCATGTTATTGTTACTTTGGATGTTTTCACAGCTTTGAAGGGGAGTACTTTACATATTTGTCCCTTGAGGGTTTCCTGATAATGAGATAAAGCATGGTGCGTGGCCGTTTGATTGGCATGCCTGCTTTCTAAATGGTTAGATCTGTAATGTAGCATTGTTTGTTTTTAAAGTGGCAACCCTCGATTCTGGCCGCATGGCCTCATTGCCTTCAATTAGCCTTGAGAATGTCCTGACCTGCAGTGTCCTCTCACACAAAACACATCATATCACTTAAACAATCAGAGCGGGAACAATTTCTCACTTTCATAGACTGACTACAGCTATAAGTACTTATTTTTAATAATTAAACTCTCTGATGCAGTTGCTTGCTCCCACAGTCACACACACACATTAATCACCCGAAAAAATACCCTGAGTTCCAGTAATAACCGAGCACCATCCTTAAGTAGCACAGCCCTGCTTCTCAATAAATGAGCCTGCTCAGTCCGGAAGAGCTTTTGACTGTGGAGATGAAAGGCTCTTTGGGGAGCCTGTATTAATGAAATTTGCTGAGTGAAAACTGAGCCGCCTGGCTGGGCCCCGCCAGGCCCTCACCTGGTTACACTCGCTCCTGGCCCAAGGTCACGGAACTGGAGCCCTGACAACACTTCCTCCCATCCTCAGAGGCACAGCGCACACACATTCACAAAAGAGTAATCCAATTCCTGTCATCCAAATAAACTGGGGAAAAAGAGATCTGCTTGTTTTGTCACTCTGACAAATGGTTTGCGATGATCTAATATTTATATTTTGAACCTTATATCACAAAAGATTATGCTTACAGGTAGGGTAGGCAATTGTGGAGAGGCTAGCAATAGCAAGTTAGCTTTGGATGCATGAGATCCCTCCCTTCAGCCACGCCTCCTCCAAAACACATGAACACACACAGCAGAGTCTGCAAAGCATCACGAGAGGCTGCGTTCAATTGACCTATGGCTAAGCCACGCCCCCTCCACTCACTCGGACAAACAGTCAACATTCGGGGACAGGCTATGGCAGCTTTCGCAGTAAGAGACATTTCACAGGAGGCAATTGGTGATTTTTGGAGACAGAAAGATCATCTCGAAGTCACCTAAAGGGCATTAACTATGCATTGGAGTTTTATATCAATAATTTTATTGTTGAGAAGGTCGATGAAAAGCTTCAGCTCCAGGCAAAAATGTACAGGTCACAGTGTAAACGTGATAAACCGCATATCGTTGCCATCACCGCTACAGTATTTACATGAATCATTCAGCACAACATTGTTAACATTTGTCATCTCGGTTATTGACAGATACGTTAATGAAGCTAAGTGACATGATCTACTACAACGCAGCTAGAAGCTAACGTTAACGTTTTCTAATGTTAGTCTAACACTCTATGGTCTAACTTTAGCCTAACGTTACGTTAGAGATTTTAAAGATAACGTTCAAATACGTTGTTGACTTAACTTAGAACAGATGTAGACATTCTTGTTTAATTTATCCGCGTTTAGTTGGTGTTGTGGTCTAGCTACCGCATAACTTTATCCAGAGCATACACTTATCTCGGTTTTAAACTTAAAATGACAAGAAAAAACGAATGAAACTGACTAACTGCAATGGATTCCAATGGACATTCTCTTGTGTATTGAGAATGTCCGAGTGTATTGGGTTAGCTGCGCACTGTGATTGGTCCATCGCGTTTGAGGGTGTGGCTTAGCCATAGGTCAGTTAGGCCTACCTCAAATCACAAACCACATAACATTACAATAATAATAAACATAAAAAACCTGGAGAGCTCTTGTACCACCTGACTGCTGCAGATTTATTTCGGCATTGATAGTGTTGATGTAGAAACGCATAAATCCGAGTCTGAGGACGTGATACGTAGAAGGTTTCAACATGGCATGAATGCAGCATAAGCTCTGTTTTTTTGGTTCAGGGGGAATTTTAAAAGGAAGCTGCTGTTTGTTTTTGGTGCTTGGTGACTGTCTATATTGCTGCATAGCCTCATGAAACTCGCTGATGACATGTGCGTGAGCAGGGTGCGTGGATATGGAAAACATATGTTGAGAGACAGGTGGGAAATCAGACCGAATGCAATGAATGTTTTTTTTTTTTTTTTGGTCCTGAGACTTCCACAGATGATATATGATCATGTTTTAACATTTAGACCAGTTATATTATTGATTGCTAGGATGTATAGAGATTTTAAACCAGAATAGCAAAAAGTGTTTATGAAACAAATTGCCTACCATAGCTTTAACTGTTACAGTACATGCCAGTCTTGAGTACTTGATTCTGATTAGTCAATCACAGCATTCTGCAGTCAAAAAATTGTTCACAATGTCTGCTAAGCTATAATTAACCAGAATTAAGCCAAGCTGGCTACAGATCTCTCTTATCACTCCAAAGTCTATTTTCCCTTCTAAAAAAACTGCTTAAGCCAGGCTCCCAGTTTGGCCAAGTTGGTGTTTAGCTGGTTAGGCTTATGTGGTCAGCTGGTATCCCAGCCTGAACTGTTGTCAAGTGTCCAATACCCCCTTTAAACCAGCCTGACCAGACTAGTAGACCAGCTAAGACAAGCAGATTCAGTTATTTTAATTTTTTTTGTATGTTTCTGTGTAATAAGCAAGAAAATATACAGTTCACTGATTGTTATCGCAAAACAAGCCCTTTCAGATGAAGGTCAGGGTTATATATTATGCTTTCATTATACAAACTGTACATACAGGGCAGTCTTTCTGCTTGTTGATACTGTGTAAGTTTTCGAGAACAAGCACTTCATAAGAGTCTCACTCCGCAGTAGCAGTGTGAGGTTGTAAAGGCAGTCATTGCATTTGGTTATAAATAAATCCTATAATCAGAAAGGCCGATTACCCTGGAAACCTAATTATCCAAATCACGGTTTGTTGTCGTGACAGTTGCTACAGTTGTTAAGCGGCGTACGGGACCAGATGCTGCAATGCTAATTTTGTTTATTTATTATTTATTCATCTAATGAGAGACGCAAAATACCCTGATCTGTTTTGAAACTCACTGACGGCTCCCTCTTCGTGCCATGCACAATTCATGAACGCTTTTTCTACACCGAGACACTCTAATGTGTGAGTTTTAGCAAAAAGGTCAACGTACGCTAAGCATATCCTCATGCTGCTTGGCAGGTACTGCTTTTTATTCTCAGTAGACCAGCGGTGCCTAATGTCATACAAATGTGTAAGTAATAATACACACTCCAAAGAGACTGCCAGGAAGGAAACTCGCTCCAGACTTTAGCAGTTTGAGGATAACTCTCACCCTTTAGTTGCTCTGAAGCACTACGTGTTAATAACTACTAGCTGAGATCACAACACTGTCAGTGGCTCGCACCTCAAAAATCGAATTACTACAGCACACATCCTGATAAGAGCTGTGTAGGTTTCTGCATGGCTAAAGGCATGGGAATGGTAAATTATTTAACGATTTATGATTCCAAATCCTCTATTGATTCTGTTCTTTAATAAATCCATTAACAATTCTTTTAGTACTTGAAAAAATGCAGTTTTTTATTAACATCCCTCAGCGATCTGTTGCCAAACATTGAGATCAGTTATTATATCAGTTGGAAAATCCGAAATTGATTGAATTCTTACAAATATGTTTAAAGAAATATTTTAGAGATGCCCAATAGTGTGTTTAATTGGAGGTGTATATTTAATAAAAATGTATTCGGGTATCGAATTTCACTTTATTTTCTATTCACTTAAAACAACCCTCTCTTTGCGACATTCGTTTGAATATTGTTCTATACTGTTTCCGGTGTAAATTTCATAACATTGTGGTCACATTAGTGACATTTTTGCCCATTTTCGCTGGCAAATTTTTATTTTATTTGACTCATAAATTGACTATTGTCAATAGTGTAGAAATATATGAAGCATAGCTCACACCAGAGGTCGCGTTAGACTATGACAGATAGATTATAACAGAATCTTTACGACCCCGTCTGTCTGTTATAATCTATTATTTCCTGTCATTTTAATTTTCATATTTTAATGACAATAAGACTTTTATTACCTTTAGTTTTCGTTCACATTTCCATTTTTAATCGTGAACTCACAGTACAAGCATATATGCATTTATTAATTTAGGAAGAGAACAGATAAATAAAGATGTCATGTTCAACATTCTATTCTACATCATTCACCGATCAAATTAGGCTTTGGCGGGACACAAATTTGCTTTGGCGACTGCCAAAAAAGCGGACGATCTGGGGAGCGTTTCCCGTACAACAACATAGTTCGCTGCTTCACTACCATAGTACGATGCATCGTTGGAGAAATCAACTAGACTGTTTCCCGAAACCCATTGTCGCAAAGTATCATTCAACCACGTTGGTTTCGCACGTGGTGGAATAATAACTACTTTTAATGAAACTGTTTGAGATCCAATTAACGCTAGATTTTTTTATATAAATTACACAGATGTAATCTGAGGACTATTTCTAATTGTTCTCAGTTATTTTGCTTCATTACCAGGCTCAATATTTGACTCGTTCCTACATAGCACGTTCGCACATGCGCACTCTTCAAACATGGTACTTTAAATCGTTTGGCAAACTAAAAGACGTAAATTCCATTTGTATGTATTCTAAATAAAAGGCACCGGTTGTACTGAATGTCAGCTTGCTTATTTTGCTCAAGATAAGGATTTATTACTTCCAAATGTCACACAATATACAAACGATGCCTCTAACCACAGGTCGAGAACTGTCGTTCAAACCACACAACTTTGCGATGCTGTTTGCGAATGTTCGCTGGAACAATGTTTTCAGGAAACACCGACTCGTTGAACTATGCTGATAACGGCGGAACTTGCGACCATTGTTGGCTAACGATGCTTTCGGGAAACGCACCCCTGACTGGTTTTTATTACATTTAATACAACCCCAAACTAAAATTATATTTGAGACCGGCCTTTATTTACCCAAACCCGCAGCCACACCAGGCGTGTAAAAGAGACAGGCGTCTATTTGGGACTCGGCTATTTTTTGAAGTTTTACGGTAATCGCGTGGATTCCTATGGAACACACAGCACACTATAATGTATGTAGTCAGGGATTTAACCTGACAAGCATTAAGCTGTGTCTCTGACGGAGACATACAGAGCCCTGCTCTGGGTATGTTACTCAACACAGGGATGACAAAACATCTCCTCTCACTAGAAGCATGACCGTTCCGCCAAACTGGCTGACAAGCTGGCAGCATTGAAAGCCAATGAGGTCCCGGGAAATAGAGAACCAGGTGACAAAATCTGAGTCTCCTTTACCTCTCAGAGGTCCCTCTCTCAAAAGTAACAAGAAGCGTTTCTGAAACGGTTAGAGGAGGTGGATTTTTTTTAGGAGAGTGAGGGCCCTGCGGGTCAGCCATGCGGAAAGGCTTGAGTGCTGTTTTAGGAGCGAGGTCAAGCACGGGTGGTGGGGGATTTGACAGGAAATAAAATTGGAGCCCCATCAAGCTCTCTGCCTGAAGTGACCTGTGGAGACATTTGTCTGTGTGTGTTAAGTAGAAAAAGAGGCTACCTGTGGGTGTTTGTGAAAGAAGCCACTTATTTTTTTGTCGACTGCTTTATTCTAGGGCTGAGTGTAGTTTAGAAGATGATACTAATACTGTGCACTTATTGGGTTAATAAGTTAATTTGGTAACACTTTATTTTGATGGTCCCTTTTGAACATTCTGTTGACTATAAGTAACTTTGCAACTACATGTCAACTAAATCGCATTAGAGTATTAGTAGACTGTCTGCTTAAAGGGTTAGTTCACCCAAAAATGAAAATTAAGTCATTAATTACTCACCCCCATGCTGTACCAACCCCGTAAGACCTTTGTTCATCTTCGAAACACAAATGAAGATATTTTGGATTAAATTTGAGAGGTGGATCACTGCTACATTGGCTGCCTAAGGGATTGAAACTTGACGGCCCAGAAAGTCAATGAAGAAAATGTTCAAATATTCCATGTGACTACAGTGGCTCAAGTATAAGTTTATCAAGCGACGAGAATACTTTTTGTGAGGAAATAAAACAAAAATAATGACTTTATTCGACTATTCCTTTTCTTCCTTGTAGGCCTGAGACAAGAGTTCAAGAGATTTCCACGACGCATGCGCGAGAACTGAACTTAAGTAGTTGAAGGAGATCGCAATTCTCGCACATTCGTCGTGGAAATCTCTTGAACTTTTTAGCATTTTATTGATCATCAGGTAATTTCCAAATCAAAGACATCAATAAGAGAGAGTGGCAACAGCACTGGTAAGATAATTTCGTTTCTTTACTTGAAGATGATTGTGTGTTAAACGTCTGTGACTTACTTTCACTTTTATTTGCGTTGTTTGCACGTTGGCTTGATGAATAGACGCTCAGCTGCTCATCGCAGTAGCGCCGTCATATCTGACTATAACATGACAAATAGCCTATATAACACGCTCTCACTCGTTTATTTTTTAGCATTTTTGGTAAAATAGTAAAATATACATAAGTGGTTTCAACAACCAGATTGTGTTTACACCTAGTAAAGATCCGAACACGATGCGAGCCAGACTACCTCCAGATGTGGTCAGGCAGATCCGATCACAACGCATTTACACCTTGCATTAAAATGCGTTTTTTATTATCCGGATAACTTATCTGGATACAGATCGCATTTTAATACCAGGTGTAAATGGGGTCTTACAACTACATGTCAACTTATTCTATACCTAAAAATATCCAAATAAAGTGAAAAAACGTTAATTTTCCAATTAAACTCCAATTTTTCACAGAGGTGTGTCTAACAAAGGCACACACACATTTATTTCAGATAGTGTCTCTGGGTGCAAGAGAACCCAACCTATTCCTTGCCAAGCCCATCTCCCCTGACATTTGTTTCCAATCAAAACTCCAATTCCCCTTTTTTTCCAGTTCAAAAACCTCCAATAATAGAGTTAACCTTTGAGCTGTACTCCCCTCACTCTGAGGCAGTGGCTTAAAGCTGAACCATACCCAACACCAGCCTCTGGTAACCAATTTACTCAGGTCTACGTCTGAGTTATTGCCATTGAAGGGCATTCCTCTGGTCCTCTCCTTTGCTTTGTACCTCTCTTTAACAAGTGACATTATTGTCCTCCAATTACGCCTTTAAAACCAGAAACACAATCTCAGAGGAGTCGCGTAGACGGATGTGCTTTGTTAGATTTGGGCTACAGTTTCCAATTGAAGTCTATTTGAGTTTGTTTGAACATAATAATTCTTTTGCATGGTACTTTGACATTTTTGTCAAGTCATATAAAATGACTCAAAGAGAACTATATATCTTTACAATTTTCAATGAACTTGTGGGCCAAGCACATGATTTTACTTGAATATAATTCAATTCAATCCAATGAACTGATTGATTTCTCCTGGTTGATTTCCTCCTGGATTACAGCCCAACTTCCAAAGACGATTAATCTGATGCGTTTCGGAGATGTTGTAAGCCAAAAAATCATATATTTTGTTGTCTCAAAATGCTGAAAAACAGGACATCATTGCTCACTTTAAGCGCCAGCTTGTTTTCACAAATGTGTGTTCAATAGAAAGGCCAGCCTTTCTTGAAAGAGCCGAATCTCATGTCGATTGTGTCCTTGTTTTGTTATTGAGCCTGAAGAACAGGGTCTTGTTTTGTTTTTGGCCTTTGAGGGCATGAGGTGGCAGCGGTCCAGAGGAAGACAAAAGACCTGAGGCGCTAAACAAGGCTTGGTAGGAGGCCTGCCTCTCTCCTCCCCGTTTCACAATCAGCGTGTGGGCTTCAGGGTGGTTGACAGCCCAGCAAGCTCTAGCCGCTGAAATATGGAGCCTTGTGGCTTTGAAGAGAGACGAAGTCCCCCGTCTGGAAGCTCCAGACGAGAACACTTCGTGTTTACCACTAAGACACCACCGTCTGTCCTTGCTTGTGTGAACTTGATAGCATATGAAACAAACTGTAAGAACCCAAGAAGATTTGGTACCATATTACATAAACTGCATGGCTATTATTCATTTAATCTCAAGAACATGTGTGCCAGTGGTTATGTGTGTATGTGTGCTGGCTGCTCCACTGGCCCACATAGAGAGTGTTAGTTAACCCGCTGCAGTCTGGGCTCTCCTCTCAGGCTTTAAACAGCTATCTGTGTTTGCCAGCACATCCTCCTTTGCTCATTTCAACTCCCCCTCTCTTGCAGTAATCACAGCTCTGCGCAGGGCTAAATGGAAGGGTTGGGAGAGAGCACGCAAGCCTGTGGTCCCTCGCTGGACTCCTCAGCTGGCCTTGTAATGCTCACTTAGTCCTGCAAGCTCCATATGAATCTAAACACAAACACAAGCCCTGGCAGAGACACATCATCAACCAGACAGACACACACACACACACACACACACACACGCACACACAATATTGAGAGTTTACAAACAAACATGGATTAAGTGAAATAAACATGACTTGTGTTTTGGATATATGTAATATTCATACATATGGATACCAAAGCATAAAGATCCATCCATATCACATGGCTGTATTTATTTGATCAAAAATACACACAGTAGTATTGTGCAATGTTATTACAATTTAAAATAACCATTTATATATTTTAAAATGTACTTTACCTGTGATGGCAAAGCTGAATTTTCATCATCATTACTCCAGTCTTCTGTCTCACGATCCGTCAGAAATCATTCTAATATGATGATTTGCTGCTCAAGAAACATAATAATATCAATGTTGAAAACAGTTGAGCTACTTAATATTTTTGAGGAACCCATCAGGATTCTTTGATGAAAAGAACTGCATTTATTTAACATGTAAATCTTTTATAACACTAATCTAGTGAAAAAAAAAAAACCAAAATATTTGTAAAATTCATTTATTAATATATTAACATATTAACATATTAACATTTATTAACATATTATTTACTGACAAAATGATTGAGGCTTACTGGTATAAATATTATAATTAAACATTATTTGGTGTACTTCTTTATTGCACAATACACATTTCTTAATAAAATGCTCCAAATGTGTTTCAGTAAAGATAGTATGATCTCTGTATAATACTATTTTTTAAATGCAAGATAGTTAAAGTGTACCTAAAGCAATAGTTCCACTTATCACAATCAAATATATAAAGTATATCTTTAGTTGGACCTCAGCACTATTTTTGGATATCTAAATTAGTTATTCCATACATATATTTACAGTATAAATATATCAATTTATTATACCAAAAGTGCAATTGGGTGTATATATATTAAGTAATACAGTACAGTTAATAATATGTAACTGCATGCATTTCTAGTATACTTAGCATAAAATAAATACATTTTGGTACATTTATTTTTCACTAGGGTAAAATTATATTGACTTTTGATCAATTTAATTCATTCTTGCTGAATGAAATGTATTCATTTATTTAAAATAAACATTTTTGTGGTGTTTGTAGAATTGCACATGCATAATATGTTTTTATGTGTGTATTCTTAACTTCCCTTGTTTGCTGATTTTGAAGTCACTTCTTACGCTTCTAGCTTCTAGTGAGACAGAGAGAGAGAAAACAGACAACAACCAAACAAGAGGAAAAATATAGTCACAGAGTGATTGCTGAGTGGACTTTAACTCGAAACCAATCCTTCCAGACATTAATGATTACCAGAAAACACCACAGAGAGTTTATATAAAGGCACTTTGTGAGGGCAGAAATTGGTATAAATGAGTACATTACAGTGCATTACTCTGAAATCATTGCTAATGCACATTAACTGAGTTGTGTAGTGTGTCAGAATGTGTTTGTGTGGAGAATGAGATCTCTTGATTTTACTTAAGAAGCAGCAATCTAATTTGGTCTCTTTTTATGTGTGCGGTGCCGAACTGTCACGTGTGTGCACCATGAGCTGCCATGGTAACTTGGACAGGTCTGTTTGTGATTCACTCAGCTGGGCTTTAAATTGGTCAGTATGACTGCATCACCACCGCCTGGTCCCAATCAGTGAAAACTATTAGCAAGTACGTGGCCATCCGATGTCTTAGGGTACGTTTACACACAACGATACTAAAACGGAAAAGTTTTTTCTATGTACAGGTAACAGCATTATCAAAATGATCCCCGTTTACACAGATCCACGAAGTCTTTTATGTAGTCCACTCGATCCGAACACACATGCCTATAGAGACAATCTGTAATTTATTTGTCCGATTTTCATTCTGGAAAAGGATGTTTATCTTAATAATACTATATTATTACTTTGTCTTCTGGGTAAATTTCATCTTCACAAATCCAGATACATTCACCGTAATCCCAATTTAAGAAGATTCTCCTCTGATATAAAGTACTTCCTTTAAGAAAATATCAAGACCATTTGAACACATATCTTTTGTAAGGAACCTTTCATTTTTCATGATGAAAAAATGTTATATTGTGTTGATTTATGTACGTTGTGATAATGTACGTAATCCCACCTTATCTCTTACTGTGAAAGATTCACTTAGTTTACACAGTGATGTGTCATTTTCAAAAACTTGTCAAAAGTTTCCATTTTCAAGCCACCAAAATGTCATTGTCGTTTAAAGGACAACTCTGGCACAAAATGAATGAACCTTTGGTCTAATTACACATTGGTACCTAGTCAACCGTTCTCTGAGATTTGTTTTCATGATTATTGATTGTAAAGAGTTTTCTCTCTAAAAACTGTTTAGCTTATAACGCTAGTATATGGTGCATAGAATATAGGCAGGAGCCATCTTTGGAAAACAGTCTCGATCAGTCGAACCACGAACGCTGAGCCAAGTTCTGGCTCGCGCACTTGACTCGGCGTTCATGGTTCGACTGCTCGAGATGGCTCCTGCCTGTATTCGTGAAGTGGACTGTCTTTGAAATGGTCTGTACACTTATAACGTTCTCAATGTTTCGGTTTGCATTTAGGGACCATGATTATGCTACCGTGTTAGTGTTGGGCTATTTTGAGCATTGTTAGTGGTATATGTCCCATATAGCGTTATAAGCTAAACAGTTTTTAGAGATAAAACTCTTTACATTCGATAATCATGAAAACAAAATCTCAGAGAATGATTGACTAGGTACCAATGTGTAATTAGACCAAAGGTTCATTTTGCGCCGGAGTTCTCCTTTAAATGAACAGCCAAAACGCATACAAAATCTTCCGTTTCAAGTTGTCGTGTAAATGGCCCCTTAGATGGTGCATGGCCATGGGATTTTAATCGCTCCAGAGAGTGGAAAGTGAGACTGTTTTGTTTTGGGAGTTGATGAAAACTAGTTGTTCTTGCTTCCAAACCCATAGCAGGAATGCTAATACCCATTTGGGTTTTACCTGGCTCCTGTAGTTCGTATGCGAAGCTAAAGAGCATAAGAGATCAGCATGCGAGTGGCCAATAACACCATCTTTCATGCTGTGAGGTAGCGTTATTGGATCTTTACAAAAGCGCTCAATTTAACTTTGCCCTTAAAACCCTTTTGTTTGAACCCCTCCCATGCCAGTAGGGTGCTAGTTACACATCTAGAGAACAAATCCACACACAACAGAACAGCCCGCACATCTTTGCAGCTGTGTCCGCACTTAGAGCTGATTGGGACTTCTGTCTCCTCCTCAGAGGGAAAACAAACTGCTTGTCAAACGACTGAGTGGCTTTTTTCTTTTTTCTTTCTCTTTTCTCGCTGCTTGTTTGTTTTTGGGCTCTGGGGCTGTAGAGGCCCTGGCAGGGCTGTTTGAGTTTTCCCAACTCTAATGAGCAGGAAAGGAGGCTGTTTCTGTGTAGAAGAAGGAGATTTGTTCACCTTGCTGGTCAACCCCTGCAAAAATGTCCATTGTTCCTATTTGCTCTGAAAGCACGGAGCTCTAAATGGCTGCTGGTTTTCAATATGTGAGCAAACTTCCTCCAGCAAATGATTTTCCAGGGGTGGGAAAGAGTGATAGCACACCCTTGTTTGCTGGGCCACCAAACTGTTAAGCCTCATTTGGGTGGGCATGTTTCAACGGTGGCTGTCATAAATACTGATTGTTGTGGACCAGGACAGCCCAGGTGTGTTCATTGTGCCGTAAGCTGTTGCGGTAAGAGCCTGTTGTTCTGCACTAGGATCGTTTTGCTTCCCACAAAAAACATGTTTCTCGGTGCGGTTAGGTCACAAAAACGGAGTGGCTTGTGTGGGGGACGATGGCACGAAGAGCTCATCTGACACATGATCTGTTCAGCATGTAGTGCATTACTGTGCACTACACCCTCACTTTTATACGTCCTTATGTGGGAAGGAAAATAAGGGCAGCCATCTTCATGTTTCAGCAGTCATTCACTTTCACTCAGGCAATCACATTGCATGGAGGTCTTTAACAAGGTTTCCAAGTATCTTCGCTGTTAACTGTTAAATACTGAGGTGGGCAGCCTTAGATAAGAGTCGACATCGGCACAAGTGAAAATATCAGGAACGGAATATTACAGTTTCAGTTTCATTGTTTAGTTTAAAAATATGTTAGTCAGGGTGCAAAATTAGAACTTGCCAGGACTTGAACTAAGGGTGGCAGAAGTGCTGTTGTGTTATATGCCAGGGTGCTACCACAAGTTTATGGTTCTTCTCCAGATAACAACACACTTAAAGGAGTAGTACAGTTTTGAAAAATAAAAACTTTTGCTGATAATTTACTCACCCCCATGTCATCCAAGATGTCCATGTCTTTCTTTCTTCAGTCGAAAAGAAATTAAGGTTTTTGATGAAAACATTCCTGAATTTTTCTCCATATAATGGACTTCAATGGGAACCAAACGGTTCAAGGTCCAAAAGGCAGTTTCAGTGCAATCTGCAAACTGTTCAAAGGCTTTAAACGATTCCAGACGATGAATAAGTATCTTATCGAGTGAAACGATCGCTCTTTAAAAAAACAAAAAAACAAAACAAAGTTTAAGTTTTATAAGCTCAAATGGTCGCCTTGCTCTGTACTGCGATGCACGTTCGTGACTCCTTTTCGAACTCTTTCATCAAAATGAACAAATCTTTTCCCGAGTCAATTCGTTTGGAACGAGTTGAATGAACAAAATGACATGAAAAAGATTTGTTCATTTTGATGAAAGATTTCGAACAGGAGAGTCACAAACGTGCGTCACAGAACAGAGCAAGGCGACCATTTGATCTTATAAAATTTAAACTTTGTTATTTATTTTTTAAATGAGCGATCGTTTTGCTTGATAAGACCCTTATTCATAGGCTGGAATCGTTTAAAGCCCTTGAACAGTTCGCAGTTTGTACTGAAAGCGTCTTTTGGACCTTGAACTGTTTGGTTCCCATTGAAGTCCATTATATGGAGAAAGATCTGCGCATGTGTGGCACACGTCCACGGAGCGGACCCCACACTTTCAGTAATATAAATACACGTAGTCCGCATCTGTCTGTGTACGCAACCGAACTGAAGTATAATCGAGGCTTTACTGAATGTGGGATATTCTATACATTAAGCCACTTAAGTAAAAACATGAGGAATAAAAATCACAATGGATCCAGTTGGTTTTACTTTAGTGGTTCGGGTGGGAAGCATAGTATAACATTCACGGCATTGCTGCGGCGGTGACACACTTCAGTCCGCTTTTTTTTGCTATCAGAATAGCACTTTGGAAAGAATAAGATGTTATTTTAATATAGTATGACACAGAGATTTCCAAAATGAATTAAAAATGTCACTTCATATCAAAAAGGTTGCCGACCCCTGGTTTAACGTTTTGTGTGAGTATAGTATATCTTAAAGACTAGGATGTGATGAGAAAACCTGACATTGCGGTTTCTCTGTCCTGTAGCACAGCCTTTCTCAAAGTGGGTGCCGCGGCACACTGGGGTGCCCCCTAGCTGTGTCAGGGGTGCCGCCAAAAAATTACGTAGGCTAAAAAAAATGTGAAAAAAAAAAACCCAGAAAAAAAAAACAGCTGACATTTCATATATAAATATATTTGAATTTACATTCTTCTTTTTAAACATATGAACATATTAATAAAATTGTAAATTCATTTTAGATAAACATATAAAATTAATCATAAAAAAATCCGTCTCACAAGACCGAAGCAAGACACACACAACTTGACGCAAGTGACGCAATCCATAGCAACGCGTTATAGCAACACCTCAGACTGACAGAAACGTAAAAATAAACGTGAATTTAGGCCACTATAGTTACAGCATTATGGATCGTTTTTTGAAAAGAAAATCCCCACAAGAGCCGGGGATTTTTATTTTATTTTATCTGCATCCAGCACTTCATTTGAGTTCTCCTGGTCTGGATTTGTTATTGGGTTCTTGTATTGGGCGGTCCACCTCTTACGGTTTTATGGCATTTGTGTCTCTGATTAATTACTTTGTGAATTACTTTGCAAACCTGTGTTTTTAAAGGTGCTATAAAGTTTTTATTATTATTGTTATTTACAGTTCATATTATGCTCTGTTCATTACTGTTCTGTCTAACTAAACAAGACATTTGCATTTAAATTTGGGTTATGCAGTGTTTTTAAATTATATTTTACACTGGGGTGCCTTGAGATTTTATGCACTTTTGAAAGGTGCCCTGACTGAAAAAAGTTTGAGAAAGGCTGCTGTAGCATATTGGATCCTATTGAGCAGTTGGACTGTCGCGGAAAAAAATATTAGCCAGGCCATGAGTAATGATACCGGTTAACTAGCTGCAGCATCCCACCCTACACTGGTCACTTAAAGCACTAAATGATTTAATGAAATGTAGTTATATTGATCTGGTTAGCATTTCTACATGACAAAGTCAAAGGGGGTTGAATTTAAAATACATGTTTTAAATCATGGTTGACATTATTGATTGATTTACATTGCCTGGCCAAAATAAATAGGCAAATGCTATGATTGGATCATTATGGCAGTGATTATTATGTTTCTAGCATGTTAAATGTTTGGCAACAGTTCTTTTAACCCAAATTGATGGGTGTGTGTAGCTTTTCATTTCTTGACATATCATGGTCATTATTTGCAGATTCAAAAATGTATGCACCTCTTGATGGAACTAAATGTAGGGATGTTATTTCCATCAAGAAGTGCATCAATTTTTGGTCAAGATCTTGTTTTGACAGACAATGCAAAAGTCCAGCACTCTGTATAGTCTCCTCCAGCACATCCCAAAGACTTTCATTGAAATTCTGGACCCAGAGGTGCCAATTCATGTGTGAAAATGATTCTTCATTTCCAAGAAGATCCAAGAAACTCAGTCGGAAATGCTTTCACGTTGCTGTTGTGAGTTTGGTAGACTTTGGGATGAGTGGAGCGGGAGGATTTGGAGGTAGAGCTTGTCAATTCCAGTTCCTGTGTCCAGTGATGCATGCTGACCCCAGGTGCCCTGCAGGTGTGCTGGGGACGAGTTGACTGGAATGTGGCCTCACGCTGAGAGATCCCCATCAGCCCAGCATTCCTGAGATGGGGAGGGGACAAAGGGGCTCTTCTGTGATGGCAGGACTTCGCTGAAGCCCCCAACTCACCTTGACTGTAGATTATTGGGCTGCGTGCTGGAAGATATGTTTCAAGCTGTTTCCAAAACAAATCAAGTGGAAACAGGTGTAGGTTTTCAGAGTGCAGTGTATCATCTATATGAGAAGTCCAAATAGATTTGCTATTTTGCCAGGGAAGGAAGTTACTGTGCAAGAGAAAATGATTATATCTAGACGGAGTGGAAACCTCTGTTCTCAGCAAGGCTTCTGGTGCTGTATTAATGAAAGTCTTCCAAAGAAACAATCTAGTGAAGTTCTTAAAGGGACAGTTAACCTCAAAAGGATTTTATTTTGTGAATAAAAGCCTAAATTCAATCCGTTCAACAAATAAAATGATCGAGTTTCTTCAGAAAAATTGGACGAAAAAACTCAATTAGGATTAGTTTTACGATGTGGTAATTGCGTGGCTGTCAATGGAGGGACAGAAACCTCTCAGTTTTCATTAAAAAGAGATTAATTTGTGTTCTGAAGATGAACGAAAGTCTCACGGGTTTGGAACGACATGAGGGTGAGTAATTAATTACAGAATTTTCCTTTTTCTGTGAATTTTAATTTAGGTTTTTGATGAAAACATTCCAGGATTTTCTCCATATAATGGACTTCATTGGGAACCAAATTGTTCAAGGTCCAAATGAGAGTTTCGGTGCAGCTTCAAAGGGCTTTAAACGACACCAGACGATGAATAAGTGTCTTATGTAGGACCCTTCGAGTCATGACTCGAAAAAAGATTTGTTCATTTTGATGAACGAGTTTAAACAGGAGAGTCACGAATGCTCATCACAAAAAAGAGCAAGTCGAGCATTTGTGCTAATAGTAAATTATCAGAAAAAAAAGTTTCCTTTAAGGGAAAAAAAATTAAGTTACGAAATAAAAAAAAGATAATTGTAAAGAATGTGGCCTCTGATAAAGGTCAGTAGGTCATGAACCCAGTTGATTTATGTATTGGTCTGTCCAGGTGTCCTTTTGCGCCTCGTGTGAATTATAGGCTGCAATCATTCCAAAGAGAACATTTTCCCTCAAGAACATTCGCTCTTCTGCTGAACCATTTGAAGCCTATTAGATTGACTGCCACAATATCTCTGTCTTTGGATTAGCCTGTGACCTAATATTCAACAGCCATTTTTCACTTCCTCAAGCCAGTTCCCTCAAAGGTCAGAAGTCTTCAGTCCAGGGTTGTGCGTGTCCATGGGTGATGGAATCTGATGTAGATCTGCAATCGTAAATCCCCACTTCTACACGTTTGACTTGCTTAAACCCATGTGCTAATAACAGAACAGAAATGATTCGATTGCTATTAGAATGCAGGTCACGTCTGTATCAGCAGCATATTTGCGCTTGACCGTTTCGTTTTTTGAATAGTTTGACTTCCAGTTGAACTGCACTGTCCCACATCTCTTGGTCTGGTACTTAAGCGCTGCTGTATTGAAGGAAGCCTTGTTAAAATTAGCCCCAAGCAGTTGGATTACCTGCTGTGTCACCAAAACACCTCACCTCGAACAACAAAAGAGCTTAAAGGAATGCGAGCGATGTGGGTTATGCCACACTTTACAGCCTTTCGGCCTCAATTCCCCATTGTTGTGGAATGTGATGAAGTTGAAAGGAACGAAAACAGCTACACATTCATTAAGTTAATGAATAAACCATCACATATTTGTGAAACACATTCACGATCAAGAGGATGACCATAAATAATAAATAGACCTCACTCGGTCTCTCAAAGCAGATGTGGCGCCGTAAAACTGACAGTTGGACTGTGTAAAAATGTTTTTTGCCTCCAGCGAGGGGGGGCTGACAGATCAGTCACGAGAAACCGCAGCAATGCATTGCCAGATCGCCATGTTTTGGTGGAAATCCAAACATTTACAATGAGAATGTTTTTGTGCAGAGTATGTAAGAGATATAACCGCATGATGTACTGTACATCCCTGCTTATTTCTCTGAGGAATTCATTTAAATATTAGCTTTGGGCAAAAACAAATAGGATTGTGGAGATAGGCCCCCTTTTGACTGCAGAGATGGGCGGCTCTGCAAAGACACAAATATTTTCGCCGATGGTTTATTTTCCTGTGAGAAAACAAACACTGTGTGGTGTTGCTATGGTGAATGGTCCTGAGTAAAGAGCGCTGGCAGTCGGAGGAATTGGAACAAAAATGCAACGAGAGTTTTTCATTACTTCTGGGGAGGGAGGACGAGCATGAGACTCTTGAATGGATCACTGCGTGAGCTTTTTTGAATGCAACTGAAAGCCATAAATGTGTTGTCGAATGTGTTGTTGTTTGAATGTGCAACCTTTCGGTTACAATCTGTAATTAAAAAGGAACATCACATTAACAAAATGTCATTGTTTATTTCTCCCTGGTTTTACCTCTATGCCAACTTGCTTTAAAAAATTATATTATAAAAAGTGTATATTATATTATAAAACGGTTAGTTCCAATCCTTGAGCTTTCATATTACACATTGGAACGTTGTTTCTTTTCACTGTCGGGGAATTTTTTTTTCTAGCGGAAGGTTTTTAATTATTTAATTTGATTGAATTTAGGCTTTTATTCACATATAAACATTATGTGAATAAAAGCCTAAACACAACACAAACAGACCAGAATTAAATCGTTATTAAATGATATCTTCCCTTCTGCTGATACATATCTCTCCCTATTCACATTATACTGAATATGGAGTTTGTATTAGTGAGTAAATAATGACCGATTTTTTTTTTTTTTTTGTTGTTGCTATGTACCTGTAACACAGCAAAAATCAGGTGTCAAGATAAATGGCAGAATAACATCAGCGTTTATTTTTATTCATCCTCGTTGTCTAGAATTGACTATTATTTCTCAGATAGCCCATTTTCTTCCTTCCGTGGTGAGATAACAGTCAAGTGTCTGTGCTAGAAGGTTTTTTACACTCTTAATGAGACTAGATGCACAGATGTAACTCCTTCACAGAATTATGCTGGCCCTCGGTCAAGTGTTCATATTTACTCCCAATTTGGAGAGAGCTAGAGTGAGTCACATCAAAATCCTGGCATACATGTCTATTCCAAATGTTCTTCCCTATCTCAGGACACTTAACTGAGTTTCAGGGTTTTTTACGGTCTCTTTCACGAACACAAGTGTGTATTCACATTATCTGTCTCAACAGATTGTCTTTTTAACAGGTTCGGCATGTTTCCACGGCACTGAGGAACACACTACAAATATATCACTTAACTACATTAGAGCTCTAAATCTGATAATAACTCCATCTGGAATAAATAAGTCATAAATACATGTGATAAATGTTTGATTTGCCTGGGATAACCTTTAATGAGAGCCAGTACAATGAGCACTTGTTGGTGAATTCCTGCTGTTAACTAGAGTTAGCGGTCAATCATTAGCTCGCTGTATTATCTTTTGGCTTTATTAAGGACATAAAGCATATTTGTGAGTGTCAGTCTTTTGAACTTCCCAATAGAGTGCAGATGTTACTCAGATCTGTATGAATCGACTGGTATCTTCAGAGATAAGATCTACAATACTCGTAGGCATGCTGTAAAAGACTTGCGTGTAAAAATTGGCTTTTCTCGTATCCAGCATACTTTATTACTGGTAAGAGACCGCTGATTCAGTCAGAAGAGAATGTCAGAGGTTGCGTAGTTTGACAGCAGGCTGTGTTTTCCAGACAATGCATGTCTTTAAACATTTAGTAAAGCTTTTTGATAGAATGATGTCTCCTGGCTCATGCTGCATGGTTTTGTATAATGGTTTCACTGTGATCTCCGAAGAGGCTTTGTGTGCACAAATGCATGAGTGTGAAGGATTTCTGGGATTGTTCTTTGTTCAGGTGTCAGCATACGTACACTAGATCCTTTTCTATCAACACCTAACTGATAACTTCTTTTCCACACCGATTACACTGAAAGACCGGATGTGTTGGCCTTAAATCAGGTCAGGAAAGAGGACCACGTTTAAGAGGTTGAATACCTCCATATGCAAATAAAAAAAGATAAATGCAATGCACAAGCTTACCTGTTCAGTTGGATGGAAGCGTCGGACATCGAACAGGCAAGTCTATCTGTGCCGGAGATGGTACTGACCAGGTAATGTTTCACGACGTCTGAAATGCGTGCTAGTGTCTTCCATAGAGGCTGCTTAACATGTTGTTGATGTATGTGATTTTTTTTACCGTGAATCAAGTCGTGATTCTCGCGAGATTTGGTGGGTCGCCACCTCTTAAACCTGCATTGCTGCTTTGCTCTTGGGATTATTCGCCCTTTTCGTTTGTTTAACATCGAAATGATTTCAAAGCTGTTATATAAAGGTATAAATTTTGCATAGTGTGCCTTTAACACCACAGATTTGAAGATTGAGTGAGAGTTTTGAGTTAATCTTTAAGTGGATAAATTTCACGTAACCATACAAGAACATGATGAGGTCAGAATGAAAAGAGAAACAGGAAATGTTATCCTAAATTAAAAATTATATTTTTAAATGTATATTTATTATTAAATATATAACTGATAAATATGAATATATTTGATATATAAAGTAGCCCTTAATCGGGTCATGGTGTATGACCCCAATCGACTTTTACTTAATAAAAAACAAGGTTCCCTTCATCTCAGTGGAATAAAATTTTGTGACTTTTCATACATTATCTATCTGTACACAAAAAAATACATAAAAAAAAAAAAAAAAAACTGGGCTTGATTTGGTTGTTCTGAAGGTATGTAAAAAAAAAAAAATCTTTACACTTCTGGTCTTCAGGGTCAATATAACCCCACATTGAAATGAATGGGAAATGTGAAAAAAGCGAAATATATTTTCTTCATGTGTCATCAAAAAAAAAAAAAAAAAAAAAAAAATCCGGCATAAATCTGAAAATTTTTACACAGAAATGAAGGCCTAGTACTAGAGCATAAATGCAATCATAAAAAAAAAAATAATAATAAAAAAAAAAAAAATCATATGCAAGCTAATGGTGTAGTGGAGGAATTCTGTGGTATATGGCTACAAAATATCTCTAAAAACACATCAGTAATGAATAGATGAGAAGTAAAAAAAATATATATATATATATATTATTTGCATGATTAAAAATGTATGTTTTTTGTATAATTACTCAATCAATTGTTGGGGTCGTATAGACCCCGAAACCCAGAAGTGTAAACAGGAAACGAAGACCATTTGAAGGTTAAATATTATAATACAAATTGGTATTTTGTATAATATTTGTTTTGTTGACGTTAAATGATTTAAATGGCCAAAAACTAAAAGCTTCTGCAAGAACCAATGAGATTAATTTTACTCTTACGCAGCACGTTCGAGCTTCCGAAAGATTAAAATTTAATATGAACGTTTTCATAACACTCAAATCAGTTCACTATGATCTGACATGATTTTGGAGTTTACTTTTGTTTTTTTCCAGCAGGTTCGAATCAGTGTTAGGGCACCCAGCATGAGTTCAGGCTATAAGCAGAGATAAATTGGTTTCTCTGTTTTGATATCATGAGTAAATCAGCTTCTTGGCTTAATGAGAACTGTTAAAACTGACACTTGACTGACACAGGGACATAATAGGGCAGGAGGAGCTTTGAAGCTGTGCTGATGGCTACCTGACGAGAGCCTGTGAGTGAGCCGAGTGACCTTTGACCTCTTAGCCCAAACGCAGGCATAGCTGAGCGTCACCGGGCGACCTGTCTCTAGCGACCCCCTTTGGTATTTGCACCCATGAGAACAAACCTAGTTGGACACTGCTAATGGTCTGTTCTAGGTTCTTGCAGGGTTTTCTAGAATAGTTTATTCTGATCAAATATTTTATATGAAATAAATATATTATATGAAAATAGTTTTCATCATGGCTGCTAAACTAAATAATAAATCATTAAAAGAGGTCTATTTCTGCTGTAGTTTGTTCAATATGATAAAAAAAAAATGCCAGAGCTCTGTGGCGAATTGCTTATATGGTTATTTTAGCTTTATGGGCTGATAAATTGAACACACGCTGTCATCTGCCTCTGACACTCGTGCAGGCAGACAGATTATGAGATGTGTTGAAATTGTTTGACATTACAGTGACACATACAGCTTAGATAGTTTGTGGATTCCCCCACAAACCAGCTGCCGACTGGCTGACAGTTAACAGCCACATCCCATCAGCGACCTCAGTTATATACGGTGCCTTCATTTTGCCTCTGGAACAACAATTTACTACACAACTCCTCTGCTGCTTAATTCTCAAGGTGATGTTTGAGCGAAATTACAGCCAACTCGATTACAGCAGCAGAGGTTCTGTCTGTCTCTATGTGTCCGTGGACCTCAGTGGTTTGGTGACCACCAGTTTAATGACAGCTGGGTTTAAATAATTCGATTTCCAGATGCAGGGAAATGGGAAGCGCTTTTTCTTAAGGCTGTCTGCCCCGTGAAGGCCAACCCAACAAAACATGATCTAAAGAGAATAAACCAGAATTGTCCTGTGTGGCTACATCCCCCCTCTTAATTAGAATTTTAATGACCTTAATCAGTTGTTCTTGGAAGTGTACGGTTCCCTTATTCTTCCCGGCTCCCATCAAATCCCTCCTAATCACTCCGGCCCAGCCTCTACATGGCTAATGCTTCCTGCATCTTTTATCTCTTAATAAGAAGATAAGACATGGAAATTGATTCATCTCCTTTCACTGTGTGGAGTATTAAGCAGATTATTATTGCTGTGATAATTACTTGGCGGTGCCACTTGCCACTTTTATTCTGCATGGTAAGAGGGTTTTTAATACATCAGTACCCGCTTTTTACCCCAGCCAGGCTTTAATGAGACTGAGCCGAATCCCGAGAGTAATTTAATAGAAGATACTAGCAAATTTATTTGCCAGGTGTTTGTACAAGAAAAAAAGCCAACAGCTCCTTTCTTCTGTTTTTTTTTTTTTAATATCTGTAATTAAACATATTGATCTTTGAAAAAGCAAGAACGGCCCAAATTCCTTTTCCCTTTTCTCTCTGCTGCACTTACCATGGCAGTGATATTGTAGAAATGAACAAAATCTGTGACCTGTTTTGACACACAAACTCAATTATGTGGTGTTTATTTCCATTCCTGTAAACATGCCAGCTGTTTTTTTGTTCCCCACAAACCAGATTGAGCACATTTCTATGTCAGTATGTGAGTCAAATGTATCGAATAAAGACTGTGTCCACCTTACTCAAAGTCCTGAAATCCCCTTCCAGCGAAGGGGAACGGCAGCACGTGGCTTAATGTTTCATTCATAGCCGATGTGTGTGCGAGTAGGCGACGTCGAGTCCTAAACACCTTGTCCAGAAGCTCCCAGCATCACTCACATTGCAGCAGCTGCCGCTTGTTCACACCGTGCTGTGGCTGAGTGTCTGACCTCCCTAAATCCTGCCCACAACGCCACATCTGAACAGCGGTCAGAAGAAATCTGGGATAAACCTCCGAGAGAGGTTGATTTGTTAGGTGTGAGAGTAAAGACATAGACAGCCCATTTCCGTGAGCGATACAGAGCCCCATTCTCCGCTCTCACTGTACGACCGGCCAGAAATGGCACTGAATGGCCCTCCGGTAAGCCTAGCGGGACTACTTTTTGTAAAATGAATATGGAATTGAAAATTCTCAATGGTTCTTTCTTTGTATGCCAAATGTTTCACTCCTTTGTTTTGTGAGGTTTCCTCTGGTATGCTGACATCAGTCACTGTTCCAGGTCTGTTGCAAAACATGCCAGGTCCATGATGAAATATTTGTGTTGGGACTTTTTTATTTTTTATGTTGAAATGCTCTTGAGTGTGTATCAACGAATGAGAAACATATGGCCCCTAAAACGTAGTCGAAAACAAATGTTCGCTTTCAGCTGTCACTGGGTACCTACTTTTATGGGGTAATAATTTACAAAATAGTGGGAGCTGGGTGCTAATATCTGGCATTTCTTACTAAAATAACTCAGCATCGCACCTGAGGCAACAGTGATGGAATTTAGATGAAGTTGAAGACCACCCAGAGGTAGCTCCCCACCTGTATGAAGGTAGTTTTGCTGGTCAGATCGAAGAGTACATACAGATCGGAGCCACTTTGTCTAGTCAAACACCTCATCTGACCCCCGTTTAATCAATCCGGACACAAACCCCACCGTGTTTCCTGCAATCCCATGCCACCTAATTCCATCCAGACAGGCTTGATTGAACGTGCCAAAGCGAGACTCCCGCAAACGGAGACTGCCGTTGATTGCTTCAAAGTGCCGTTGACCCTTGGCCTTAAGGGTGAAGGTTTTAGATGCTCTTCCAAGAGGCATCTCATTCCCAGATCGGATAGATGAGTCACTTGTCAGTGTGGATGGGTCAGGCCTGAGCGCTCAGGGTTAAGGAAACTCACAGCTGCTCTGCTGTGGCCTTTGATCTGAAAGTGTTGTGTTAAAAGCTCGGCCTCGTCCGGGATCCTCTCTTATTCACACAACAGTAGGAGGTGTGGGATGCCAGGAAGCTTCTTTTGAATTTTATTTGCTTTTTATAAGCGCCTGTTTCAACGTTGCCATCAAGTCTGGGTGACGACATATCAAAGAAGGCACAAAAATATGAAAAATATGAGTGATGTTTACGACACTATTTGCAGTTGATGCATATGGTGGTGTTTACTGTCTGCATCTGTGTGGCTGACATCAAAAGAATGAGTATTACTTTGATTTTACGATTTTGGAAATGCCATAAAAGAGCCATGCAGCTCGTCTATCAATAAAGACTCAGATTATCTGCTCTCGTTAGTTTCTGCTCTAGTTAGTCATTCAGTAAAATGTATGACTCCCGTTTCTGAGAAGGTTAATCCAAAGGAAAGGTCTCAATGCTTAACCAAATACTAAGGTGTTGATTTTATTGGAAACAGCTGGATTATAAGAACATGCTGAAAGAAATATACTTCTTTGGTGGTTGTGAAATTCTACTAGATGTGTAGTTGAAGTGAATTGCAGTTGAAACATTTGTCCTGCAGGATTTTCACTCCCTTAAGCATTATACCTGCACATTCATCACACCCTATTGTGTCCTCACCTAGAGTTCTGAACTGTTGTGTTTCACACAAACCCATGGATTATATATATATCATGTGTGCAGATAGCTTTAGTGCATGTGAAGACCTTTGTTACCCCTTAATAGAAAAATTTAAGGCACCTCACAAATATATAGCGAGTAACACGTGTTTGGGAACTCTGCCTAAACCAACACATTCACAAACTCTGTGGTGCCCCAAGGGTCACGTTAAAGTGACTGTGATGAAGGGGGTAAACTAACACCTCTGTTCACAGCTTTGTTACCTCACAATGTTCTGTATTTACTTTTCACTCTCTAGTATTCTTATTTCCAAGAGCAGTTACAATGCTTTTCAACAATTTTATCATGTATCATCCTAACACTCAGGAACAGAGACTTTTCACATGTTGCATTCCAATTCATCTGTCATCGTTCACTTCACTTGACAAAAACTAACTACTTCTAAATTAAGTGATACAATAAATGTGTGTTGTTCTATTGAGTCTTCTGTCTTTGCTTCTGCTACACTGGCTACTGTACAGTCTTATCTCCTTGAACCAGTACCCACAGTGAGAAACGGAGAGCTCTGATCTTGCCTCATGCTTAATTGAGAGAGCTTGGAGGTTTGCTGGCCCTGTCACTTCTGATAACTCAAGCTGTCCAATCTCAAACTCTGCAGCCATGCCCATCTCTCTTTCTCCACCTCAGGGGGTGTTCTTTGGTGTAGGCACACTCGGTAGGACCCATATATGGTCTTCAACACCTGGGGTCCAGATGCTCCCTTGCTAAATGTGTATGACAGGTCCTATCAGTCCTATATTTAATGGAGTGCAGCATCTCTCCATACGGCTTCAATCTTCCCTACCTTGATACAAGGCAATGGAATTCTATATTTCTTTGTATCACTTAAAAAAAACAATCGAGCCCTGATTAGTCCAACTTCATTCTGATTTATTTGTTGGTAAACAGGTCTTGTTGCATTGGATTGAAGGGTCATATTGACTGCCACTGGAACATCCCTTTCTGATACTGTGATGCTCATCAGAGGTCGTCTGGCGTGGATAATGCACTGGGATCGTTTCAAAAGGACTGGAACTAATGCAGAGCAGGCTGATAAGCAATTCATTTCTTGACTAAAAGAGACGTACTTCAAGAACCATCAGAAAGTGATGTGTTTTTCTCTCTGCTTTATTTCAGACATAAAAGAAATTATCCAAATATTTCAAGGGGGTATTGAAAAGGAAAGCATTCATGCATTTTGATTGAGCAGGTGGTTCTCATTTCTTTTACAATACAGAACATCTGTGGACTAGGTTGAGGCACATTCAAACACCCTCCAAACTAATCCTCCACCAGCCCTTCTTCCCTCCCGCCAAGACCACCACCCTTTCGTTTAATCTTTGTTTTGCCTCTTGAACAGAATCGTGATTAAACAATAGCATGTGATGCATGGAATTAAAAAAGATAACAGATTTCGGGCACACTGAGGTCTTATGGAAACATTGAGCAGTTTAGAAACAATGACGCCCATCGTAATGAACCTCTCAGTGGAAAAGCTCTACCAAGACTTTGATATGATAGGGTGGAGGCCCTGATCTGTTTCCTTTGAAGGATTTGTTATTTTGCAGTGCCCCCTCACATTTTAATGAATTTTTTTAATGTGCTACAAAGAAGTAAATCCTACTTTGGCGGTCTGTCTGACCACGTCCACTTGGGATTAGAACTTGTGCATCGCTAAATATTCGAAAGAGAGAAAAAAAATATTTGGTTACACTTTATTTCGATAGTCACTTTAGATATTTTACTAATTATAAGTAACTTTTCAACTACTTGTCAACTAACTCTCATTAGAGTATTAGTATATTATAGTAGACCGTCAGTAGACTGTTAGGTTATGGTTAGGTGTTAGGCTGTGGGTTAGGAGAATAAGTTTACTTGTAGTCGCCAAATTACTTATAGTCAGTTGAATGCTGTTGGGGGACCAACAAAATAAAGTGTTAAGCAGATATTAAGCTGACAGTCTATTAATACTCTAATGACAGTTAGTTGACATGTAGTTGAAAAGTTACTTATAGTTAGTAGAATGTCTAAAGTGGACTATCGAAATAAAGTGTTACCAAATATTTTATGCATTTCATTCAGTTTAGGGTTGCAATAGTTCAAAGTGTTGGGTTTATAGATTCTCATATTCCTTCAAATGCCTTAATTTGTCCCTTCTGGTTTTGATTCAAACCACACCATTCACCAATCTCAAATGCTTGCCTTATTGTTATTCGATTTGAATTACGCCACTGTCCTGGTTGTTCACCGTCTGCTACAGTGCTTTCTGATAGGCCTGTCCATCTCACTGTACGAGGGATCAAAGGATGAAGGTTTGAGAATGGTCTTTAGAGAGACTGGTTCTCTGGTTTCACTCTGTTCATTCATCATTATCCATCACATATCTTATTTCCCAACCATAGTAATATTTATGCAGTGTAGGGGAGTCCTGTAATACTAAAATATTAACACGTCGCCACGTCTAAGTTATTCTTTTGATGGTGATTAGGAGCAGGTGTCGGGGAGCAACTTGACAAAACGGAGAGCCTAACACTGTAGCTCTGAGTACATGATCGAAGCCTGTTAAAGTGATTTATGGGCTTCAGACCCCTATGTTTGCATAATAGACTGAACAGGATAAATGAACCAAAGATGATTTCCATGTGGAGGAAATGGAAACTTATTACATAATCATCATCGACCAAAGGTAGTATTCTTCGATTTCGTAGTATATCAGAGCCTTGACATGGCCTACTATTTAATGTACTACTAGTTCACATAGTCTTGATTAGTATGTGGGTGGGTTAGCTGAACTTTTCAAGACTACAAAACGGAACCTTGATAACGATGGACTGCTTAGACATGCCATTGAAACGCAGCAACCAAGAGTTTATCTGAGGGGTTATAGAGTCCCGAAGTGATGACGCCACTAGGTCAACTCGGAAGCTTGCTGCGCAAGGGTTCCCTCGATCGAAAAGCTATGCATTTTCCCCATAGACTTTTGGTAAATCGCAAAAAATAAGATCTGTGTTTAACAAATTGTTGTGACCCTTACACGATTTGTCTATCAAGATAATCTTACAATTTAATCCAAAATGTATACATTTTGAAGCCTATATAATGTTTTTTAAAAACACAAGCAGACATAAAGTTTAACTGTGTGTTCTATGTCAGATCAAAACGTATTTAGAGGCTTTGTTCACCACAGACCTTATTTCAGGCAAATTAAGCAAAATCCCATTCAAAAAATCCCATAGACTTTAGAACGAGGGAACCGTTAGTGCTAAAATGCTAACTCACTTCCGTGTTTTGGCCTACACAGTGACGTCGTAACTTCGGCACTCTATTATCAGTGGACTTTAAAAGCTGGGGCTTGTTACTATTCATCAGCTGACAAACTATTCCCTGCCAACCTCTCCCCTCCCTTCTGAAAGCCTGAATCTGATTTATTAATTGCTAGATAGGCCTTGTGCAAACGTCGATTGGCTCTGTGTAAACAGCTTTAAATTAATAACAGACTATATGTTCATTCAAACCCTGCTGTTACAAGCTATCCCGTCTCATTGTGTTTCAGCATCCTCTTGACTGAAACTCTAGATTGCCGGTGCAAAACTCTTGTCAGAACTGTCCTGATGAAATTTCACATTTCCTATTCTGTTTACAGCAGCTATTGTGTGGTACACTTGCATTTTAGGTGAGAGTTCCTTCTTGTTGTGCAACAAGCAGTGACATTCACTTCATGCAAATGTCAACAAAAGGGATTGTTCGTCAATTCCATTGTGTTATCCCATCATTTAAATTAAGCCCTGACATTCCTTCAAAGGAAGTTGATGCTTAAAGCACTAGATTGTGTCATTCACATGTCGATCACTTGAATTTGCCTGTCACCTCCTGTTTCCAATTCCTGGCTGTGGTTTTGAAGCCCAGAGGGACGCTCATCAAAACCAGTCTCCATCCACTGGCAATGTTTCCGGCAGCTGTCACAGGGACATTTCCAATTCTTCCTCTGTCACTTCCAGCTTCCTCGTTCTGGTCTGTAAGACAGTCATGCAGCCGATCAGCGATTTGTTACGTCTGATGAGTTCCCCAGTGGTAGAACATTCCTGATTGTCAGTTCTCAAATGCAAAGCAGGCGCTGAACCCTGTTGGGATACCTCTAAACAAGTATGGAAAAAAAAATGTCAATGATCACATAATGATTCTGTGTGCTTATGCTTCTTTATTATCGAGGCAACACTTTATTATGCTTGTTTGAGTAATCGCTGAATACTGTTTGCTTGTTTGGGTGGCAAGACTTGGGTTGGCCTTGTGTATTTAGACTTTGGATGATGAACTGAAGGCACATTCCTCTTATAAATGGATGTATTTACCTTTAGCACTGTTCTAATGAGCAGGAGCGAGCCCAGAGATGTGCTGACGTCAGCTCTAATTTGAACAGCATGGAAGGTAGGGAAAGCAGCCACACGCTCCTGAAGGAAGTTCAGTGAAAGTCTCAACCGGAGTTCAGTTCAGCGTGAGGAGCAGGAAACTCAAGTAAGCTGAGAAGTTGATTTGCACTTCACTTCTCAGATTTAACTGGAACTTTACATCAATTGTCAGATATCTTCAGATAAATCCCCAGTTGCGCCATCAAAGCAATGTTTGTGACGAAAAATTCAATCGGACTCTTCTACTCCTTACTCAAAGGCAAATAAACCTTTTGTGCAGTGAAGGCATGGGAATTTCCATTATTACATTGGACAATTAGCTGTGCTAATGAGGCTCTCCATTTGTTTGCTACCAAGTTTGCATAATTTAGAGGTCATTAATACTGTACCATGTGCATCAGACTGTGCAGTAAATGTGGCCCTTTGATGATATTCTTGATAAAGTCTTGCCACTTTGGCTTGTTTGGAATGGAAACTTTAAATTATCGTGTTTCAAACACTTGTTTTCCTGGCAGAGTTGTAGTCAACATATTGGTTAGTTTACATCTTGCTCCATATCAACCAATCTGGATGCAGGCTTGTAAATACAAAATCCTCAATGTGGTTACTGAACTTAACCGCCTTGTTCGTAGAGTTTATGGACTCGGTATATACAGTGCTGTATGCCAAAAAGACAGTCCTTTCCTGCCAGTTCATTACATCCTTCCGGCATTACAAAAGCATGGCATTGGAGGTTTCAATGAACGTACCCGCATAGGAAAATATCCAGGAAGGAGAAGTAGTCAACTGAACTGATTCATGTTCTAGACCTCCGTGTCTGCCTGTCTCTCCGGGCTCCAATTTGCTAAGAAACACAGTACTTCCGTTACTCTTTCACACTGAAATCGGACCAAACATAGCTTGTTTTATCATCAGACTCCTTTAGATTGACAGGCTTTGCCTTGCAACATTGTGTTCTGAAAGGACTAATGTATTCCTTTAATGAGCCTTGACTAGCGTGCTCCCATACTCCCAGGTGCTTATAGAGCACTTCGTTTGGATTGGACAGCTTGTTTTGCTACTCAGTTTTCTGCCCCCTGGGGTGACTGCCACGAGCCGAGGAACGGTGCCAGACCTCTGCCAGGTAGTCCTCCGAGAGAAGAGATTGAGACTTGGCGTCTGAGCCTTGCTGAAAAACAAGGGTTGGGGGAGGCTGGCATAATCTCTTCACTTCTGTCAAATTTATAAAGATTACTTGAGTAAATCTAATCCTGGACCTATGTGCCATTAGTGGAGACCAGGGCAGGGTGCCAAGGTACATTCTACACCACAGGCTGTTGCTATATTGGCCACCCACTATCATGTCAAGGGCTACTGAAGATAGCTCCGTTTAATCCAGTGCCCTAAAGTCTACACAAATCCCTCCAGCCTCATCCAATTCTTTTGGATCAAAGTGCTTAAAGTCCAACAATCCACCATCCCCTAAATTTGTTTCCATCACCAACTAATGTTGTCACAATACCTAAATTGTATTAGTCTGTACTAATACCAGTGACATTTCCCAATATTCAATATCATAAGCAGAAAATAATTTGCTATTGACCACACCTTTGAACTTTTTTTAACATATTAAATTGAAATATGAATGTAAATTTGTAATTGCAATTAATATAAAATGTAATAGGAGTCTTCTTTCAGCTATAATATAATATGTATGAATATATTTTTAAATAGTTATTTTCTGTTTAGTTTACTTTGCAATTGTCTCTGGCTTCACTATACAACATGGTACAACATAAAAGACAATACCATTTTGTTTTTCAATCAACAATTTTAACAGCATGGGCACAAACATAAATACAACATGGTCATGTTTTTTTTTTTTTTAATTAATTCTATAATTGTTTTTTTTTTTTTTTTTTTTTTTGTCATGACCATTTCGGTTATGTTCTTACTCAAACCAAAGCGATTTAACCTGATCAAATACAACCTTTGTTGAGCTTTCTTGGCACTTGGATTTCAACCAAATATTACAAGTTGAAATGCCAATGTATTCTGCTTATCTTCAGTTATTACTCACTTATTTAAAGTTAACAAATCATCATCTGTACCTCTAGCTTTTTTATGTGAATTGCAATGCATCCAGAACTAGAACATCACTCACAGAATTCATATAAATTCATGGCTTTTTAATAGTCATTATTGACTATTACTGAAATGTCAGTATTTTTGCTGCTGTATCTACGAATTCATTATGGGCGTAAACAGTTTTTTATGTTTTTTTTTTTTCCTTTTGATTTCAGATCTGTTAGTTCTGGCATCAAATGGCTGTTCTGGCACCAAATAGCTGGCACGAAAAAATGGGTCAAATAATAGCTGCTCCTGTAATTTAATGTTATGTTTTATATTTCCCCCACATCATTTTGAGAATTCTTGCATTTGACATCAATATTACCTCCCTACCTCTCTTGCACCCCTCTCCTCACCTGTTAATCGCATGCGTGTCTCTGGGTCAATGCATATTCAAATGTGCTGTCAGCATAAATCTTTCGGGGCCATAGGCACAGATGCCATTGAATTTCTATTCAGAATTTTGATTGTGAGTGAGCCAAGTGGCCGCAGGGGGAAGACTCGCAGATGTGTTTGCGTTTTCTCCCTGCAACTGTTCTGCCATCTTTCCCACCTGCAACATCCCATCCCATAATATCCCTATTTACACTTGGTGTGAAGCCAATCCATTTATGTGCACACATAATATTGAGGTGCAATTCATTACTTGACTTTGAACAAACAATTGATCTTTTTGAAAGATGTGACCAGACAACTGCCCAGGGGTAAGTTTCCCAAAGCCAACCATGGTCACAAATTCCATCGTTACCAATAGAGTTCAATAGAACTAGCGGCCATTGTTGTCTAACGATGCTTTTGGGAAACGCACCCCTGATCACGCAACTTTAATTGGCTTCCGGCAGCTTGATTACCTGACATATTTTAATTAACCTGCCTGCTGGATTGGGCAAATGTAATAGCTCACAGATGTTGCATGGGCCCCAGTTGACACCAAAGATGGTCCCTTCTTTGAAAGCAGAGCAAACATATGGTGAGGAGCTTCAACTATATAAAGATATACATTGTCAGTACAAGCCCCCTATTGACAATCAGCAGTTTTCCAAGGGGGAACAGGGACTCATTTCAAGGCTATAAAAAAGACGTAATCATAAAGTCATGGTCCTGTTTTTGTGCTTTTGAAGTGCTGGCAAGTCGAAAGTCAATTCTGATACAACAGAAGCAATTGAGGAGGTGTTTTCAGTGCCACAAGGCAGCCATGTTTTTGATGTTACTGAAAACAAACTTGACTAAAACATGGCTTCTAGTCTGAGTAAAAGCAGAAACGCTTTCCCGTGTGTCTTTGTGTTTTGGAACTATAACTCACACATTTTGACGAGCTGAACATAAAGCTCGGTGTGGGATGCTTTTTAATATGCTGTGGTGTCAAATTACAAAGGATGAGCCATAGTGCTATGATTTATTTCACCTTATGCACTGTCCAGTTCAAGCATCTCCAAAAAAGGAGATGGTTATAAAACAATTTTACTATTGGGCATGGCTTTCCCATCATCCTCCTGGTTTTTTAATAATCTTACTGTCAGGTGCTTCCCAGCTGAAAGACTGATGCCTCACTTGTCTCAGCCAATTTATTAAGATCATACAAGAATAAAAAAATAAAATAAAATGAAAAACAGTAGAAGCTCCTCAGAGAGCCTGTTAGCAAAGACCACTGGTCATGGTTTAGAGCTTTAGAGAGCTCCAGCTAAAGTCCTTATGCTAAACCTCGAAGAACCCCGCCAATTACAATGATTCCGTCCGGACATCATGGGGCCGTATACTTCAGAATGTCAAAGTGTATTAGCAGAACTAGATGTCTGCATGTCTTTACCTTTTTTAAGCAAGTCAGTCTCTTTAATTCACAGAAGAAGCCAAAGCAGTTGTAGTAGCCTAATGCTATTCTCATACAAAGTTTTTCAGATTTTCCAGTCGTCTTGGTCTCAGATTGGTCTTTTGTTCAACAATCGTCAATGAGTGTGTCTCTGGCAAAGCTCAAGAGTATATGATGGCATTTCCCTTAACATTAGGGAGCAATGTGATCTGGAAAATTGGGTGAAATTTATTGTTACTTTAGTATTTTTTTTTAGCTTATCAGTGTGGAATTACTTGCGAGTCCTTTAGGACTCCCAAGGGTTAAGAAGAGCCTGTGAATGAGGTCTTAAAAAATGGAGATGATTGGCAAATCTAGGGTGGCTAGGCTTGTTTCCACTCATAAAGAGCAGAACTCATTCCTACCCCTGGTGTCTAATTGGCAGATCCCAAAGCATCCCGTTACACAGGGTACGCATAGCGTGCGCAATTGCAAATCCTCAGTATTGTAATGACTAATCTTTGGTTCTAATTTGGCAGTGGAAAGCTTAGTGAGGATAATTGTAAATGAAATGTTATTTCAAACAGAAAGCTGCACATAACCCCCTGCCACTTAATTGAGTTAAAATGGGATTTTACAAACAATAGCTAAACAAAAGAACAAAATGTTTGAGAACTGTAAGACATTTGCTAAACTTTTCCCAACAAAACAAATGTGAGTGAAACAGCTTGAGTATGGATTTGTAATATAATATTGTAATATTTGTTTTTGGTAACGACAATTAAAAATGATAAAGAAAAAATTGAAAATTATTATTTTAAAGGATTAATAGGTGGGTGAGAATGTGTGGGTTTTGCAGTCCTATTGGAATCCAGAGGAAGCTTATGCTGTGACTGTCTTCTTCCTCAACCAGGCATTGCACAATATTCTGTATTGCTCGGTAGCTCGATCCGGTTTGTCATCACGAGGTAGGCCTATGTTATTTAGCTATGCGTGTAATGCGTGAATCGGTCGGCGGGGCTAAACCGGCCGTGTTGAAGTAGGCGTCGATCTCGATCTTCTTCTGCGGGGGTGGTGTTCCCTTTTGAAGGGAACTTCGAACTGCTTCAAGCGCTATGGCGTTTCCCCCCCATAGCGCTTGACGCAGTGTCTCGTTCCCTGTTCTCAGGGAACATTGGTTACAGTCGTAACCTGAGACGTTTTATCCTCTTTGACGTCATAGTTCCCCACTTTGAAAAACGAGTCGTTTGCTGAGCTTGGTGTCAATAAAAGCTTTTATTGGACTAACAAAGGATGTTTTCAGTTCTGAAACTTACAGGATATTCTTATAATATGATGACCTCTTAGAGGTCAAAAGCTCAAGGGAAATTTGATTTCTCAGTTCATCACCCCTTTAATCACCTTTCAACTCAATCGTCACCTCACAAGTAGTTTCGAGACGGTTGCAGGACCGCTGGGCAGTGGAGCTGTGTGTCGAAAGGACGGCAGCATATTCAGCATATTACTGAAGCGGGAATAAACCTCACAATCTGATTATCTGTTTCTATGATCGTAAGCAAAGTTAGTGTCCCAGTCACACCACTGAATGGCCGAAGTTACACATACGGTGTTACACTCAATTGAGGCTAAAGCAAAGTTTTTTTGATTACTCGCTCACTCTTGAGCATCTGGTGCAAGTTATTTCAATGTTAAGTCAACGTAAAGACGTGTTTACGTGCATCTAGATGTCCTGCAGCCCGATTGAGGCGTTTAGCCGAGTAGACGCGTGAATGAGGCAAATTTACCACCACAGATAATTCGACTATGATGGTTTAACTGTGCAATCAATCCACGTACATCAGAGGCTTATATATTTCCTTCATTTATTAATAGCCTTTTTTTCGTTGTGCATGATCACAGTTCATCTGTGTGTGGAAAGATAAGCTATTAAGAGTACAAATATTGCGTTAGGCTACTTCATGAGTTAATAAGAAAAAAATATTTTACAATTACTGCAAAGGCAGTGGTGAAGTGCCAATGTCAATCCTGGAATCCAAGACTGTGAAGCTTTTTTGATGTATTGCATGATCATTTATACAAAGTGTTTTTTTTTTTTTGTTGTTGTTGTTGTTGAAAATGATAAATGAAAGGAAGCGGGAAAAGAAAAGGGAGGGAGTAGCTATCATGTCATTCAAAGTGCATCACTTCCTGTCTGTTGACATCATTTCCTCAAACTGCTCTCTCTACATCTCTGTGTGTGGGACAAGGTCCTGGGGGAAGGTGTTGGACAGGTCAGGATGAGAAGCTCCGTTGGGACACCAGTACTGATGAAAACCAGGTGGCTTCAGACAAACATTTTCATCCTGCATGTCAAGGCCACCAGGGCACTCGCACAGGGCACAGGGTGCACATCTGGGAAATAAACTAGAGCAGGATGGGGCATTTTCAGTGCGTCTTACTTCTGCATTTAGAGACGAGATGTCTTGTGCTAGATCTTTAGCGAATGTGCTTTTCAGGATATTCGTATTGTCAGCAGATCTCATTTCTCTTGAGCTGCATGAAACTTTAATGTCAGCTCAATATCTAATTCTAAGTTAATCATATAGAGGGTAGGGAGTCTTGCCACATGCAGTTGTTGCTGATCTGTTGGCATGAAACGATACTCAAATAACTGCATGGAAGCTCACATTGTTTTTGCTTTTTATTTCTGGTGCCAAAAAAATGAATGTGCCTCCTAAATCTGGGTAATATGGACCTCTAGAGCAGCAGCAACGATGGAAAATAATGCTGTAGACTAATACCACAGCAGTTAATTAAGCAAATGTGCTTGTGCGATACAGCCAAAGGTCTGCTGAAGCTATATGTTTAATGTTATACAGACCCAATATGCCTCACAAAGCATGTTCACAAAGGGCTTATTTGGTTTGGTAATTGTTAGATACATCTTTGCAACATATTTGTGGCCCTCAAGCTGTCCTCTTCATTCCTTTTTTTCCTTTTAAGCTATATTTATACAAAATGCATGGCAAATTACGCCCGGCTTGACATTGAAAACTGTCTCTTATGAATTTCATATTTTGTAGCAGATGCCTTTGCAAACCCGACGGTATTTTTTCATCTCTTTTTGTTATAAGGCTTCAATCATTCCTGTTTAAGGACCTTTGAGAAAAGCATATCCTCAGAACCGGCGGGCCGGGGACACTTCAGCTTTCCGTCATGCCCTTAGAAGCACACCGTGGATCTCTTTTTTATATTAAATGTTTAAAGCAAGGCATGATGATTGAATCAATATGAAATTGTCCAGTCACAGATGGTGGAGCTGATATTAAACTGGGCAGAACCTCCCCTAATCCAGTATGTATGTCCCTTTTCTTTTCCTTTGTGAGAATATTAAAAGCATCTCCACAGTAGATGCCTCTTTCGGTTTCATCATCGGCAAAATATTGTTTGCCCTTGCAAAGTCACTCCAGAAATTGGTCTCGTAAGGTGAAACAGCGCCAACAATTGGGTCTTAGTTGATGCAGATGCATGACATCTCAAATTAACATGTTTAAGAGCGGCGAATAGAAATAAATTGGCGTCTATATTGCACACCATCAGCTTCTGGCAAAAAAAAGGCCAAACTTTTGTTTTGTTTTGTTTCGTTTCGCTCCATTTCTTCATTCCTATCCTAAATCACCCTTGTGGTTCAGAAATTAACAATTGCTAATTTAAAAAAAAGTCTCGTCTCTTCAGATGTTGGGGACATTAGCCAGAAACAAACTCTTTTTAATATCCTTTGTCAAAAAGTGGGCATTTCCATCGGCCCAGAGTTCAACAGAACACATCACAGAAGGCTTTCAAAATCACACATAATAAAGATGCTGTGAGTTGAGATGCAGCGTTGCCAGAAGCGTTCGAAAAAGCTCTTTCCAGCCAGCCACACAGTTTTGGATGACGTCTGACAAGAGCAACACTATTTTAGGCGTCTAAGCCTTTTTTGGCCTTTGGAGCCCCGCTGAGCTCAGACTATGGCATCCTGTCAAGCATTATCATCTGCCCTGAGCCACATTCAGCAGTGTTAGCTTTCACAGCGAGACTGATACCATCACACACAGTGTCATGTAGAAATGCAGATGCATCGGACATACGGCTGACAGATGTCTGGATTTCAATCATGTGTTGGGGTGTAGTGTGCAGAAATTAGGAGTAATGCCCATGAACACTGAACTTTACTGACAGACACTGTATAATGTGTAATTTCATGTGTTATGATAGTCTGCGCTGTTGCTGACTGTTACACAGTCATTAGAAAGAGTGGGAGAGTGGGCATGTAATCTTTAATCTAAATACTTTAATAATCTAAAATAATAATTAATACATATAGATTGCCAGTGTTACTCTAGATTAATTCTTCATTTGTGTTATTGATCACACATTCTTTTATAAAATCCATATATCTTTATAAAGAATATATACACTCATGAAGGTCAGTGAAGGATAACAGAGTTCAGAGTCTCTCACACCCACTGTCTTGTGCGTCAGCCTAACCACAGTGGCGGGGAGCTTTCCTGTATACTTCAAACAAGAACGTAGGAAAATGATCACAGGATGTGTTTATGTGTGTTACGCCGAGCAGCTGTGCTATACACAAATATCACCTATTGAAATAACGGAGACAGTGGTTCCTTTTGGAATGACATGGTCTGCTACTTAGACTGTAACTAAGCATGGTGACGTGAAACTCATTGGTAGTCTGGTGGTGTTCTCAGATATGCACACACAAAAATCGCTGCAAAAGATGCTTTCTAACAGGTTTTATTGTAGTTTTTGTCAAACTCTATTGACTTGACATGGACAAAAGCTACGATAAAACCTGTTGGAAAGCATCTTTTGCAGCGATTTTTGTGTGAGCAAATCAGTTGGGGGAGGTGGGTAGTCTTCTCATATTTGAGGCGTGGTTTACGAATGCCTAGAGCCGTTTATTGGGTGCTACGAATGTCTATCAAATGCACCTGTACGTAGCTCAACGCCAATTGTTTCAATTATACCAGATGACGTATGTAGAGCAAAATAAATTAGACGAGGTAGAAGATGATGGGTCAGAGATTTATTTGCGTTCTAAACTAGAACAATATCTAATGGCGCTTTTCCATTACCAGTACCAGCTCGACTCGGCTCGCCTCGACTCTGTTTTCCATTGCAGACATTACCGCCACAAATAGTACCCGGTCGTCATAGCGACGCCTTTTGTTCCTCGTTGCCCTATCAAGCTCTCGCAGGATCCTCACTTCGGCAATCAAACAAAGGAAAGTCTGCACCTCCTCGTTTGACCACAGCGTATTCTTCCGAGTTGCCATAATAATATTAGTTAGTTTAGTAACTATCTCTGGCCAAACCGACGCAGTGAATGGTGACGATTCGCTCTGATCACGTGACAATCAGCAGTTTTTTTCATGTGACATTTTAGTATCGCCTTAGCTCGCTCAGAACCTCGCCGGAGGTGCTACAAAAAAAGTACCTGAATGCAAGAACAGGTACAACTTTTACACAGTGGAAAACCAAACAAAGGCGAGCCGAGTCGAGTCAAGTCGAGTCAAGCTGGTACTGTGTAGTGCAAAATCTCAAGATTTGGTTTCGATGACTTATTTGAATTCCTTTCAACCATAAGATGGAACGATATGAAAAATGTGACACTCTTTTTAACTGAAAGACGACAATTCAGCTGCCATTTTGAGCCTTGCAATTTCTCCCATTCATTTTATGAGTGTCTCCTGTCCCTCTCAGTCTTTCTGTTATGGTTAATTTATTGAAAAAAAATTTGAGATTGCATTTAATAAATTTTTGTTCTACACCATTTGATGCTGCAAGATTAACTAAGATCTCTGGATTTCATTAGAATTGAGCCATGGTATCCTTACCTGCAGGGTCTAAGCTATGGAGATGTGTGCCCAGATCTGACTCCATGCGTAACCATGGGTTCAGAGGTCTCCTGTGTTTCTTTGTGGGTGTCTTACTGCCCGAGGGAAGCTTATTGCACATTGTAAGCTGCTTTTGTTCTGTGAATCAGAGGAATTACACCGAGTGCTCTTGTCTGTCTGGCATTGTCCTGAGAGACTCAAATCATTGGATGTGCTTAACCAGTTTAATTATGTTGATGCCCTCTCGTCTAGACCCAAGGCCTGAGTTTGCACATAACTACAGGTCTCGATCCGCTCTCCGGTTGTCAGGGGCCAGAGGTTACCCTCACTCACTGATTTCACACCCTCGCATGGCTCACTAACCCCAGCTATTGATTCCCGGATGCCTGCAGTCCCTGCGGGTCAGGATCACAGATAGCTTCATGCTACACTAACCCCACCTTCTACCCCTGTTAAGTCGAACCAGCTTTTACTGTCCATTAAGAGAGATAGAAGTAGTTTGGATAAGAGTTGGGTCCAGACTTCGTGCCTATAGGCAGGAGACCAGGGCGCCACCATCTCTACCAGACGCAACCACAAAACAACCTTCTAGCTGTCTGGAATGTAAACACCTTGACTGGTGTTTGCTGGGGGAAACGGGGGCTGAACTCAAAGCTGGAGCGTTCCTTTGTATTTGACATTTTGTTGTGTGAGGTGTTTTGTTTCAGTCACGGGCACTGATAGCATCATTTGGAGCTGCTCCAGCTTAAATGCCATCTTCCTTGCCTCAACTGTGTATCTTGAAAATGTTGCGGGTGCACCCTCTCATTCTGCCACTTCTCTTTCCTCGACTCTTTAATGTGTCCAGAGAAAGACTAATGACCAGGCCTTTATGTACAATCGCCATCATTTACCAAAGTCATATCCACTGGGGATGCTGCCTCGTGGAATGCTGTGCTATTCTTACCGGTGTCATCCATCAAACGGCTTGGCAGCTTTTGGCTTATTGCACTCCACATTACTCTGGGACTGCAGGGTCCCTGGGAAAGGCTAAATGACAGGAGCAGAAACTCTGACTGGGGCTTCAGGTCTCAGGGCTCACGGGGAAGCCCTTGGAATGTGGGGCCCTAATGGCTTAAGAGGCACTTTGCAGAGGTCTGACCGACTTTTGCTGAACAGGTTAAGTTAAGTGTCGCCACAGACCACTATTAGAGTGAGAGTACCGTTTAACACATTCACTTCAGGTCTCTGTTTTACCCACACACACACACGTCTGAGCTCATTATATTGTTTGTCCGGAGCTCCTAGCAGGGGTGCTTTCCTCTGCCCAGTGGCGCCATAGCCACAAAAAAAATCTTGCATTCAAGCGGTCATGCGCCAAAGTGCTGACCTGGCCGAGGTCAGCGGTATGAGCCAGCAGACTCTGCAGTGACCTGTGGGTAGTGTTAATCTTTACACAGCTTTCTATTGTAGTCATAGTTTCTGTCGTTTAATAAAACCATCCTTTAAATTTTTTCAAAATGTTGACAAAAACTGCAAAATTAAAGTAAATAATTTAATAATTTACATAATAATGTAACACACCTACGGAATTAAGAATTCATTCCCACAATGCGTTTAGTTAAAATTATAAATAATTACTACATTATTATAATTTGTTCTTTCGTTTTAATAAACTTAAATCATGGTCACGACAGAACAAATTAGTATAACACTTTGTTTTATAGTGTTTTTATACTATAGTAACAACAGTAAATTATGCATGATTACATAATAACTATACCTCAACCAAACCTTAATCCTACCCTAACCCTATAGTAAGTAAGTACATGTTCATAATTAATGTTACTCAGTACTTAAATATTTAACTACACTGTAACAATGACACCTTAAAATAAAGTGTAACCATTAGTAAAGTGTGTTAAAATGCTCTCACAGAAAGAGCATATTTGCCATGTGACTTAGACATTCTGAATGTTACGTTTCCATCCATAATGGTTAAACCCCCGAAATTATAATTAATAATTGTCCTTCTAGATTTTTTATAACATTGTTATTGCTTATAGTCTTAGTATTTGTAGTATATTTATTAAATATATTATTCTCTCATTTTAATCAAGATTACGCAACGATTAAAAATTGTTTAATTAACATAACGACGCACATTTTTTGTCTTATCAGTGTCAAAATCAAACTAACTCTCCATCTAATGACCATTTTGTCAGTACTGTATGTTGTTGAGATTAACACTGGCCATGGGCAGAGTCTCATATGCTGCTTTTAGAAGACATTATAAAACCTTTACCCATTTAAGTAATGGGAAACCCCTATAAGGACACAACCCTCAGCACCTGCGCACTCCACCAAACTGCACCACCCACCTCTGGAAACCTGTTGCCCAGTGCCATGCAGCAGCTGTGCAGAACCGACTGGACCTACGTGGCCCCCAGACACAGCTGGAGAGGTGGAATATCAACTAACAGGGCACAGATTTATTTATTTCGATTTCCAGTAAAAGCCTTTTTGTGATGTTTTGGTTGGCACTCGCAGGTCTCAGGTCTGTGTCCAGGCCTGATTACTCATCATTTGGAGAAGGAACCGACCTGTGGATGTCTATTCTAGGAGAAAAGTGTGGACAGACTGACGGGGTGTGTGATTGATGGGGTGGAGAGAACTGGACAAAGGAGGCAGTGGTAAGCTTGAGGTTTCATCTGTGGCCGGGAGGTGTTGAGAGATTCGGCACAACAGGATAATGGCAGCGCCACAGGCGGCTGCTGACCCCCCACGCCCACAGCCAACCCGTATTTTTCTTAGCTTGTTCTGCTCCATAAAATAATCGGCCCACTGTCAGGGGCTGTAATTTGGCTAATGTCTAGCTCAAGGGCAGAGGTGACCTCACAACCAGCCATGGAAGCAGGATGTTAAATCAGTTTGGGTACAAAAGTGTGTCTTTGGCGTTATCGGTAGGGAAATTGTTGCAGAAACCATAGTACGTTGACAATTTTTCCACACATGCTGCACCAGAAAAAATGCTAGGTACTACACATACTTTTGAACGCACACACACACACAAATATGTCAAACAGAAGGCGCCTTAGAGCACAAATCATCCCAATCATTGGAGACCCACTGACTCTAATCTCGCTCCTAATGAGACAGGGCAGAATGGCTCAATTTTCCAATGGCCTGGAAAGCCTCCGAAAATGAGTTGAGTGTTGCCTTGGCACAGACTCTCATTATGTCTGTTTGGAGGGAGAGGAGAAAGAGCGAACGGACAGTAATGTGAAAGAGCTGCACTGCCTTCCAGGGACAACCCAACATCGAGCCTGTTAGCATGCTGGTATTTTAATCACATCCTGTCATGCTTCATTTATCCTTGAATATAATGTCTTCAACAAAAAAATAGGCACACTTTCATAATTGATACGGCCGTAAGCAGAAGGCAGCTATAAGCAGCACATTGTCCACTTCAGCCATATTAAGACATGGCCTTATTAGCGCAATCTGTGGCCACAGAGAAACACAAGGGCCAAGGAAAGCCTTTTCATCATAAACGGCCTAAACAAGCTGTCAAATATCAGGATGTCGCTTCTTAACGGAAGGAGCTCTGATTTGTGGAGAGGCGTCTAATAATGTTTGTATATTTTGGGATTTTCATTTTACGCCTAGTCAACTGGTGACTTCTAAACATTTGGAAATGCATCATTGTGTTTTTGGCAACTGGTTTGCATGGAGCACAAGACTCAAGTTGATTTAATGGTCTGGAGGTTGTTTAATAAACCTCAACCTCATGCTGCTGAGTTTCTGCAGGACAGTTGCACATTAGGCACAAAAGAAAAGCTTTGCTTTATACCAACACATGCTATAGGTCATGTTATACAAAGCACAAATAGACCTCCACAAGAGTGACATGCAGTGGACATCATAACGGTACAGTGTGTGTGCTGATTATGTTCTGAAATGCCCTGTCTAAATAAGTATCTCATTTAGCATCATGTGCTAATTGCCCTGTTTACACCTGGTGTTAAGATGCATTTGATCGATTGGATCACAAGTAGACAAAGTATACCTGTTAAAACCTGGTGTTTTAGTCTCTTTTGTCCACTTTCTACCACTTATGTTTCTGATTTCTTTGTTGGGAAAATGGTATGGTTTTTTTTCAGAAATGGACGAAATGAACTATCGCAATTTTCATAGAAATGCGCACGGAGATGACGGAAAAACACACAGAGAACATCAGCATAAGACTACGTCAAATGCTGTGAGTGCTTGTTAGAAATCAGGAATTAATTGAGAAAACATTGTATTTGGGACATTATTCATTTTCAAATCACACTTGGGTCTCCAGCCAAAAACAGTTTAAATCCTGCCTGGCTAATGCGCTGCCAATTATGTTTACGCATTAGGTCAGTAGGCGGAGACTAGGCAGAAATGTGGCTGTTTGAACGCATTTGACCACATGAGCGTTTACACTACGAAAAGCAATCCTGTCTAATGTGTTTTCGGCTACATCTGGAAGTGGTTGAAAGTGGACAAGCTCAAAATGTTTAGACCCTGTTTACACCTGTATTTAACATCGTCCACTTGTGACCCGGTCGACGAAAGCGCATCTTAATAATACCAGCTGTAAACAGGACCTGAGGTGCTGCATGGATGAAAATGGCTGGATGGCTCCAGTCAAATCCAGCCAAGACAGAAGGTTCTTTGGAGGAAATTCCCTCTTTTGAGGAATTAGCAGTGTTAATCCTTTAGTATGGCTAAATCTGCAGTCTCTGTGGCACCGCTAGGAGTCATTACACATCATCCCCTGCCGTTTAGTCAGAATGGGCCAAGATTTACGAATTCACATTCAACCTGGTAATACCACATAGGTTTTTGTTAGTGTAATCTATGTTCCATTTTTTTTTTCACAGACCAGGTAAACACTAACCTTGCACCGCAGATGATTCAGTTGATGTGATTGATCATGTTAATCACAGAGCTGATTGCCTTTACAATGCTGAAACAAATACTAACCCATAAACCCATGTGCATGTCCAAGCTAAACTCTAAACTCGAAATCATCTGACGAAATCTCACGGTTTTCACAGAACTTGGTAAAATGAGCAGTGATAGTGGAGGAAGTTCTGAGAAGCTGTTTTGTACATCTGTCTGTCAGATGGCTCAGCTGTGAAAAGGTCTCCTTCATCCAGTTTCATCACATTGTGATTTAAAGATGGATATCATTTACAGTGCAGACAGTGTCTGTTAAACCTCGCTCAGACCTTTGCACGCTCATATACAGTGGGCTCGACTTGTGAAAATGCTTCTTTTTTGCATTTTGCATGTTCAATACAAAATGATACTTTGCATTGCATATTACCTCTAGAACAATTTGTGTGAAAAAATAAATAATATACATGAATTTCAAAAGTAAAAACTTAACTTAAAAACCTAACCTAACCCTACTTGCATATACTCACATAGGAAATCAGTGCTCGTTGATGCAAAACCAATTAAATAATCACAATACCAGTATTAGAGCAGCTGATGAAAGATTATCATGCTGAACTCTCATGGCACTTGTCAAAACAATAGACATGTAGACGCTTCGGGTGTTCAGCAACTCATCAATTCAGACACATCAAGAGAATTTCTCATTCCGGTTCAGTCAAACATCCTTAAGTCCTGTGAGGATGTCTGAGATTTCTGTTTATCCTCAGAGCACTGAAGAACTCTCTGTTTTATCCTCTCGGATATTCAAGATAGCCTTCAGAAAGCATTGTAAATAAATTGAGGGTTTATGGGTATTTTTAAGATATGTAGCTCATCAGAAGGCCGGAAGAGATGCACCCTGCTGGGTTCGCATAAGGGAAGGAGTTCCTTAACACTAAGCAGATGGTTGAAATCCATATCTTGGAAAAGTGCAACCATGTGATGAGGATGAGGAGAGGAACAATGGGGAGCTGAAAGGGTCATTTCAAAGTAGTGATATTATAGTTGAAAGAATTTTGGGCTAGCATAATGGGTGCATCGAGGAGATCCAGCATGATAAAAGCACTGTGATCAGGTCTTCAGCATGGCAGCACACCTCTCAGCTGGAAAGAAAGATGGTGGAAACTGTAATAATGCTCTTAAAGCGTCTATGACCGCAGTTAGCGCAGCGCGATGGGATTAAAGGATTCTGGGCTATTGTGATAAAGTTGAGGCTAAGTGCATCAGGCAGAGCTCTGGTTTGGGGGGCCATTATGGGAGCGATTCCCTTACGGAGCTATCTTTAACCGATTAAGGGTGTCAAAAACATTTGAGCCAGGGAGATTTTACCGCTCCCATGGAGCCTCCCACATCTTGCAGCGATCTGCAGTTTTATTTGCACCCCTGGCCTCTGTTATCTTGTATGCCCTTGTACATCAGCCTGGGATAAAAGAGCTAGCAAAAACGAGGGTTAGAAAACTCAAAAGATTGCTGTTTAAACAGCATCTATTGTTCCCATAAGAGTTTTATCCATTGGTGATGAGGAACACATGGCCTAGGGGCGGCAAAGCACAACTTACATGGCTCGACTTCATTATACCAGCCATGCAGCTTTAGCTCAAACAAGTGAATGTGTCTTTTCCTATGCTTACCTCACAGATTTATTAGCGCGCTAACCTATAATTTCCTATAAATATGTCCAGTCTTCTGAGGAAAAACAAGAGTCATTTTGGACTATTATGATTCTTGTAAGTCCTAATTCATAGCATTGATGTTTGGGCAGACTTATGCATTACTGTTTGTCTCCAGCAACAAGAAAACGATCTCTCTCATTGACCACATCAATGAACCACCGCAGTGCATAATCCCTCCATACATCTTGTACATTTCATTATCATTTCAAAGGTGTTTGAAAGATTACGCCTCCGGCCCAATTCTGCCGCCAAGTGGGAGCGTAGTTAAATGATCCGGCGACCTCAATTACCACAGAGTTAAGCAGATGATATTGTAATTATTGGCTGCCAAACAAAATCCCACATGCACTCATGCGCAGGTTGGCTCAGCTGCAATAAGGCACCAACCGGGAGGCTAGAGAGCAGACCTGGAGAGTTTATATATATCATCAGTTCAATTACCGCTGGTGAATCAGAGCCTCCATCTAACGGTTAGCGCGGTCATAAAAAAACAAATGTATTTATGCACGTGAATTAAAAATGTGAACCGAAAAAGACTCAAAGGAAAACGAGACGCTCTATAAAAATTATATCAAAAACTCCAAGGTTTGTTCTTTTATTTATAAGCATCAGCTGTTTCACATTTCCTAAACTGATTGGCGCGAACACATGAGTGTATAAGAAATTCAAAACAGACTTTTTTTTTTCGGTGGAGCATTGGGATCCTTTAGGAGACAAAAGAGGATTTCACTGTCTCATTATCTGTTTCAAATCTACCACAGTTAACTTGCTGGAAAATATTCTTAACAAATTTTGTGGTGAAAAAAAAACACGACCCACCAGAACACTAAGCAAGCTTCCTGATTGTGTTCCTGATTGTGAGAGTGTCACATCCAGGGTTGTTGTTCTTGAACTAGTGCGATAGTGTGCTAGTATCTTGCTGCTTTATGTTTACACTCTGCTGCACTTTTTAAATTACTTATTTATTCGCTACATAATACTGATGTTTACAGACCTTTCATTACAGAATACAGATATTCTAAGGGAGGGGTAGGCAGTGTTGTGTACTCGAGACTTGAATTGGTCTCAAGAACATATTTTAATGGTATCGGTCTGGTCATGGACTCGTGTCCATTTTGACTCGGATTGACTTGTACTCGAACATATTAGGACTCAGACTTACACACTCGAGTCCCATTCAAAATATGTCATGATTATTACTGTATGTTAATATTTCTTTAAATTGTTGTTTGATTCAAACGTCCAATGTTTGCTGACTTTCTTGTGCGCAACTGCGCATGACTTGAGACTATAACGTTCGTGGCACGCAAATGCAACTATATATCTAGCTCAACTTATGTATCGAAAATGTCTGCCTTATCATCCATAATTCAGTTGCATATAAGAGTCACACAGAATTTGTGTGCAGTAGGGGTGTAACGGTACATGTATTCGTATTGAACCATTTCGGTTCGAGACTTCCGGTTCGGAAGCTTGGACCATTTTTCTTGCCGGCAAAATTCGTGCTGACGCCGCGGCCAACACAACGTTGCGCAACATCCAAATGGCAAGGGTAATGAAAGCAGAACGAAACTGCGCTCCTCGTTATGTGCTTCACGGATCGTTTATCAGTTCGGACCAGCAACAGTGCAGCGCGAGCCGATCTCGATCAAGCAACACTGTTACCACACCGTGCTAAGAGATCCGGTAAAGAAAACATTTGGATTCGCCACTGAGGTAATAACATCGCTGCGAGATCTAGTGAGATGCATTCACATTTCTCCGTTATTAACCGTAGATCTCTATTAGATCAAACAGCGCTGTCATGGAAACCAGGAGAAACATTGTGCCGTGAATGAACTAGTACTTTACGTCCACAGACCAGCAACATTCACCATGGATTTAATATCCCAGATAGCAAACTGACATTGAATCAACGTGGAAATATGACATAGAAACAACGTTGATCTGACATTGTTTTGCTCATCGAATTAACGCTGAACCAACGTCAGACGCGTCATTCTTTCAAAAACGGAAAATTAAAAAAAACTAACGCGTTGTTTCAACGTTATGAAAGCAAACCAATTTTCGATTTTCATTTAGCTTTGAAGAATGCCGCGTCTGACGTTGGTTCAACGTTAATTCGATGAGCAAAATCAACGTTGTTTCAATGTCATGAGAGACGTCGTTTCCACGTTGATTCAATGTCAGTTTGCTGTCTGGGATAGTAACACTAACTGTAACCAGTTTGGCTGGAATGGTGAAATGCTTTCAAGTACTTCACACATCTTTTTCCAGCACTTCAAAATTCAAATATTATATAAATAAATATATATTTAAATGTTATTTTTAATGTGATGACCAAAACATTATTTGTTCATCCTTCAAAGATGACCCCTATTTATAAACCTGAAAGTTTCAAGATCTAGGAAAACTCACACTTATTTAAAAATATTTTTTCTTTAAACAAACAGGAAATTTCTCTGGCATTTCTTTCTTTTTGCTGTATCGAAAACGTACCGAACCGTGACTTTCAAACCGAGGTACGTACCGAACCGTGATTTTTGTGTACCGTTACACCCCTAGTGTGCAGTAATGTTATGTGAAAGAGCACTTATTGATTGTAATAATTGTAAGTAATAATTTTAATAAAATTAATTTTACACCACTATGTGGCCTTTTTACCATTGCATTGTACATGATTCTATGGTAAATTTGGTTTACTGTTTGAGTATGGTACCAATTTTATTGTTACCACCAAATATTTTACATATTCTTGAAGATATTTTTAAGTCCGGTTTGAGACCCAACCTTAGGTTATCCAACCTCTCTGGTCTCGACTCGGACTCGACTGTCTTAGGTCTCTGTCTCGACTCGTACTCGACTGTCTTTGGTCTCTGTCTCGACTCGGACTCGACTCTCTTTGGTCTCTGTCTCGACTCGGACTCGACTCTCTTTGGTCTCTGTCTTGACTCGGACTCAACCCTCTTTGGTCTCTGTCTCAACTCGGACTCGACTCTCTTTGGTCTCTGGTCTCGACTCGTACTCGACTGTCTTTGGTCTCTGTCTCGACTCGGACTCGACTCTCTTTGGTCTCGGTCTCGTCACGGACTCGACTGTCTTAGGTCTCTGTCTCGACTCGGACTCGACTCTCTTTGGTCTCTGGTCTCGACTCGGACTCGACTCTCTTTGGTCTCGGTCTCAACTCGGACTCGACTCTCTTTGGTCTCTGGACTCAACTCGGACTCGACTCTCTTTGGTCTCTGTCTCGACTCGGACTCAACCCTCTATGGTCTCTGTCTTGACTCGGACTTGACTCTCTTTGGTCTCGGTCTCGACTCGGACTCAACCCTCTTTGGTCTCTGTCTCGACTCGGACTCGAGTGAGCTGGTCTCGACTACAACATTGGGATAGGAACGAATTCAGGTTTCATAACAAAACTTTTAGCACATATATACTGATACACCCTTATATTTTGACAAGAAGAACAATTCTATTGGGAAATGATGGGGTAATGGGAGGTAATGCAAAACAATAATTAACCTTATATATTAAAAAAAATAATGCTAAACAAAAAGTGGTTAGATTTCTTTCATATTTTAATTAAATACTATAACTTTTCATAGACAAAACCCAAAGAATTGTGTAAGTGCAAACCAGACAATGGGGTTTTATGCAAGCACTTGCTTTAAATTTCACAACCTCATTGATGTGGCAATATGATTAAAAACTTTGCTCAACGTTAACAATTTATTGTTTTGTTGGTGGTCTAGATGAAAGCATTTGGCTGTAGTGTTGTTTTTGAGGGCCGCGAAAGCTTGTGATTTAAGAACAGGAAGAACTTTCAGTGGAATGGTTTAATTATGTTAATCAGTGTATCAGATCAAGGGATGAGACTGTTGATTCATATCAGAGTTCATGTTTCGTCATATGTGAAATGGGTACTCCTTTTTTTACGGTGCAGGAGTATAGTAACTATTGAGTTGATGAGAAATCCTCTTGGCTGAAATTTAGAAATTAGCTTGCAGGAATGTGGTTAAGGGACCAGAAAGGGGGGACAGAGGGAGAAAGCCCCTCTATTTTCACTTTGGTCCTCAAACATGGGTACACTCTGGTTTCTGCCTGTCTGTCATTTCTCTAAGTGCAAACAGATCTCTGTTTGGCTTCCCAAAAAAAAAAAAAAAGGACCAAGACAGCAATACTGATTGCAGGGAGTCTGCAAGGGTCCTCTCTTCAACAGTTAGTACTCGCAGGTTGTATGGGGGTGTGTGGGCAGTTGTATGTGTGTGAGGTTTGGACTTCTGGGAGATTTGCCTTGGATGAAATTTAAATTAAATGAGGCGGTTTAATGAGTTTGTTAGCAAAACTCTGCAAAGCCATCTGGCAAAGGCCACCAGACCCTGGAGGCAGTACTGAGGAGGTTTGTCCCACTGCCTTAGTGTTGTCTAGACACACCAAAATCTCTGTAGGCTACTTGTACACAAAATAAAACTTGTGTTTTAATGTCCTCAGTTAAACTTTTCTCTCTTTTTGGGGGCTCTTTCATTATTTTCATTGGCTGTACAATAGAGAAAAGCCAGGAAATTATTAATGGAAAGAGATAAGAATGCAATCAAAAACATGAACACCACATCTCAATATTTCGGAACATGTGTGCTATTTGGAACACCTGCTCTGACAAATAATTGGGAAATTTTAATTCAGACACATGCAGAAAGAAACGGTACTTATAGTAGTTGTGTGAAGTGTTGTTAGCCTACTAGTCTGGCAAAGCAGGGAAGTTCATGGATGGCCAGGTGGGTCCCTGGAGCTCTTCAGCTCGAAGAGCAAGGCTATGACCTATGAAAACAGCAGGAGGGTGGATGCTGGTGTCGTGATCATGGATAACCTTGACTTTTGACTTTAGCCACCAAGAGTGCTGAGAGCAAGTCTAATTTTTCCAGCTGCTCCGAATTTAACCTGGACGGTTTAGCTTCGTCTGTAGGGTTATTGTGGTTCTGGAAGGTTTTTTTTTCTCGTTTTTTTTTTATTTTTTTTTTTCATGCTTCGAATATAATTTAGAATTTTATTTTGATTACATTGAAATGGTCAATTGTGTTTGTAAATTTGGAAAAGTACAATTTGGGGTTTCAGTATTAGTTTTAGTCTTCATCCCTCAGCACATGATTCATCTGTGATGTTTTTTTTTTTTTTTTTTTTTTGTTTTGCTGTCGATAAAACATTTCGTTTTATTTTATCGAAAGTATTCATCTCTCCTAGTTTTCGCTTCGTCTTTTCATTCACTACAACAACCTTCTGAATTTAACAGTAATTGCACAAACACTTCTCAATAAACCTGGTCTTTGATCTCATGCTAGTGTTTCCATGAATACAAACACAAGCATATGCCATTCACCCTAATGCACACACATGCTCACATATTCCCTCTGCCCTTTCATTATGCACACACACAAACACTCATCCCACCTCTGTCATTATTTATCCACATACACACTCTCACAAACTCACCATATTCCCCTCAGGATCATTATTCAAATACAATGGCGGCCTTCTGCAGCTCGATTGCAGGTGAACAAGTCCATTCCCTCAGTGCTCACAGCTCAATTCCCTGAGCGGTGTAATCACTGGCCCTTGCTCCCACCTCTGTAAATGTCTGGTCCTAAAGCTATGATTAACTTAATACCCATATTGGCTCACCGTGAGAAAGCTTATATAAAAGCGCACACTCGTACCGGCCAAAACAGCCCCCATCAGCGAGAAGTACCCACAGCATGACCAGATGTCCTTCAGAAAAATGGAACTGCTATAAAATGCAGTCGCTATACTGATGTGGGTAGACTCGCTCTCATGAACGTGGCGGCGTTACGGACACTTGTTGTGGCGTTCTTAGGGTCTGTCCCTGTTGCTCAGTCCCCCTACCCCGGAAAGGAGAATATGTAGGAGCTAATGGGGTCTAAGGAAGGTGGAAATGTGGCCTGAGGGGCTGCAGCCGGCGTGAGGGGCCCTGATTTATGATCCAGCACATAAAATGCTCAGTAATGCCACGCCACAGCTGAACTTAATTTCAGCCCCGGCCTGGGTGTTAACAAGGGTAGACAAGCTATTTAGCAGAGGTTTAACACCACCACGGGCTGTTGTTCTTACAGTAATCTGCATAGGCGATTCAAGAGTCTCCCTGCGCCTCCACTCGCACCTGGTCGAGATTGTCACGGGGGGCGCGTAAGTTCGAACGGGGGCAAAGTGTTAAAGTCATCGACTCATTCCACGCTCAAACGAATCGACTCCGCTTCCTCCTTAACCCCTAAGCCCCCCTAGCCAGCCCATGTGTAGACCCTCGGGGGAACCATATCTTTAACTCTGGAAAAGGATGCTGATGTTTATTTAAATACGGCCTCATCAGTGGGCCTTAATAAATCAACCTGCCTTCATGATGTCATAATCAGTGAGATCATCCCCTGTAGAGGTGAAATTCACCATCAATGGAACATTCCACCGGCTGAAGCACAGTGGGGCTTGACTTACAGCCCTGGGGAGTGCCACACACTGATCAAACCGGATAATGGGGAAAAATGAATGGTCGCAGTCAAATATCATATGAACCAGCCATTGTGGATGGAAGGGCACACGATGTGTGGCAAGGCTACACATTACCTCATTGTGCCAACGTATTCCCAGTAGGCACAACAAAGCATTCTTAACATGATTAGTTTATAGTCCAACGATTTCCACTTCCCAAAGCATGAAACAAAGAGTTTTCATCAGTTGTTTTTCAACTCTAAATGACCATTTATTTTTCTACGAATAATTAGAGCTCAATTTCGTGCTCATCAGAGCTGTAATGGAAGGAGGACGAGAGGAACTGGGCCTCCATGTCTGAGGCTCTGGCTAAAGCTCAAGATTCACAAGGGGAATAATCATTGCACAGCCTTATATTTGATCAACGCTAAAGGGCCCAAGGTTTCATGTGTAATTTCTTATGGTTTATACGTTTAGCAGCTGGAAGGCTCTTGGGTAGGATCTAACCATCCTTTAGACTTCACATTCTTGGCTCGCAGAGAGACAGAAACCAAAGCCGACTGGTTATTGTTGGAATGTGTAGCATTGAAAAGCGATAGCGTTGGCCCATGAGTGACGCTCAGAAAACAAACAATTACCATTGAGCGACGTACGATAGCGTATCTCTTGGACTGGAAAGAGAAGAGCTAACAGCCTTAAGAGGAAGCTGGCATGGCAGCACAGGAAATGTTGTGTTTATGCAGAAGGTGTTTTAGCTAAATTAGGGGGTAGTAACAGCAAGAGTGTTCAGGATAGCAGTTAGAGCTCAGGGAATATGGGGAGTGCTGTATAATTATCACTGATACAGTACCCTCAAAGATACACCTTAGTGCATTGTCTAGCTCTAACGGGTGCATTTTAGTACATATTAGGTACTAATATGCAGCTTTTAGAAGTATAAAGTTGTCCCTTTAAGGGGACTGGCCTGGCATGAATAATATAGTGTTTTCCACGGATCCGTGTGTAGACAATGGTGTGGTCTATACGCATGAAATGCAAAGGAAAAACGTTTCCATTTTTAGTACATCGTTGTCATGTAAACGCACCCTTAGTTGTTTGTAATTATGCAGAAATTATTACAGTAAGTATACATGTAACATGTGACTACATCACCTAACAGTGTACATGGGCACAACTCATAAAGTCCAGACAGTGGCAGGGAGTAAATGGGCAGGGAATTCCATGGATTCGATATCATTTCTTTTCGGGGGTTCTGCGTGTGGGTGAAAAAGGCGAGATGTTTGTTGTCACAGAGAGGCCAGCAAGTAGACTGTTTGGCCAGAATGTGGCGGCTGATTTGATTAGGAAGTCGGATAAACACTAATCCTAAAGTTTCGACGCTAATCTCAGAAAGCAGTTTACACACTGCGGCCGGGCGATTGAGGCAGCTCGCTGTCCCCATAATGGCAACAGTATTGACAAAATCCATTTCTGTCACTCATTCCCAACGCATTCTCACCCCAAGGCGTCACCTTTGACCATGCTTCAATATTTGACGTTTTAGGCGCCCTTTAGCGTCACTTACATGACGCGATCCTACGGCGTCATCTAACAGACGCTAAAGGAAAGCGTCTGTTAGAGGACGCGGTTAGGTTTAGGTGTGGGGTGGGGGTAGGGTACACGCGATCCTAGGGCGTCATCTTACTGACGCTAAAGGGCGTCTAAAGCGTCAGATATTGAAGCATGTCCAAATGTTTCCCAAGGCGTCAGTTAGGTGACGCCTTGGGAGTGAGAATGGGCTGTCATTCCCCCAATGTGCATTTGCTGTGAATCAATTGAGAGTGCTTGCAATGGCACATGGCCATCTCGAGTTGGTGCTTTTATGACATGCGCATAGATTCTAACATATGATCTGCTCACTCCTGCTGGTTTCTTGTTTTTAGCGGCCAGATAGTGAATCTGGATCTTTGTTTATGGGCAAATTGGTCGGGAAATGATTGGGAACGCTTTATGGTCATCCTCCATTGGCAAGGCAAATGAAGCACAGACAGTTGAGTAAGAGAATCTAAATACTGAATAAAACTGCCGCTCCCTTTAAACGGCATAATCTCAATACTTGGCCATCTCTTTCGTTGATTTCATGTCATTGCGGTCATTTCCCATGTGTACATTTCCATTTGCGAATGTGTTTTTTACTTTTTTTTTTTCCTCAATAACTATTGCTTACGGTAGAGATGCATAATATACGTATCAGTACTGACAAACGGTCTTTCTAGTATTAATTGTGCATGCTCAGTTTCCCTATTTATATGTTTAGATGACCTTTGCCATCTTCATTAAAAATACTGATAATATAATAACAGTTAAATGTCATCTTTAGCAAATAATACAAATATTTCAGTGGTTCCTTTTCAATTTTGTTATTAAAATGCTATAAAGGTTTGTCTGTTTATTGGTTATTGACCATAGCAAGAGAATTACTGACTTATAGGTATTGGACTGAATTTCAATTGGTGCATACTTCTTTTTTTTTCTGTCTGCAGCTAGTGGTGCATATCCTGATTTTTCATAGCTACTGTGGTTAAGAAACCACATAATCTGATTCTGTGGTCCCAGTGCCTCTCCCTGCAGATACCAACTGCCACTGTCTGGCTGAACCTTCAGTGCGTTAATGTGGTAATGTGTGTTAATCGAAGTTTGTGGATAAAGGTGATGGCTTCCTGGGCACCAGACCTATAGAGCCTCCTACATACCTCCTCCAGAGATTTGTTAATTTATTGATCGGCTGGTTCACTGGTGGAGAGAAGCCTGGGGGCTCCATCTTGTGGTCAGGGGGAAGCATCTACATCTTTTGTTCTCTCTCACACTTTAACCTTCCTTCCTTTACTCTGTCTTTTATTGTTCTGTCTCTCTCACACACGTTCTCATGTTACCTTAAATAAGCCGGAGAGTAATAATGGAGAATACATTCAATACATACTGGGAGATCAAGACAAATGTAAATCATGACATGATTCATGTGTGAAACTAAACCTTCAAGGAAGAAAAGAAAACTGGAAATAAATTTCTTCTCTAATTTTTAACATTTAGCATCTTAACTAACACTTAAGTCATGATCTGGCTCTTTTCATCAACTTTGGTAATTATTCATAAATGGAAACGTTTGTTTGTCCTTCTCTGCTGGGTGGCCATTGTTGGAAAGCAGAACAATATTTTAAAACATGTTAAGAGAAACTCATGCTGATTGGGGCCCCGCGGGGCCTGTCCTCATGTATTAACTCCAACTTGTTTTCTCTACCTCTCTTCCTCTCTATGGGTGCAATTACACTTTTCTCAGGTTTGGTTACATGTTAATTAGTGTGCTATGTTGACCTTCTTAGACTCATATGTTGAGTAATTACAGAGCATGGAAACCTATTTTGACAATAGCGCTGTGCAGATTTCTGTGAAACATGAAGGTTTTTGCATGGCGCCCACGGTCTCCTGCTTGCCCCCATAACCTCTCAAAATATTCCACCCCTTTCCACTTCCACGTTCCCCATTATTAGATTTAGAATAAAACCTCCTGGGCCCAATTGACTTAACAGCCCCCATTTATACCACATAATCATTCAGTCCAGCCTGCAGCTACAATTGGCTTGGCACATGATTTGTGATGTTGTGTTATTGCGTATGCGTATTCTGTGCATTTCTGTAATTGAATACTGCTGAATGTCATCCTTCTATATATATTGACTCAGCCCTCAGTATGTCACAGGTGCACGGTCACGCCTCATGATCAAAAGCCCCAGACCCACCAATCAGATGTAGGAATTAAACTGCTACGAGGTCTTGCATTCATCATCGTTTTTTGTGGACAATGCAGAGGATGGCAGGTTGAGGTTTGCCAGATATGGCCGACTAAACCAGTTTTGCCTGTAATTTGATTAGCTGGACATTAGCCATTTACCCACACTAACTGGATTACTCTCATTTTAAAGAGCTTAGTGTTATTAGCTGGCCGAAAGCAAGCAGCCAGCCCTGCTTTCTATTTAGCTTCCTACCTAATGTATTCTAAGAACCTGACAAACAAATCTGATCTGATTCCGTTGTTTTGAGTTGATATGAAACGGGTGTGAGCTTGTGGATTTGAGTTTGGATTTTTGTTTGTTTGCTGAGCTGTGTGGTTCTTCTGGTCTTTTAAGAATACTGTCTTGCCTGATTTACACTGTTGTTCAGCATTTTTACCCCAATGGATGGATGGATGAGGCAGATGGATGGATGGATGAATGGATGGATGGATGGATGGATAGGGAAGATGGATGAATGGAGGGAAGGATGGATGGATGCATAGGGCATATGGATGGATGGATGGATGGATGGATGTCGTGGGATTGGTGGATGGATGGATGGATGGATGCATGGATGTGCATCCAGGGCACAAAGCTCCCGTTCCACCACATCCCAAAGATGCTCTATTGGGTTGAGATCTGGTGACTGTGGGGGCCATTTTAGGACAGTGAACTCATTGTCATGTTCAAGAAACCAATTGTAAATGATTCAAGTTGTATGATATGATGCATTATCCTCCTGGATGTAGCCATCAGAGGATGAGTACATGGTGGCCATAAAGGGATGGACATGGTCAGAAACAATGCTCAGGTAGGCTGTGGCATTTAAACAATGCCCAATTGGCACTAAGGGGTCTAAAGTGTGCCAAGAAAACATCCTCCACACCATTACACCACCACAACCAGCCTGCACAGTGGTAACAAGGCATGATGGATCAATGTTCTCAATCTGATTACGCCAAATTCTGACTCTATCATCTAAATGTCTCAACAGTTTTCCTGTCTTCAACTCTCCAATTTTGTTGAGCTCTTGCAAATTGTAGCCTCTTTTTCCTATTTGTAGTGGAGATGAGTGGTACCCGTTGGGGTCTTCTGCTGTTGTAGCCCATCCGCCTCAAGGTTGTGTGTGTTGTGGCTTCACAAATGCTTTGCTGCATAACTCGGTTGTAACGAGTGGTTATTTCAGTCAAAGTTGTTCTTCTATCGGATAGATAGATAGATAGATAGATAGATAGATAGATAGATAGATAGATAGATAGATAGATAGATAGATAGATAGATAGATAGATAGATAGATAGATAGATAGATAGATAGATAGATAGATCGATCATCTCAGAGGACAGACTTGTTTGGGAATAACACTGCCTCTTTTCATCCGTTCACTCTTGAAGTGATTTATATTTCACCATTAAAGGTGCTGCTTTAGTGTGAAGTGTGTGTATGTGAAGAGTTCAGATGCAAAAGCCTCTAAATGCCATTTGAAATTTTCTTCTTTAATGATGATTTTTATCAAACTTGTATATTTAAGTTCAGTAATTTCACTTCAATGGCAATGATAATTACCTATTAATTGTTATTTAAGTGAAATTACTGAACTTAAATATACAAGTTTGATAAAAATCATCATTAAAGAAGAAAATTTCAAATGGCATTTAGAGGCTTTTGCATCTGAACTCTTCATGTGTTCTCCTGTATTCATGTAGACACAAACACAAAAACCCTTGCTCTCAGTGCCCCTTACCACTAGCTGCAACACCTTTAAGCCACCTGCACCATTGGCTCTAAAGTTAATTGGACAGCATGGCTCCTAGTCTCCGTGGCAACTGTGACCTACTGCAAGATGGATGGAAACTTCTGCCTGTAAAGCCACCGGACCCTCCAGAACCCCTCCCACCCGCAGCCAATCTCCTAATCTCCTAGTTTTATTTATGAGTGCCGAGTGGCCCCTCGCCGTGGACGGAGCGCGACTCAGCTGTTGCCTCCAACCCACTCACTTTAAAAGCTCTTAAATCCTATTGTCTGATTAGCAGCCTCATCCTTTCTTCAACATCTACCTTTGTGTTGGACGGCTCCGCTCTCAAGTCTTTTGTGAGGACTGGGAAAAGGACATTGCGGTCTAATTCTCTATCCAAAAGCTGTCCCATATTGACATCAGACATGCACTCCCCTCATCTCTTATAACTGATGTTTTATTGTGACTATAAATGATCCTAAAAGCTCGTTGTACGGCTCAGGCTAGGTCCAGGGCAAGACGATGCAGAAGAGAGAAAATGAAACCAAATGGCACACGGAGAATAAAAGTGAATTAACCAATAACAAATCACCCTCGGCGCCCGGCCTCTCCCCCCTTTTTTCTTCACTAACTCATCTAAATTTGTTTGACATCTTTTGGGCCGGGAGCCAAAAAGGCTTTTAGAGCCATAAAGTGTATGGATCAGGATAAATCACATTAAGCGATCCAATTTAATTAAAGCATTGACAGAACATAATAGATACTAAGGCGGAGGGTGGACCTTTTCTATTTATAATATCTATACACGGACTCTTTCTTGGATGCAGCGGAGGAATGTAGAAGCTTTAGCAGAAAGCTTTAGACACCCAAGAGAGCAATTGAGCTCATTTTCTTTGATTTAGAAGCAGCCTTCACCTCCCTCCATAGTGACTCCAAAGGACGGCGTAATGAAGCGAGCGCTGTCCCGGTTTAGCCGGCGTCAGCTCTTAGGATGATCAATAGTGAAATATTTTTATTCATAAAGCACTGAGTTAATTAAATCAAGGAGTCTTTGGGCTACATGTACGACACTAAGCAAGGGCAGTTAAACAACTGTAGAGGAATACAAAGCTGACGCTGCTGGATACTGATCAGTGAACAAGGGCTCTACGTTCACGTCCTTCTTTTTCATTTCATGTCCATTCCCTCTTCCTTCTGGAGAGTTTAACATCCTGGTGTTCACTAACTTGCTGCTGTCACAAAAGTTGAAGAGACTGCAATGGGTTTTAGATCAGTGCGTTTCACCATCCTATTCACATCACAGTACGGCTGAACGTTTATGAAAATAAATCCTAATATATGATTATTTCCCTTGACATTGTAGGCGCTATTTATTAAGTTTGATAGAATTTACATTCAAGTAAATTTATTTTTATGTTTTGATGAACCCATTCCATTAAAATCACTGAAACGTCTACGTTGCACTGTGCAGTCAATCAGATTTTCACTGTGTCTGCACATTTTGGATTATAATGGGAACTTTTTAGTTAAAAGTGTACAATGTGTACAACGATGTCTAGAAATTTTGGGATCTGACTTTTAAAATAATAATAATAATACTGTTATTCTGCAAGGATGCATTTAATTGACGCAATAAAGACATTTATAAAGATCAGTTTTAAATAAATTGTCCTTTTTAACTTTTTATTCATGAAATAATCTTAAAGCATATCATAGCTTCCACAAAAATATTGAGCAGCACAACTGTTTTCAACATTGATATATTAATAAATGTTTTTTTTTTTTTTGTCTTTTCAAATCAGCATATTAGAATGATTTCTGAAGGATCACGTGACACTGAAGACTGATAATCCAACTTTGCCATTACTGGAAAGAAAATACATTTTGTTATCACAGGAATTAATCATATTTTAAATTGTAATAATATTTCACAATATTACTGGTATTACTCTATTTCTGATTAAATAAATGTAGCCTGCATGGGCGAGAGAGACTATTTGCAAAAACATTTACTGACCCCAAAAAATTGAACGGTAGTGCCATTATCACATATACCATAATTACTTATTTTTAAAATTAATAGTGTAGACCCGCTTCAGACAAGAACACTTTATGTGATATAACTGGCAGATGTGTATTAACCTTCCCAACTGTTTGCCTTCATCATCCTATATGCAGCGCAGCAGGTGAAACCTCCATCTAAAGATCAGTAATGTGACTGAACGATCCGGCGCACTTTCACATTTGCAGCGAGCGTGTGCCACCTGCCAGAACGTAATATTTACATCTACTCTATTCGCTTTAAGAGAAAGATTTCAGTGAAGAGACTGGAATAATAACTTCTAATAACTGAAGGGAAGAAGAAGATCTGCTGGCTGGTGATTCGTCCTGGGTCCAATGAAAAAGCTTCTCTACTCAGTGTAATTAAGAACTACTGTCATCCTTAAGGCCAATTACACTATATGGTCTTTCAGGGCCAGAAATCCATAGTGTTTTAATTTGCCTCCATTTTTAAAAGTGGCCATAAAGCAAAGTGGAGACTCCAGCCAGCAGCGAGAGAGAGGGCCGCCCATCACGACCATAACTGGAGCCGTAAAAGAGTGAAATACGAGGCTGCAACAGGGTCACTATTTGTTATTCACATTTCTATATATCTTTATCGAATAAGTGCTACATGAATTGCCGTTCCAGGCAAACTGCCACTCGATATGGATATGGACGGAAGACGTTTAGGGTTTCATAAAACAAAATGCTTATGGAGTGCCCGAGGGGGTCATCTTCTTTCTCCTTGTTTCTGGCTGTGTGTTTAATGAAAGAAATCAGAAATGTGCATCTAATAACCTGAGAAAACGGCATCCGACCCGGCCAGCTTGCTGTCGTAACCTGTCAGTTCAGGGAGTCACAGTGATGGCCTGATTCCTCGTGACACCAAGATGAAATTCCAATCCTAAGGCCAAGTGTGTATTGTAATACTCTCCCTTTTCTTGTAGGGCTGGTTTCACTTCAGAACAGTCTGAACAGCAATTTGAACGTGACCCCTATAGCACACACACACATGCAGACAGACTTTTAACTGGTCATCCCTGAAGCAGTCGGGTCAGATGTAATATGACAGCAATGCGGTTGGCCCCAGTTATGAGTGCTAAATGAATAATGTAATGTAATATATCTGGCGTGAGGAGCTTGAGGGTTTTAATAACCTTTCACCTTACTCTTTGTGATCAGGTGTGTGTTCGACCCATCTGTGTGTGATCGCATGAGCACGCTTGAGGGGGATCTGCCATTGCTGGCAGGACTTAACAGAAACCCACTGACAGGCTTCAGGGTCTCTGCGAGAATCTCGGACTCTAGATTCAATTTGGCATGCAGGTAACGGCCCTGTCAAGAGTGAAAGCAAGACTGCGCTTGATAAATAATGAGAGAGGCATGGCCATGGTAGGAGATGTATCAACGGTCCAGTCACCAAGCTGGGCTGCGGTTTGTGCTTGATAAGCAAGATGGAAGGAGGCAGATGTCTGTCTTGACTTTACGAGAAAGAAAGAAAAAACGAAGGAAAGAAAAGCCCATGTGCTCTGGATCCGTGCATCACGAGAACTGTTGAAATTACACTTGTGTGATATACTGTATCAACATGCAGTCCTATCCCAGACGAAGATTAGATTTCTCCAAGGGCTGAGTTAGCCGAAACATAGTAAGTAGTTTGCTCTTTAGTTTATACAGAGAGCGAAAAAACATAGGCATGTTTGATTTTAGAAGAGATTAACATCACAAAGTTCCGTGAAACACAAATTTCCCTGACCTCCTCAGGGAAACTCAGTCCTGTCCGAGAGCGGGTCTCGTGTGTGACCGTGTTAGAGAGTGAGTGTACATAAAACATTTGTGCAAATGCTTTCTTGCAGAAATCAAAAACCATCATAAGTTTTCCCTTAAGGCTACGTCCACATTAGTCCGGATACATTTGAAAACGGGGTTTTCGTTTAAAAACGCTCTCCGTCCACACTATCGTTTTCAGGTGTTTTCCGACGTTTCAGTGTGGATGAGAAACTTCTAAATTCACTTTACTGCGCATGCGTGAAACTTCACAAAAGCTCACCGAGATGATACAGATGGGAAAATAAATAATAATGTCATCGCACAATAACAGGATAATTTTATTTAGCAAAACATCTCACCATCACGGATGCGTCCAGGTCGCATTCAGTCACCATATGGTTGGTCTAAAACGCAACTGCTCTCCTGTTTTGCCGCAGGATGTGAGTAGACTACATTATCTGTTATCTTTGCAGTACTGTGCTATGAAGAATAGCACATTAAGTAACATAGAAAGTAACATATTTTAGCAATAGTGTAAAAATGAATAACATAACAGGCACAATACCAATAAACATGAATATCTATTGGTACTACATGGATCACATGACTAAGCTTACGTCATCGTTTTGAAATACCTCCGGTTTCACTGTCCACACTACAACGCGAAAACGGCGTTTTCAAATTTATCCACTTTGGAGAGCGTTTTCCAAACGATACGTTTTTGTTGACTTAAAACGGCGTCTCAGTGTGGACGCCAAAGGCCAAGGCCAAAACGGAGAGAAAAATATACGTTTTCAAACGAAAACGTATTAGTGTGGACATGGCCTAAGAAGGATACTGTGCATATATGGACCTGCAAAGCTTTTGTGCGTGAGTAATAACTGAGAGAGACCCTGTCACGGCCATCCTGCGTTATTTGAGTTCCTACTGTAAAGTGATGTTTAAGTTTCCTTGACTTTCTTAGGCAATCACTCTTTTCCTTTGTGCTTTAAACAGAGCAAGAAAACAACAAAAGTGAAGCAAATAACCTCCTTGTAAAAGCGCACCATTCCATTTTTCATTGAAGAGATAAGAGTGACATTCGTAAAGCGTGATAAGAAAGAGAATTGACCGACATACCCTCAATACTTTTCTCTGAGTTTTGTAAGGCAGCAGCCTATTGATATTCCTCAAGCATTCTGTTTAGGACATAAAACATGCTGTTGGGAAAATGGATGGATGTACTTTGCTTAGGACTTTTTCTAAAGTAGTAAACAGTAAAGGTTTTGACCAAACTGTCAAACTTTACTTTGTGGTTAATTTAAATCTAAGGTAGACCTATACCATCTATCGAAATTCTTACTGTGCGTTCACACCAGACGCGAATAGTGCGTCAAATTCGCGCCTAATGCGTCTAGTTATGCGCGTGAACACTTTGAATCCATTCGCACGTCAAGAGCGAAATTGACGCATGTAAAAACAAAAGTTTGTAGCGAAATTCAGAATCAAAATCCGTTGGTGGCCATCTTTTTTATGTTGATCGAGCATTCATCGAGAAAGTCATCGCTCTGTATTTGCTTTGGAGAGCAGAACAGCGGCGTGGGGATCATCGTCGCCGTATTTGTCCACCAGAGCCTTCGGAGGTGAACCGTTTGGCGAGTTTCACCATTTGCTGATGGATGACGGCCGCTGTCAGCGGTACTTCCACCTGTCCCGCGCCCAGTTTGATGACCTGTTGTCCCGCATCGGAGCGAGGATCACCCTTGCCCTAATCCATCTAATCTGTAATTTATTTTTGTTTTGATGATAAATAGAGCCAGCCTCCAAAAGTTATTAACCTGTCCTGTGATTTTTTTTCTCTCTCACGTCCAGACACGAACTTATGCACATGTATGTTGGTTGTCTTTACGTCATAATAATATTTCATATAATGTAGATATGGAATACATAGCATTCAGTACAAAATGAACATGTCTCGTATATTGAAATAAAGTTTTAAGTGATCAAATATTTGTTTTGTTGCGCTATAAGACCACACCATGCATTTAGTCATATTACAATTTATTGAAGCATTCGTGATACTTCACCACATGAGCAAGCAGCTAGACTCCTGATTGGTTAACGCGGATCAGATATTTCAACTCGGGCGGCAGCCGCGAATTCGCGTGAAACGCGTGAATGCACAAATAGCACTAACTAAATCATTCGTGCTTAACGTGGCAGACGCCCTATTTGCGCCATTCGCGCAAACTTGATGCGCGAATGAGGCTTATTTGCGTCTGACGTGCTCTACACCTCATTCGCGCCTCAGGAATTTTTTAAGTGTGTCTTATTATTGTGTTTTTTTTAACGTGTCTTTCCATTGACTTAACATTGAAATCACTCGTGCCTGACGCGCTATTCGCGTCCGGTGTGAATGCACCATTAAGCAACAGTTAAAGATTCAATTTTGAAAATCTGATTTACATTGACAGAACATTGATCTTTCGAAATGTAACAGACATACTTAACTATTATTGGTCTTCTCTTCCTTGCAAATAAATAACTATTTATGGTTGATTCCTATATGCATCCGACTGAAAACAAGTGTGCTGAATGTCTTGACAGTGGCATTTCAAGTAGCATATAGTGCTTCATTCTCTCTAACATTTGCTTGTGTGTGTGTGTGTGTGTGTATGTGAGGATAGATCCTTCTTGCTGTTCGACTCTCATATCCTTGCATGTTGCTGAGCGTTTATCTGTAATATGTTTTGGCGTTGCCAGGTTGTCTGGACATGGGAGCCGTAATGGAATCAAAGGGAGATTTATGGCAGGCATCCTGACAGTCAGAGAGAGCAGGGCCAAAGCCAAATGAAATTAATGAAATTTGCAAGCAGATTGCTAGAGGAGGACGACCAATGCAGCTCTGTCCTTTAAGAAACACCGTTTGGATCATGTCTGGTTTGAATCTGTATCTTTAACTTTAACTTAAAGCATTAATTCAAGCTTCTGTTAAGACGGCCATTTCGACGCTAATGATAGCAGTGTAAACCAGACTTAGAGAGTTACATTTATTACACATAAATACAGTGTTGTAGTACTCGAGACTCGGACTCGTCTCGGACTCGGTCTCGAGACCATATTTTAATGGTCTTGGTCTTGTCATGGACTCGTGTCCATTTGGACTCGGAATTGACTCGTACTCGAACATTTTTTTTTTAGGACTCAGAATTATTCCCGAGTCCACTCGAGTTCAATTCAAAATATTTTTCATGATTATTAATGTATGTTAATAAAATATTTCTTTAAATTGATTGACACGCCCAGTGATTGGCGATTTTCTAGTGCGCAACTGCGCATGACAAATTGTAATAAAATTACTTTTAACACCACCTACTATGTGGCCTTTTTACCCTAAACTGATCATATTTTTTAAACTCTACATAAATTCAGTAAAAAAAAAAAGAATTTCTCTAAGTAAATAAAAGTAAATTAGGTAATCAACCCTCACTGGTCTCGGTCTCGACTCGGACTCGACCGTCTCTGGTCTCGGACTCGACTCTGACTCGACTCTCTATGGACTCGGTCTTGACTCGGACTCGACTCTCTCTGGTCTCGGTGTCGACTCGGACTCGAGTGAGGTGGTCTCGACTACAACACTGCATAAATACACCAGTTTTTATAAGTATATGATGCTATTTCCAGTTTTGTTTGCCTACGGGGGAAAAACCAAGATCTATTTAAAGGCCATTTATAATAAGCCTTAATGAGTTGATTTATTAAAAAGGTTATATTCTCCCGAAATCAAGACTCGCAAGCAAGCAATTTTATAAATTATTGCATAAAACAGGTAGAGCCGGACCAATATATCGACCGCCCGATATTATCAGCCGATATTAGGCATTTTCCAAAATATCGGTATCGGCAGTTATAATGGCGGATGAATGAATATTTAAAAAATAAAATAAAAACAGACGAAACACGCTTCAATCATCTCTCCTTGGCCTGTTATATTGAAAATGTATGTTTTACAATTTGCAGTATGATGTTATCAATTGCTAAATTATGGCTCATCATAGACTAGCCAACCACAAAGCAAGCTAATGCCAATATCATCAGTGGAAGACCGCTAACGTTAACATTAATGAGCTTGGAAACAACAATGAACTTTTTCTGCCTAAATAAAGTAATGATTACTGTATACATGTCACGGGGTTGACCAAGGAAGACGAGGAGGAAGATAGGCTAAACACGGATTTTAATAAATGAAGCTCAGGAACAGGCAGACAGGATGACAGCGTGTTAAACACAAACAATAGGGAGTGAAGACAGGCAGGAACTTAAATACACAGTGAAGATGATTAACAAATGACAGTCAGCTGTGCGGGAGGTGATTAGTGTCCATGGTAACAGATGAGGGCGGAGAACTCAGACGAGGGGCACACGTGGTAAATGAAAACACACAGAGAGTCCTGGGATGGTGACAATACATAGCTAGCATATCTCTAGTTACAGTCCCTGCATTGTAAAATGTAAGTTATACTTGCGGGGAGTGAACATTTAGACGTAGAGAAAAAGTATAAAATAAATCTTTTACACGTGTGTGAAATCCAACAAAAAAAAAATATTGGCCGATATATCGGAATATCGGATTTTAAAACCCAAAAAATATTTGTATTGGTATCAGCCTTCAAAATCCTTTGTAGTGGATTTTTCACTCCAAAATACTATGGAGTGAACTGCATCGCTACATATCTAAATAACAAATTAAAGTGTGTTTTTAAAGAATCTTTGGCGAGCTTGTATTCATTCTGAAGTCGCATATATTGTTTTATTATCCATGTGTAATTAATATAGTGTCAAAGCAATGTGCATTGCTACATTTTTCCCACCCAATATAATTCTCATATCTCATAAACTTCTATTATCTCTTTATAGTTTCATGTAATTCTTCATTAGAAATCATCGAATTCATACCGAATCCCGTGGGGGCTGCTTTTTTCTCCTTCTGATTTGTTTCTCTCTGTCGCTCTTCAGCTACGGCACTGCTGAGACTGATTGCGTTTCATAAGTGCCTTTATTTGGGACGATTTGCCTTTTTGTAGAAATAATGAAAAAGGTTCCACTGAGTAAACAAAGCAATAAAACATTTATTAGCAGTGGAAGTGCTGTAAAGTACTACGCTGCGCTCTCGGCTCGCCGAGGACGTACGAGTTTAGTGCTTCGCCGTTCATGAAGAATTAAAAAGCCTAGCCAAAGAGAAGTTTCCTCTGTGCTCCTCTCCATCTCTGCACTTTATCTGTTTTACATTTAGACCATCAAAGACAACAGGGATTCGCTCATGCCCAGCGTGATGATGGTATAAACAGCGGTCCTATTTTCCCACTCTGTGGCATACGAACACAGGATGTTATGAGTTTTTACTCTACAAATGTTTGTTCTCATCTGTGCACGCGCTGCAAAGTTCGACATGAAGGATACACAAAGGAACATGATGCTCGCGTCGAGCCAGCCAAGAGTGCTGTAAAGAAATTGTGGAACATGTCAAAAACCATCAAGAACAGTTAGATGAAATACCATAGCCCCCTTTTTGCAAAGCAAAACATAGTTATTAAGATTTTTGCCGTAATAAAACTTGATTGGTTCGAGGCAAAAAAAAAAAAAAATACCACGTATCCAGTTCTGGCAGGGGGGCTGAAAGAGCCCAATAACTACAGTTTTTTAATGCTCCTAAGAGGAAATTGCTGGCAGTCCTCTACTTGATACATCATTACGTCCCACGCACGAGCTCTGGCAGAATTCCTCGCTGTGTTTGGATCCGCTCCTGATTGTTTATCAGTGAAATTGGTTGTAGCAAGGTCAGGTGGGTTAACCCACGTGGTGGTCTGTTCGTGTTATGTGTTGCAGGCATGACTCCATAGCAGATGCTTTGATTAGCTGGGCAGATATTCCATATCTCATTTGTTTCCTTCTTGGCCAGTAATTGCATTCTGGTTCACAAATTATGTTTGCCAGCATGAGTCTACAAACAAACAAGCTTAATAAAGTTAAGCACAAGCATTGTGACGTCAAAAATCATTTGGCTCATAAGCGAGCATTAAAAATGCCAGGTATCCATTTTGGTGTAGAGCTACTTTTTGTCTGTTTGCTTTCCCGGGTGACTCAGTGCATATGATTGCTTAATTTTCTACAAGAATGAAGCAACAATTGTGGGACATACCGCTATGAGGCCTTTCATTACAAAGTATTGCTTTAGAAATGTTTTTCATTAGACCAACACACACACATATAGTGATAAAAGGCCAGACGAATAAAGGAGGATGTGACATTTATGGTCAGTAGAACAATATGGTTTCAGACTTCAAAGCGGCGGCATATCGTTCCAGAGGGGCGGCAGCAAACCGTCCATCTTTCTCAAGACGCTTTCTCACAAAATGTGAAGTGGCTTCAAACAAATCCTAATATCTCTCTCTCTCTCTCTTTCTTATCTCTCTCTCTCTCCAGGGACCTGAGCGAGAATCAGATTCAGGCTATTCCTCGTAAGGCTTTCCGAGGGATCACCTCCGTCAAGAACCTGTAAGTGTTTCTCCCTCATCTCCCCTGGCAGCCTTTGGCACAACCGGGACATTATTTGCATGATTTTACCTTTATAAAGGCTTCCTTTCCCCCAAAGCAGTGAGCCAAGGTGTGATACTCCACATTAGCACATCAAACTGCAAATGAGACAGTCGTCCACTGCGTTTAACGCGTCTTATGTTTTATTCCAAAGACAGATAAGTGAAATGAAAGATAATAATCTCTCTCGCTGGAGGAAGAAAATGTTCAAAAGCAATGGGCTTGGTGGCCTACATGTACGCTCCTCGAATCATTTGTCATAACAGTTAATAAGCTTAGCGCTGATGAAAATTCAATTAATCAGTATGGTTCAATAAGATGGATATCTTTAGGATATTGCCAGTGAGTAATGTTCCACAGCCATTTGCAATTACAGTAATGGCTTCTGATAAATCTCCTGTAACAGTTTCAGGAGCTGATCTCGCTACTGTGGACCACACTCTAAAAAATCTAAAAAGCCTGAAGCCGAATGCTATGTTCAGGAAGGAATTGAAAAATACATTTTTTCAAAATACTAGCTCTCTATATTTCTGTAGCATCGCTGTCGAAGAGTAATTAGCTGGTGAAGTGGATTTACTTATTGTAGAATCAACAAAAGTTATGATGAGCAATGTAATGTTTGATGCGGATATCATAACAAATGTCAGATTTTTAAAACCGACAAGTTCATTCATAAATTCGTAAGATCTTACCTTCATGCTGTGGAAATACAAACATGTATTTACCCTTACCTTCTATTGAAGACAGAAGTGCTGTAAAGGGGTGGGGCTGCATAAGGTAACATTTATGTTAACAAATGTTTACAAGATAACATTTTGTCAAAGACGCTCAGGATCTGTTGTGTACTAAATCCCCCGACATCGTCCTGTCAGTCATCTCTGCTTTCTATCTTCATGTGATAAGTGAAATCTGATGTACAGTAATGTAACCGGCTATACCAGCAAGCCTAACCATGTCCCTTTAGGGGCTCCGTAGAATGATTTACCATGCATCTTCGAATTCGGATTTAGGCTTCGAGAACATCCAAGGCTGCATCCGAATTCACCAACGCATTCTCATCCTTTAACGTCATATAGAACGCTAGTGACAAAACGGCGCTATACTACGCACATGGCACCCGTTATCGTTAATATAACACGTGCTGTGAGGGCTAAGTTTAGGTGTGGGGTAGGGTGTACGTGTCATATTCACGCTAAAGGATTTATAACGTCTTGGGTTCGCGTGTTATATTAACGATAAAGGGAGCCATGTGCGTAGTATAGCGCCGTTTTTGCATATAGCGTTCTATATGACGTTAAAGGATGAGAACGGGCTGGAATTCACGTACATACAAAAATTAGTATGTATGAAATTACAGTATTCATAAAAGAGTAAGCAAAAATGACCATGATCAACTTCTTTCGGAAATATTCCACGGGAGTGGATTTGTCTATTGCAGTGAAGCGAAGTACACTGTAGAAAAAATATTGTTGGTTTAACTTAAAAAAGTAACCTGGCTGCCTTAAAAATGTAAGTTCATTGAAATGGAAAAATTGAGTTAGTACAATGAAGGTGATTGATTTAATCGTCCGAAACTTAAAATATTATGTTATCTGAACTACATAAATTATTTAAGTTGATTTGACAAAAGAAATAATGTTGTGATTACAAATCATGAAAATATTTTTTTTTACAGTGTAGCTCACATGATGGCAACATGGCGAATGTAGTACGTCCAGATTGCATTCATACCACACACACTCATACTATAATGTACTTTTTTAGTGGTTGTGAAGTAAATATTTATTCAAAATAAGTACCTACTCAAGAGATTATTCGATTTCGAATGCAGCCACAGTCCGAAAGTTTCTTAGGGTCTATTCACACCTGCCTTGTTTGGTTCGATTGAATCGAACTCTAGTTCGTTTGCCCCCTTGGTGCGGACCTTTTGGGCAGGTGTGAATACAGCAATCGAACTCTGGTGCGGACCAAACAACCGAACCGAGACCCAGCTGAAGAGGTGGTCTCGGTACGGTTCCAAACGAACTCTGGTACGGTTCGTTTACGGTGTGAACATGAACGACCCAATTGCAAGAAAGCACTGCGTCGAAAGAGAATATTGCGCGTCTTTCTGCGTGTCGTGTGTGAATGTCTAATCGCGCAAAGATGCAAAAAAAATATCATTTGCAGTTCATAAAGCATTTGCAGTTCACCACCTTTTGGTGGTGGTTGATGAGTTTCCCCCTTAAAGCGAGTGCCTAGAAAAATTCTATAAATGTAATGAATTATTATTATTATTAATGTAAGGATAGTTACAATACAAGGATGATGATGCGTTAATTTACGTTAAACTGGACAAACTTAATCGCAAGCGTTAACATTGACAGCACTTGTTAGTACACAATAAGAAGCTAATTATTTGAATGAGTGAAGATAGCCCCTCTCTATGAATGAAAACTTTATACCTTCTCCGTCTTCTGTGCAGTGCCACTTGTAACGCAAAGTTGAGATGTTGCCCAGAGATAAAAAAAAAAAAACAGAAGGTGGTCGAATGAAAAGATGCACGAGAGACGAGAGTTGTCGTATTTCCCCGCGTTTACAGAGCCACTCAAACGTTACACTCGTCGTCTTCTCAAAATCCGAATTACAACTTCGTATAGATGAGATTGTATCATATGATACTCATTAGTTCCTTCATATTGCGTTTGTACAGAATTAACACAAAATTAGTAAAATAACAAATATTGCAGTATGAAATATATGAAAATATCTCCATGCTAAGCCTTTTTTGCACTTCCTGATTTCCCTTGAGAATCCTTGTCCAATGAATGGACGACCTTAGCACACGTGTGGTTTGCTTTACAAATTTTGGTTCACTTGCAAAAAGAGCAGTGTGAAAGCGAACCGTACCAAAAAAAAAAAATAATAATAATAATTTATTTGGTCCGGACCAAAGCAAGTGAACTATCGGACTTTCCTGGTGTGAATACACCCTTAGTGTGAAGAACATAATAATCTAAAGAACAAGTTTCCGCTATAAAGAACCTTTTGTACGGTGGAAAATTTCCTTGAATGTTAAAGGTTCTTCACTGAACTATAGAAGACAAAACCTTTTATTTTTAAGCGTAGAGGGGCTAATTTATTAGTGATTTAAATGAATAAACATGATCTCTTTTTTAAAGTAAAAAGCATGAAATCATCACCCAATTTCCTGGGTTCAAACCTTTAAAGCTACACTGTGTGATTTTTACCCCCATCTAGCTGTGAAAAGGTATATGACCATCCAGTGAAAATTAGTTCCTGTTCCTCTCAATTCCGATTTCGTTTTAACTCCTATGGTGGCCAATGTAGTCCAAGATTAACATGGCTTCCAGTTCGACCTCGTCCATGAGTGTTTACTCAAATGTAAACGCGAAAGGCGAAGCTTGAATTAACGGGTATGCCTCTTTGGCTAATGTACTTTCAAGATGGAGGGGCAACATGGCGAACCCCTTACCCGTATGTATTTTCAATGGCATATTATACACACACGAGAATACTTTATTACTTGAATGAAGTAAATATATATTAATGAGCACATATTTTTGAAAGAACTAAGTGTTTTTAGCTAAGAATGAACTAAAAGAGTTACACAGTGTAGCTTTAAGAAAGGGGAAGCACATGTTACACGCCTACAACAATAAACATTGCCTTCTCCAGCTATTCTTCAAAGCCAGTCTCAAGAACAGCGTCCCGATAATTCCCTGTAATGAATGAAGGACACAGTCTTGAGGTCGTCATTAATGGGGAACTTTGGTTGAAGTCAAAGATCAGCTATGGTATGTGACCATAGCATTCGTGTGCATTCCCAGGCTCGCGCGCTCAGTGACGTTCTGGGCGGTTTTCTCGCAGTATCTGAGACCAGCTTTGTAACAAAGACGTTTTCAGATGAAGTCTTTCCCACTGTGGGCTGAGAACCATGGGTCACGTCATGCTCAATATCCCGGAGAGAGGTGTGGAAATGTAGTTAGCTTTTTTTTAAAGACATAGTCATGCTTTTTAGTCTAAGAGAAAGGAGAAAGAAAAAAAGTGGTGGGAGAGTTTGAGAAAGCCAAGTATATACAGTATAGCCATAGTAAGTGAATGATTAGTCATTTAACAGACTTAAGCAACAGAACTTTTGCAGTGGGATTTAACAGCGCAAAGGCGATAGCTCATGGCATTGAACTCTCTGTTAAGTTACAAACTTACTGTTTATTTTCAACCATTGCGCCACACCTCATCAGTATCATTTTCAGTGTTTCATTTTTATTCAGGGTGGTCTTTTGAATCAGTTTATTCCTGAGTGACACGCGTTTGTGCATGAATGTTGACTACCACCCGCCCCGGTCAGATTGAGTTAACTGATTGCCAATACTAACTCTGACCTCATTGACCCCTGTCAAATGAGTCCCAGGCTGCAGGAGTGTCATCAATCATCTGCACAGGTCAATAACTCTCTGCAGACACAATTAACAGATACAGTATGTACAAACAGCATTGGAAAATACAGTTCTGCTCATTAATTTACACAGAAAATGCAATATGCTAATATATGAAAAGGCTGTTTGAAAATATATACACACTCAAAAAAATGCTGGGTTGTTTCAACACAAATTTGCCTCAAATATGGACAAACCCAAATGTTGGGTTAAAAATGCGATTAAAAAATCACAGTTGAAAGTGAAAGTTGAAGTTTGGTTAAAATTTGAAATTACATTTTTAACCCAAATTTGGGTTCAAACAACCCAGCATTGTTTAGTGTATGATATGATTTATGAAAATGTTTACATATAATCCATATATAATACAAGGCAAAATAATAACCAATTTTACACAAATTAATCAAATTAGTATATAGTAGTATATACTATATATACTCATATATATACTGAGAGGGGTATATATACTATATACCCCTCTCAGTTTAATTTCAGTGCAGTTTTTTTTTTTTTTTTTTTTTTTTTTTAAGTAAAGAATATGTAAACTTATGAGCAGGACTGTAATACAAACTATGTCATAAGATGACTTATACATTTGACACCATAATATTTCAATAATATAATAATATAACATGTGATTTTATATCTAACATGCACTAACAAATTAATCTTAATAATTTAATAACACTTTTGAATGTAATTTTTAGCAAAATTTTAAGGATATATACAATGATATAACTAAATGTGCTTGTAGCATTTAATTAATTTTCATAAATTTAGACAAAATGGTAAACAGTTTTAAAACTGACATTTATTATTATTGGCCATAACATGTAAATAATTATAATTTATATCTTGTAAATGATGTGTCAGTTGGGTGCATGGTACATTTTGAGAACTTTTTACATATAATTATGTTGCGTTAAAAAAACAGCACAAAATAAATATACCATTACAAAATAAATGTACCATTACTTTACATAGAAATTAGCTATGCAATGTAATTTGTTCTTTTTTATGGACTTTCTAAAAATTGTAATATTCCCCAACTCTGCGTACAAATGCAAGCTTTTTTGTGAACATTTTTGTAGAGCATGGTTTCCCCTTATGTTCTTACAGTGATGTCTATGGTGTTCGACAGTGTTTGAGTGCTCATAACATCACTGTCATGTGCACCGTCACACTCTGATGGATGAATGATAGGCACGGGTAGGCAACGCTCATTTCTTCAGGTAGGGCTTTTTAGAGAAAAGGGACTAACAAGGATTGAGCGAGAACGATGGATTTGTACGTCAGCAGCGTGTTTCTCTCCCACTGACCTGCCTCTGCAACGCGTGGCAAGGTGACTCTTGATTTAATTGCTGAAATCATCCAGCCCTCGTTTTTTTTTTTTTTTAACGGGAAGGAGGAGAAAGAAATGGACAGGCAGCGTTCCAGGAATGAATTGATTTTCTTGTATGCTTTTCAACCTTAATGTCCTCTATTTAAAAATGTCTGTGCACGCTTTGAGGGCAGGTTGAATCTCCATCTCTTATATCGCCCTCACATTTCCACAGTTTTACAGGCTACAGCATGCTGGAGTCAGCATCCGCCTTTAGCCAGCATCCTCCACCTTTTATAGAGGAGCCATCTGGATAATATGGTTTAGATGGTTTCTCCATCTAACGAGAGTCTATGTTGCACCTTATTAAACCAGACACAATATCTCCATCTGTCTTTATGGCTTTAGTCATGCTCTCCTACTGTTCACCAGACGTGCTGCGCCTGTCATGTTAACCTCGTGAAGCGTCGAATGAGGGTGATGTCGTAGATTCCCTCATCATATGCATGCTCGAGTCCTTCTGCGAAAACATACCTGATGAGCTCTATATCAACATGACGTGCTTGTGTCAGCGGGGTACGGTTCCCATTAGAACAGGTGCTGAATGAGCTGTGGATTCATGGGAAATGGCTTACACACATTCATGCCATTGACATTTGTTTCTCGTAGCAGATAGGGTAGGGTACACAATACGTCATTACCTGAAACCTTGGTATCATTAAGAGAGCAGTGCGTCCTGTACGGTAAACCATCAGATAGGTGGACACTATGCCCCTTTGTGGGAGGCTCTCATCTGTGTGCTAATAAAAGCCTTTCTACTTCATGATCCTGTACCCAGAATGTCACTCTGCCTACTTTACAAGCTTCTGCGCCTAGCATACGGGACTCTGCAGAAGCAGATCTCAGCTTTTCGTGTGCACTGCTGGTGCTGATACACATACACATGATCAGTGCACGATGTGGTGTGAGTGACACTGATCACACGATAGCCAATCAAAAGTTTGCTAGCGCTGGGAATCGCTTTCTCAGGACACCCCTCCATACTGAGGCTGTCTTTCTGTTCAATTAGGACAGGACACTAGACAAAATGAGATCAGATGAAATGAGAGAATAAGATCAGATGAAATAAGACAAAATGAGATCAGATGAAATGAGAGAATAAGATCAGATGAAATAAGGCAACATGAGATCAGATGAAATGAGAGAATATGAGACAATATGAGACCAGATGAAATGAAAGAAAATGAGACCAGATGAAATGAGAGAATATAAGACAATATAAGACCAGATGAAATGAGAGAAAATGAGACCAGATGAAATCAGAGAATATGAGACAATATGAGACCAGATTAAATGAGAGAATATGAGACCAGGTGAAATGAGAGAATATGAGACAATATGAGACCAGATGAAATGAAAAAATATGAGACAAAATGAAATGAGAGAATATGAGACCAAATGAAATGAGAGAATATGAGACCGGATGAAATGAGAGAATATGAGACCAGATGAAATAAGAGAATATGAGACAATATGAGACCAGATGAAATGAGACAATATGAGACCAGATGAAATGAAAAAATATGAGACCAGATGAAATGAGAGAATATGAGACCAGATGAAATGAGAGAATATGAGACAATATTTGACCAGATGAAATGAGACAATATGAGACCAGATGAAATGAGAGAATATGAAACAATATTAGACCAGATGAAATGAGAGAATATGAGACAAGATGAAATGAGGGAATATGAGACAATATGAGACCAGATGAAATGAGAGAATATGAAACAATATTAGACCAGATGAAATGAGAGAATATGAGACAAGATGAAATGAGGTAATATGAGACAATATGAGACCAGATGAAATGAAAGAAAATGAGACCAGATGAAATGAGAGAATATGAGACAATATAAGACCAGATGAAATGAGAGAAAATGAGACCTGATGAAATGAGAGAATATGATACAATATGAGACCAGATGAAATTAGAGAATATGAGACAATATGAGACCAGATGAAATGAGACAATATGAGACCAGATGAAATGAGAGAATATGAGACAATATGAGACCAGATGAAATGAGAGAATACGAGACCAGATGAAATGAGGGAATATGAAACAATATGAGGCCAAATAAAATTAGACAATATAAAACCAGGTTATAATTAAAATGAGACAATATGAGACTAGCTAAAATGAGACAATATTAGACCACCTGAAATGATACAATATGATATGAGACCAGATGAAAGGAAACAATATGAGACAATATGAAACCAGATGTAATGAGAAAAAAATGAGACCTGATGAAATGAGACATTATGAGACCAAATGAAATGAAACAAAAAGAGACAATATGAGACAAATAAAATTAAACAATGAGACCCGACGAAATAAGACAGGATGAAAATAGACCTGATGAAATGAGACCAGACAAACCAAGACAATATAAGAAAAGATGATACTTGAAGAGAAAAGATAAGACAAGACTGAAAAGGAGAAGAAGAGAAAAGACAATATGAGAGTATATTTAATAAATGTATGTTTTAATAAAACAATATGAAAAGAAAAGAGAAAAAATAATAATATGAAGATTAAATGAGACTAAAACGTGAACAGGTCATATAAAAAGAAGTGAGAATGAGAAGAACAAATATGTGATTAGGTGAGATGAATTGAGAAGAAGGAGAATAGATGAAATGGGGTGAGGTGACAAGAGAAGAGATTGGAAGACAGTAGAAGAGAAAAAAGAGACTAAATTAGACTGATGAAAAAGAGGAAGAAAATTAGACTGAAGGAGAAGACAAAATATGATGAGAGAAAGTGATATGATCTTGAAGAGAGGAGTTGAGATGAATTGATAGGATAAGCAGAGATTAGAAGAGACAAAAAATAAATTGAAGAAATGGTGACAATATTAGAGATACAAAGTGAGATGAGAGAAAAAAATCTGAATGAGATGAGACACAGTGAAACAAAACCAGTCGAGACAAGAAGACGCAAGGCATCAGCAGTGTGATACAGACACAACTCTTCAAACCACACCATGAAAGGTCACCTACGGTTACAACTATAGACTGAATATGAGATTCATATTTTAAAGCTCAAATCAAGCTGTGACGGTCAGTTCTAAGTCTGTGTTAGCTATCGAGTGCGGATGAAATACGGCCATGCGGCTGCTGGTTAGCATCACCGACTCTGACTGATTAATAGTCTAGGGAAGGGAAGGAAGACCCATATCTGTTTTCTTTCTCCCGTTCACTCCAGATGGGACACTGGCAGGACGAGAGCTCTAAAGTGCCAATATGGCTCATGACTGAGATGATTAAAGGCCAATGTAATTAGAACAGGGAAATTAAAACTGGGACTTTCATTACCCAACACTACCATGTCACACCTCTCCAAACAATCACCAAACACGCGGATATTCACACATACCACGAACTCGCATACTGTATGTGCTTTCAAGACGGCTATTCGCATGACTATATTCAGAATTATCATTGTTACAAATCTATGGCGCATAACCACAATGACTTCCTCTTGAGATCAACTGCACATGTTCAGATAATACAGACATGGCTATGTTTTGAATTATGTGCCAAGTATTCATAATATCACCTGCTGTTTTGCAGTGCACTGTATTACTTGCCAGTGGAATTTTCTATATTGTGATTATTATTGTTAAGAAATTAACCGTGAAGAAATACGGTTAATACGGTTAAATAATTTTTGAAGTGCTTTCCACCAATCTATTGTAGAAAATCCAGAAGGTTTTAACCAGTCACTCAGTGCAGACAAAGTATAGTCACTGAGACACTTCTTGTAATATAAATCCTAAAAAGCCATTCTTTTAAAGCATTTTGATCAAAATATGTGCCTTTAATATAAACGACAGCTTGCCGTGAAATGATGACTTTTAAAAAGTCTTTCTGCTGAGTTGTCCTCGGGCTTTATGCAAAAACAATCAAACCAGTGCACCCTGATTTATGAACAAATGACTATAATGAGCTGCTTCTTTTTAGTGTAGACTAATTCTTGAACAGATGAGCCAATACTTTTAATGAATGGTTCAAAAAGTCAAGTAAGTGCTTTGAATCAGGTTGACAAATCCTTCACTGTATTGAATTGATCAGAGTGTTTAATGAATCAACCTCTGACTTTCTTAATGAACTAGTTATTTTCAGTGATGTCCATAAATGAAGAAAGTTTCGTGTCAGCATCATTACAGACTGATGGTCATTGCAATTGTCATTAAAGATAGATATTTGCTTCAGGTTTTGTGTTTTTGTAAAAAAAAAAAAAAAATGTATATATTATTTACGTGTGAACATATATAATTTACAGTATATAACATGTTCAAGCTGTTGTAGCCCTTTTAGAAAAATAAATAAGCCAAAGAGGCTGTGTTTCAGTGATTTCACTGATTAAGCATCATTGTAACACATTAATGTCTTCATTTATTTGGAAAAAAAATAGAAATCATAAAGAGACAAACATTTAAAGGGATAGTTCACCCAAAAATGTAAGTTAGCCCATGATTTACTCACCCTGAAGCATAAATGACGTTCTTCTTTCCGACGAATACAATCAGAGTTATATTAAAAAAATAACCTGGCTCTTCCAAGCTTTATAATGGGAGTCAGTAGGTACATTTTTTGGAAGTTCATCAAAGCGCATCCATCCATTATAAAAGTGTTCGACGTAGCTCTGGCGGGTTAAAGGCCTTCTGAAGTGATTTTAATGTAACTCTGATTGTATACGTCTGAAAGAAGAATGTATACACCTAGGATGGCTAATTTTCATTTTTGGGTGAACTATCCCTTTAACTTTTGCATTAAAGAGTATGTAATTTTCACAGTGATAGTTAATGCATTTGTTGTGGGTCTGTCTCAAGAGGTTAGAAACGAAGGATGAATCGCCAGAGATTCTTCGTTCTTGTAATGATGGTCATTACAATTGTCATTAAAGATACATATTTGCTTCAGGTTTTGTGTTTTTGTAAAAAAAAAAAAATTAAAAAAAATGTAAATCTTATTTTATATGTCTGAAAGAAGAATGTAATATACACCTAGGATGGCTAATTTTCATTTTTGGGTGAACTATCCCTTTAACTTTTGCATTAAAGAGTATTTAATTTTCACAGTGATAGTTAATGCATCTGCTGTGGGTGGATGCCATACAGTCTGTCCCATCAGCAATTATGGAGACAGATGCATGTCTTTTAAAAACGAAGGATGAATCGCCAGAGATTCTTCGTTCCTCTTTATTACCCGTCTCTAAAGACGCAAAGGCACGGTGTCTGTCATGGGTCAAATGTCACAGCAGTCCTGTTTGCTGAACAAATGACTTAAGAAAAGCGCTTAGATTCCTTGTTCTTTATTCAAGTCTCTTTCAAATCCATCTCTTTTAAGAATACAGAGAGGAATGGGTAAATAGGCAGACGGAGGGGGTGGATATCAAAGTCTGCGAATTAAAGGAAAAGGAAAAGAAGCAAAAAGGAAGAAGTGCCCCTCGCTTCTGCTCGTCTAGCTCCATGACCCCGGCTGATTTACGAACCCCTTCCTTTAATGAAATTGTTTCTTTGACAGAGCCGGTAAAAGCTTGTAATGGATTGGCTGCTCTAATGTAATGAAATTACTCCCATTCTGACTTTTAAAAAAAGAAAAGAAGGGGGGGGGGAGAGGGGGGAGAAAATGCAATTAATATTTACAGAGAACTGACAGACGGGGTGGGGTGTACACTATAGCCAGCCTCCCATTCTCTCTCTCTCTTTGCCCCCACACTGTCAGCAGTGTGGCAAAAAAAAAAAAAAAAAGAGAGGACGAGATAGGAGGAGGCTATAGCCACACATGCAGGCCACTTTTAGCCAGCTGGTCCTTTATCCCGACTGCGGTGAGGAGAGCAGAGTAGATATGAGATGCTCGTTTGTGTGTGTTAGTACAGCCCCCACCTCTCCTCCTCCCTCCCCTCAGCCCCCACCCGCTCGTCTGCAGACCTGCCGCTGACTTCTGTCTCTCATCTGCAGGCAACTGGACAGCAACCACATCAGCTGCATCGAAGATGGAGCCTTCCGAGCCCTGCGCGATCTGGAGATACTGTAAGTCCCCCTCCCGCCTCCTCTGCGGGGTTCTCTCCTCTCTCCTCACCTCTGCTGTCCCTTTCCTCTAACTCTGTCTGTGTGTTTCTTGATTGTTCTTGAAGGACAAACTGTGTTGCGTTGTGGACCTGTGGCGCATAGTCTGGTGTCACCCCGTCCGGTCGGACACCGTGGCGTTTAGCATGCAGCCACCCGTGCGACAGCTAAAGTTGCTCGTTTGTCATTGTGCTGCATCGTTGCCGCTAGAAAAAAAGTGTTCTGACTTTTCTGGGTGCACCTTACCGTTACATCTTACCGCGCCATGTGTTTTCTGTCTAGAATTGCGTTGTCTACTTTAAACCGGGTGTTAGACTCACTTTGACGCTTGGATCTCTCTTCTGTTGCCTGGCTCTCTGCGTTCACCTTCATCACATCCTTAATCTCAGAACAGGCTTAGTCAGAGTTCTTTGATAGCACTGGAGAGATTTGATGTGTTTGTGAGTGAGTTTATTTTTACTCCTTGGGTACACCGCGGATTGTCCCAGAGAGGATGTGAGGCAGGAAGCGGGACATACGGGGGGGTCTAACCGCCGCATCTCCATCAAGCCAATTGGCAGGGCACTAAGTGCCAACCTCATCTTCTAAATGAGCGCCGCTCACTGGGGACCTGGAGTAAAGCCACCCCCGCCATTAATTCCTGGCTCCAGAGGACATGGCAGTTACATCATTGTTAGGCAGGTTTTTTCGATAGTGTTAGTTAGCAAGGTGGTACAGGTGGTGAAGGGAGAATCAAAGAGGGAAAAATAGCAACACCTTTCATCTTATGCCCTGTGTCCTCTTCTCATGACCAGTGCAGAAAATGACCTTATAAAACAGGAGCTCGGGAGCAGGAATGTGTGAGTAAGTCGGGAATCAATTTTCATTAATAATACAGAACCTTTCCAGATTCTGCCAAAGACCTTTGCAAGCCAAGGGGAGCAGTGGTACATGAACACACATCACTTTCCTGCTGATTGAGGCATCTCTCCACCCCTCTGGAGAAGATGAAACACACAGTTCTGCAAATGACACTGTAACATGTCTAAAAATCCCCATGCGCTGTTGTCAAGCTCAACCTTACACCTTACATCTATGTTCTCCAGTAGCAGATTCAAAATTCTGCTAACTGACCATTACGGCTGTGCTAGGGCACGGGTAATTCATGGCAAAATTGTGGGTGCAACGATTCAAGTCAACACGTAAATTCTACGTGGACGCAAGCGCTGTGATTGGTCTGCTAGAACAGTTCCCGGGTTTCACATGCTCCCTCTGCATGTGCAATTAACCAACTATAGCGTAGAGGCTCCAGCGTAGGTCCGAGGAGTATAAATCAGCCTTTAACCACAAGTGACAATGCTTTGAGTCTCAATGTGAGGATAATGATTTCCATCATGAGTTATACTACAACCCAGACTTACCTTTGTTTTATGGCTGATCTTTCTGAATGTCAGATGAGATATATCTCATGTATCACCAAAAAGTATGATGGCTGTCAATGAGATTATCGTGAGGTCATAAAATGAATCCATAAAAAGGGATTTTACAGGTAAAGCATCTTGGAGTTTTAAGTGTTGTGCTTTCAGAAATGTTCAGGCACAGTGATGTTGGAATATGGGCATTCAGGGAAAGCATGTGTTTTTATTTAATTTTATTTTATTTTTTAAATTTTGACATCCGGAGATTTAAATGAAAGAAATAAAGATACACGTTTTTAAAATGTGATGTTAAAGTGTGTTTTTGCAATTCAGAACACACTTGAGGTGTAATTTTAGGAGTCATGTTAAACGCATTGTTTGAGTGAGAGGCCAACGAATCTTTTAATCTCAATGATCGTTAAAGGCCTATTAAAATAGATGGTGCACTGCGACATAATTGAGAGATTTGTGCGCCCTTTTCCATCATTCGCTGTTGGGTTTCGTGATCACTGTAGAATTTTTTATAAACAGCGACTTAAAAAATTGCAAAGCAGGGAGCTATTTAAATACTTCCATCGGGTTTGGAGATGGTGATCAGAGTGGAGATTAGACAGAGCAGTTCGTGGCTAACCCTCCTCCACAACCAAATGACTGCCAGTGATTTAACGCCTGCCAAACTACACAGAATTAATGATCGGCCCTTTCTGCTGATGAATTGTAATTTATATTTAACATAACTGTGCTAATGACTGAACTAATGACTTCAAAGCTATCTCGGACATTTTCTCACATAGGACGTGACTTGCATCCCAATGAGCTGAAGGAAGTGCGGTAGGCAGCACATTGATGTGTTCTCCATCTGCAGAGCACCTAAACCTGCCTAATAAGAAGCACCCCCTTGATTATTTTCCATTTTTAACTTAGGTACGGTTTGCGCTTGCTCTCATTTTAAATTCTGGTCACTAAAATATACACCTAATCAAGCCAGTTTATCTTTCCATGTGAGATTATAAGGTGTCCACCTTATCTTTGTTTTATTAGATTCATGAAATTGGTAGTGTTTCTCATTTCTAATTTTAAATCAAATTTTAAGTATAATATTTCCATGTGAGGTTTCATGTGGGGTGATAAAAACTGAATATTTTTCACGGGTATATAACTCAAACTCAATTTTTATTCATATGATTCCAATAGTCATACCACCATAGTCAAATATACAGTTTTAGTTGCTTGAGTGAGTTGAAAAATAGTTAACAAGATTACTTAGCCAAGTAATTCAGGTGAAATGAAAAATCGCTGTTTTAAAATAATGAATAAGTTGTGTTATTATGAATAAGAGTGTTAAATAAATGTTAAACCTTTCTTTACAATAAAGAGAGAACAAAAAAAAAACTTTAATCAAAATATGTATATTCAGCTTAAGTATGACCAGTTATTCATATATATTTATAAAGCCAAAGAAAGCATAAAGATTGTTCAACGGATATATATTTTCAGCAGGGTTACGGTGATCATATTTTGATCTGATATTGTTCTTATTGTGTTTAGAACGCTATGAACTTTTGTGGAATCTTTCATAATATGTTATTATCGTCCTTCAGGGCTATTTTGTAAAATGTGGTTTAAATGTGAGAAGGGAATTTTTAGTATTGTGAGAAAGAGCATGTTGGGAACTCCCTATATACCCCACTCTGTTTTGTCTACACACACACAGCACTCTTACAAGCGCTGGAGCCTCTGCATATTTTATAACCACTTTTGTACAGAAAATTCTGGCTCTGAATCAAATGTCAAATCATGTGAATTTTTTTTTTTGCCCCGCTGTGTCATTTTTTATGAGCAGGGAAGTGCTGAGACATTTCCGTGCCATTTCTTGAAGGTGACTTTCCTTCCCACCATGCATTGATAAGAAGGCCCAAATTTTCGCATTACCACTGTCCTGTCCTCCTGCCAAATGCTGTCATTTGTCAATGTGTGCATCGCACATTTTTCTCGACAGCTTGGCACAGATCTTGGTGGTCGAACTAAAGTGAGTTTAGCATGATAGCATGGGCACCGTGCCCCGAAGGGACGTCTTTGCAGCTCCCCAGGCCTGGTCGATACGCACCACACGTTACTATATCCTCAACAAAGGCATCTTCTCCATTTCTAATCATAAGTGCCGTTTAATGAGCGTTTCACATTTTTAATTGAAGAGACTAACTTGTAGTACTAAGACATGCCACGAAATACCAACCAGGGTAAACATTCTGAGTATTTGCAATGTGTTGTTAGATTAAATGTTGATTGTGTATGGGAGCGTGAGGAGGCGGATTATTAATCCTGAATACAAAACGGCATTGGAAAAATGCTGATTTGGAGAGGCTCTTGCATTTCTGTGGTATCGTTGACATCCCCGGACTGTTTTGGGGGAGGCAAGTGGGCGTTTGATCGAAACCTAAATATATTACGAATGAAAAATCGTGTATTTCATATGGAAGGTTTGAGAAATATAATTTTCTTATGGTTAGGCTTATGGTTTGGCAGTTTTCTACCTTTATAATGTCATTTTCTCAAAGCAAGACCTTTTGAATGTTCCACTTGGCAACGATTACACTGAGCTTTGCTCTTTTTCGGTCCCTGCCGCCCCTTATCCTAATCATTTCTAACCCCTGTGCTCCTGTAAAAAACATTACCTCTTCTCAGATTTAACAAATGTCCTCTAGCTGGTGCACTTGGTCCCACTTTGGGAACTCGGGACTGCAGATTCCCTTGAATCAGATATTCCATGCATCTTTAATTTCTAACACTGGTTGGGCTCCCTTTGGACAAATCAGTCTTACTTCTGCAAGGCCTGATTGAAAGGTTGTCTTTAGTCAATAGGTGAGTCTTTATGTGACAGACAACAGGCAGGCGGAGGGAGAAAGGGCAAGCTGATGGCTAAATGAGAGGATGGATTAAGGGAGTGGAGGGGGGGAGAGCTGTCATTAGCTCACAAACAGCACTTTCGAGCACAGGAAATTGCCTTGCCACCAGACATGGCCCCATTGCGTTATCTTTGTGTGGTCTACGCCAAAGCTCGGGGAGATGGGGAGGGGGCGGGCTGGAAATCGTGCTTTTCAGCAGTCGGACCCTTGCGCACAATTAATCATTCGCTCCTGGATGGCCAGAGAGAGGAGGGAGGCTGACGGAACAGCTCAGATTCAATCTGTCCTCATTTGTGCTATAATGGCCTCATCAATGGCAGGGGAATCGTGTCTCTTTTCGGTGTTGTACCTGTTCTCCTCCCATCCTCTGCTCCATCGAGGGATGGAGAGCTCTTTCTCTCCTTTCAGACGAGGCAAAGGGTTGGTTTATGCAGGCATAAAGCTTCCCCCTTTTTTCATAATACGTAATTAAGCTCTAGTTTCTTTTTTTTTTAATAAGACTCCACTTGGATACAAACCACATGAATGTGATCATGCTATTTCTCTGTTTATTCTCATTGGGTTTATTTGAATTAGCGGAATAACATCTGATTGCGGCTTTGTGCTGAAGCTGAACTTACGATGCTAAGCTAAACAATGGCAACAGCTTCCATCCTTTGCACACGAATTCCATCGCACTGCAACAAGTGGAGCCCAAGAGCTCATAATGAAATTACGCTCCATCTGGAGGCACTTTACTCATTTGTTTTGACTCGAGGGCCCGACGCAGGGATGCCCTGTAAATGGTTGCTCGGATGGACGCTTGCATTGCAAACTCACAATTGTGCTGTTGTAGCGATAGTTTCCCATGGAACGATGACAACATCACAGACACTTTGGCTCACATCTAGTTTCCAAGTCATATATAGACATGCTTGTGTACTCCCTACTCTATACACTTGCACTCAGTTTCACAACACTGAAATTATGGATTGAGAAGATACTGTAACAAAAAAAAAGTTGAGCACAACTATTTTTTTTAAGCACTTTTTCTTAAGAATGAAATTTAGGACAAGTATCAGTTACCAGGAAAGTTAATTTCTGAAAAGTTCATACTCACTGCTTCAATCCTGTCATGTCAAATAACATGTCTTTGCCTCCTGATTTCTCAGGAAAAGTCAGATGCCGGGAGCACTTCAGTTACTTCCCTGCCGTCCATTGCCGTCCACCCGAACAACCCCTCTCTTATTTTCTTATTTCAAAATGTTCTGGCTCTGAAAATGCTGCCGTCTTTTAGGAGTGAAGTATCCAGAGACCCTCTCCAAGTCCCTCTAATGAAGGCCCGAAGAAAGCCTGAGAGCACTTAAGATCCCACTGTCATGCTTTTTGCAACTGTGGGAAAGCTTTCTTGACATAGAAAAGAGAAGTAAAAAGAAAACGTGCCCCTCTGACTAAGACTAAGCTGACACAGACTAAGCGTTGTGAGCAATTAACAGCTGCCTGGTTCTATTGACGCCTCCATCAATAGAGCTTTAAATAAAATCATAAAGTTACACAGTCAAGCTGTAGAGTTTGGTATTTGTCAGGTCCCGCATTGATTTCATTTCTTTTCAGCTTGGGTGCATTTTCTCAGGAGTCACTGTGGATGTGGTCCTTACCCCTGCAGCACGTTGACTTTGCTTAACAGTTTTGATTTATGGTCAACTACTAGGCGTCACAGGCGGAATGACTTTATATTGCTAGTGATGAAGACAGGAATTTTAAAGACTCAAGGTGATCTTCAATTATCACAAGTGGCTTTAGCAAGAGTTGCTCACGCTGCGCTGTTATTTGCTGAAATCCCACGCTGCAGCAGTGGGCGGCCCTCTGCACTGCAGAGGGCTGGATGTATGGAAGACTGACAGTCTTGTTTAAGATAGAAAAATGGGCTCTACTTTAAGGCCATTGGTCTAGTGCTCATTGTTTCTTTTAGAAAAGCTTGACTCAGTCAGAGGCAGAGATGTCCATATACATAAACATGTGCAGTCTATCCGCTGAGACACCGAAGGTCATCGCTCTGGGGCATGGAACATGTCAGGTTTAAGCTGACTTAACGTGACTGTGACGCCCAGTCCAGCTACAGCTTTTTCGAATTACAATTGCATGAAGGAAATCTATATGAGATTATTTTTACTCAGGGATTCTAATCCTGGACACCGGATGGCTGAAATATGAATGAGCGAGCGAGCACTACCACAAGCTGTTCGGCACTCTTTGTCGATCCTCTTCCCTTCTTTAACAATCCTTCTTTAGTTCTCGGTTTTGTCTTTATTTTTTCCACTGTTAGTTCCACTTGCATCACCTAACTTTGGGAGAAGAGAGTGAAGGTTTCACAGATAGGAGTGAATCCTTCCTGAGCAAATTACATTTTCCCTTGGTAATAGTTTGGTATTACAGGGTTTTACCAGGGCGTTCCTCCCTCAGGCTTGCCCAGAGCTTCTTCTATTTACATCTCTACAGAGCAGCAGAGAACAGCAATGAAACCTCCGAGCCACAGCGGCCTTGACAAGAGGTTCACTTTCTGGTGCGGATTTGGTCAACTCCTCACGAGGGTGATTCCTTCACCCTGTGTGTAATTTGTGCGGAATTTTCTGTGTCTATGTGTAGAATAACAATAATTTTCCATTCCATTTAGTTAGTTTTTTTCTTTCCCTCACTCATAATAAAGTGTTCCACCACAGATCTGAGCCAAAATCAATATTCAGATATCATTTAAAGTCCCACAAGAATGTTATATTTTAGAGGGATTAGTTTCCCTCTGATTTGTGCAGTTTTATAGCACCCACATTCAAGAAATGGACCCAGGCTGGGAAATTTCCATTGGTCTGAATTGTAAATCTGATCACTCAAATGGTAAATAATCTAAATCAAGCGTCGCGTCAGTTCTGACAGGTCACTTTAGTCAAGCTTGCATCAGCTGACTCTCAGATGATCCACGTCTACCTTTAGGAAAATGACGCCCATCACTGTTTAGCTCCTTCAGTATTGTCAGCAGCTATCGCGTTTCTCAGGAGCTAACAGCCCATTCTCACCCCCAAGGCGTCACCTAACTGACGCCTTTGGAAGCATTTTGACCATGCTTCAATATTTGACGCTTTAGGCGCCCTTTAGCGTCAGTTAGATGACGCCCTAGGATCGCGTGTAACCCTACCCCCACCCCAGACCTAAACCTAACCGCGTCATCTAATTGACGCTTTCCTTTAGCGTCAGTTAGATGACGCCATCGGATCGCGTCATGTAACTGACGCTAAAGGGCGCCTAAAGCGTCAAATATTGAAGCATGGTCAAAGGTGACGCCTTGGGGTGAGAATGCGTTGGAGCTAATTACCCTCCTCCATCCCCAGCTCCTCCTCTTGCCCAGTCAGGATTTGGCATTCTGATTCCCCTTGAATCAGATACATTCATGTTGGTTCTGTTCTGATTGCTGCTCTTGTCCATGCTGGAAGATCCACGCCCAGAATGGAACCATACCGCCAATCCAAACTGTATGCTAATTGTCAATCGTATTTGATGATAGTGGTCCTGACAGAAATAGCTCGTTTGTTTACCGCAGTGTTTAGACTGAACTACCTGGCCTTGAATAAAAAGTAAGACCAGCAGCTGGTCTGATCAGATGAGAGTATTTGGTTTCCAGTAGCTCAAACAGAATGCATGGCGTCATGGGTAGCATGGGAAAACCCAGACAACTTACGGCAAATTTAGATTTGCTCTGAAAGTTAGTCTGGCAAAGAGCTCATTCAAGCCCATTTCCAATCCGTCAAAATCACGGCACCAATCAGAAATGTTGGGGCGGGCTTTACGCGATGACGACAGCGCTGGGATTTTGGAGCAGATTTTGTAGGCTACATTACAAAGATGGATGCCGCCGTCGATCATCACTCGTTCGAATCCGCTATCGCGTCTGTTTTACGCGATTTGAACATTTCCCAAGAACAACACTCTGAGATGTTTCTCCACCGGCCGGCGCTCTGCATACGTCATCTCCTTCATCGCTCTGATTACTTTTAGGTCTACACGCGACGTCCGTTGGTGACGCCCCTCTGGAAATGATTTGTCTATGACGCTTTGCCAGACCATAACTGAGAATGGCCTGGTTTTAGCCAGGCTAGGTCATGGGTTCAATTTCCAGGGAATGCATGAAAAAAATACAAAAGTATAACATGAATGCAGTGTAAGTCACTTTAGATAAAGAGTCTGCCAAATGCATAAATGTAAATGTAAAATGTAAATCATGGAGTGTCCTTTGGAGAATTCACTCCAAAACTGGCTGTCATTAAACCTTTCATTAGAAGGAACACTCAGACTCCAAACCCAAGTTGTAAACTGTATTGGCGTAGTCAGCGGGATTCAGCAGTTTCTCCCCACCAAGCAGGAACCATTTAAAATCCTAAATTGAGAGATCCCAGACCGTTTTCCAAGAGGTGGAAGTACAGGAGGCTGTGTGTTCTGTATGTGTGTGATAGGTTTGGGGGTTATGGGGTGGGATGGATTGATTACAAGATTAGGTCAGCTAAGTAGTGCTAATCACAACTGTGGCTGGTATGACAGGAAACAGAAAGGTCTGCCATCCATACGTACAAGTGCGCACATCATCGATGATATCATCCTTTTGCGGACCATTAAATGCTTATGTGGACACTCACTACTTTCAGTGTGACTTTCTTATTTTATCTATCTAATACCCTTTTTATTTTGTATTTTGTTCTGGTCTTGATTGTCAAATGTTATCTGAAGTCACTCGCTAGTTTTCCTACTTAAATGAAATTAGGTAAATGCTAACATTTGTTCAAATTTCTAACATTTGTTCTCTCTCTTTTTTTCTTTCTAGCACTCTCAACAACAACAACATCACCCTCATCCCACTGTCAAGCTTCAACCACATGCCCAAGCTGCGGACACTGTGAGTACTGAGAAGCTTCTTGTCCACTTCATGGCATTACAACTAATGCTACCCAGTCAGGCATTTATATACTGCATCTACATTTAGTCCTAAATCTTAACTCTACTTTATGAGGATTTGCTGCTTAGCTGGAGCCCCTTTCCAGGCTCTGTGGTGACGCCATACCAGTTATCAGAGCGGTGGTCTGTTTGTGCAGCAGACATTGTCTTGGTTGAACATTTTGAGATGGCTGTCTTACACATTTGCCTGTGTTGCACTGTTGGACCCAAACCACAATTGATATAAATAATTACACAGTCCCCAAATCTCGCATGAATCATTCCCTGCTGTGGCTGACCTACGATATTAACGTAACTCTGAGATGCTTTTGTTGTCATTCGAGTGTGGTCGTTCTTCTCAGAACTTTGGGTCTAGGAGAGAGATAAATAATGAAATATGTCAAGAGTAAGCACTAGTTTCATTTTGGGGCTTCTGGGAGCTTGAATCTCAGTCTGAAATGCAAGGCTTTAGTATTACTGTGACCCTGGTGCACATGTTCAGAGCTTCCTCCTTCAATCAGTCATTTTTTTTTCTCTCTATCTATGTCTCCTCTTTCCATCATGGCCGCCGAGCGTTCTCTCTGGAGTCATCCGTAGCTTGAGCTCCACAACCGAGCAGTCTGGCTTCCCTCCCATCAGTCAGCCCATCAGACAGGCCAGCCCCCTCATGCGGGATTGAATTTGCTGATGCTCGGATGGCCAGCCGCATTGCTCCCTGGGCAGTATTGAATTATCCTCAGCGAGGCTTTGGTTGCTACCCAGTTCCTTTGGATTGAATTTTCTGTCTCTAATATCCCTGATATATCTGTATTGAATTTGTTGCTCGTAAAAATAACTTATTAAATCAAATGTTTAGAGATGTTGGTAATCCATTTAGTTGGATGGTGGTTTGGCTCCCGATTTCTGATGAAAAAAGTCGAGTTCACCTCACCTATCCCCCACCACCTCCACCTCGCCTCCCCTTCTACAGATGTAGTACCTTTGTGCATTCAATTAGATCAAATGATATCACCGCATGATGCTTGCCATTCAATAACTCAGACAAATGAAAAGCACTCCCACCGCTAGGCAAGTAGTCATTTTCTGTGTATCACGGTCGATAGGGTGTGTGTGCACGTGGAGCTGCCCCATTGTGCCCGTCCTCGGCTCATCCCATGCGCAGCTGAGGCAGCCGAGGCTCCTTCTCCCCATGGTCATCCATCTTGTAATCCCACTCATCTGTAATTAATCCGCAAAGACAGGGGGCCAGGTACTGGATTTGTAATGGGAAAAGCTCTATTAAAACCTTCGCCCCCATGCTGAAGGTTTTTGTCCCCCTAACTGGATTCGTCCTGTTATTTCATTTACAGACAGTGGTGACTGATATAGCTGCGCCTTTTGATTTGCTGACACCACTTTTTCTTTGAACTGTGTCTCGCGTCCCCTTCGGGTAATGGTCCTTGAGAGATTTATATTAAGATGTGAAAGATGTTATTGGGAATTGTGCCATATTGTTAAAGACCTTTATGAAATGAAGGGGCATGCTCTGGGGATTTGCGAGTGGTTTACTGTGGTCTCGGTGGAGATGCTACTATAACCTGAACAATAGAATGTCCCTTGTGTTGTCACTTTAATTCTGATGTGTTATTTTGAGTCTGCATTACTTAAACTCTTTAGAGATTCTCTCTATGAATACTTACTTGTCCCTTCATCCCGGCAGATATTTCCTTCCTCTTTTGCATTTAAATTCCTTATTATCACAGATGGTATATGCTTGCAATGAAGGGTGTGGTAAACATTTATTTTCTTCATTGTGTCTTCAGAAAGCTATTTCCCAACAACTCAAGTATCATCCAATCCAGCATTCCTGTTAGACATACAAAACTCCTCTGACCTTTATTGGATGGATACTATCTTACTATCTGTCCCTCATTTCTCTCTCTCTCTCTCTCTAGGCGCCTGCACTCCAACAGCCTGCACTGCGACTGCCACCTGTCCTGGCTGTCTGATTGGCTGCGGCAGAGAAGGGGGCTGGCCCCTTTCACACAGTGCATGGCCCCCGCCCATATGAGAGGTCTCAATGTCCCTGATGTTCAAAAGAGAGAATTCGTGTGCACAGGTATGACACCGAATTTACTTTCTCTTTCAGAATATCCTTCTTTTGTCTCCTAACTCCTAACAAATGTAAGTTTTCCTGTCTGGGAAAAAAAGTGATCTTATTACTACAACAACAAAAAAAAAAAAAAAAAAAAAAATATATATATATATATATATATATATATATATATATAATAAATTATAGGTAATGTAAGACTATATAGGTATAGGTAATTTTTTTTTTTTGCATTGTTATATCATTTACTAAATACAAATTTTCACAAATTCCCTAAATTCTCACCCTGTTGCAAAAAGTATGTCTAATTCAGTATTGCAATATGATTGTGAAAACCATGGCACAATATTTATTTATTTATTATGTGTAAAATAAATTCAGTCTGGCATTATAAATACTTCTCTGACATACTTTTTAACATTATAGTACTGACAGAGAAGTGTAAAATAAATCTTAATGGTCTTTAAATAGGGTTCATTAAAAACAAAAACCTTTATAAAAAAATATCTAATAATGATTAATGTGAAAATAATGGCTATTTAATACAAGTGAACACTGAGGGCCTTTTCATTGTGTTGTTTTATAAAGCCACTTCATACATTCTGTATCTTAATGGACCTTTGGGTTTCATTGGTGAAAAAGTTCACGTACAGCCCTTGTTAATTAAGCCCCATTTTCCTCCCCCTCTGATTAATCAACTGATGAATATACTCCAATACAAACACAAAACTGGCTGCAAGAAAAGGCGTTTCTTAATTAAGCTACAAACAATAAAACAACAGGGAGCATGTTCTTACTGATTATGTACTGTATTAAAAGCTATTTTAATTAAATTGTGAATTAAAGCTAAATTTCATAGTCCTGAATAGAAGCTACATGACAGTTATAACTATGTGTTTCTATTCATATTTCACTTAAAATGGTGTTAATGTTCCCTGTGATCTCCATTTGCATTCTTGTGTCAGTAAACCATGTTGTCTTTAGTCAATTTTCCTCCCGATATGTTATTTTACCATCTTGTCCTCCACCCCAGGTCCTACTCAGACAGAGCCACGGTCATGTGCTCCCCAGGCGCCCGTCTGCCCTGCCGCCTGCACCTGCAACAACAACATCGTAGACTGCCGTAGAAAAGGCCTGACGGAGATTCCTGCCAACCTGCCTGAAGGAATTGTGGAAATGTATGGATTCCACTCCTTAAAACCATTTCCCTTCTATGTTTGTGTAAAAATAGTCCAGTGTGATAAGTACTTACCGCTGGTATTGTATGTGCAGTGATCTGCCTTCTTTCTCCTGTCATATAACAAAGGCCATTAGCAGTGCAGTATTGCAGCCTCATTAGCGAGTGTGTTAACGCCGTGCCGCAGTTGCAGATAGATCTTGCTCAGAGCTACTGGAGGTCTACCAGCCTGTCTGCTGGGTGTAGGCAATTAGATAACCAGTCAAGGATCAAAATGAGACAACTTATACTGAGCATCTAATGTCCAGGAAAGCGGAGTGTCTTATGAGCAGATTCAAGCAGTACTCAACCAAAGCTGTCTCTCGCGCGTTGGCTGGCGCTGAGCCAGAGACAGACGCGCTCAGTGTTGTCCTATGGACTATATGCACGCATAAATTCCGCATTTGACGCAAGGATGCTCGACAGTTTCCGGTTGGGGAGATTAAAGCAGAGGAAAATTGAGGAAAACGGGATTATGGCTGTCTTCAAAATTTACTGGCAAAAATAATCTTTGAAACGAAACGTTCATATGTTTAGATGTAATTGTATATATAGTTATGTTTATTTAATATAATTTTAAAAAGAAGCATAAACACAACGAGGGATGTCTGTTTTGTCTGTTCTTGTGACTAACATTTCTTTAGTAAAACCATGGAGTATAAAATTCAATATAAATTATCGGTATTGCATTGGACTCTACGATCGGCGGAAGTAAACGAGCATCCTTATACCTTAACCGGAAGCAAACTGACATTGAATCAACGTGGAAACGACGTCTCTCATGACATTGAAACAACGTTGATTTTGCTCATCGAATTAACGTTGAACCAACGTCAGACGCGGCATTCTTCAAAGCTAAATGAAAATCGAAAATTGGTTTGCTTTCATAACGTTGAAACAACGCGTTGATTTCAAGTTGATTTTCCGTTAGTTTTGAAAGAATGACGCGTCTGACGTTGGTTCAACGTTAATTCGATGAGCAAAACTATGTCAGATCAACGTTGTTTTGATGTCATGTTTCCACGTTGATTCAATGTCAGTTTGCTATCTGGGATACCACCGTGCATAGAGCCCATATCACAACTATTGAGTGTTTTCAACCACATAATGTTTATTTTAGGTTTCAGGCATTTAAATACACATAAGTACTAGCAAAACAATAATTTTTAAAATACACTCTGATGTCTATGGAAGCAGCAATAATAATCCTTTCAATTATAATAAGACGACACGTTTTATTCATAGGCCTATCAGATACACATTGTGTAAATAGCTTAACATTTGACCCTATTCTTCTCCCAGTTCACCGGCCACTTACTTTCATGTATTTCGTGAGAAGTGGAGGAATTGACGTTGTAAATCCAACAGATCCGATTCTCTGAACTGAAAAAGAAACTAAAATGGCGCCGCCCATTGTGCATACAGCTCAACTAACGCGATCGTTATAAAGATTTTTAAACAACAAAACCTATCCACTTGCACATATTTGACTAACCCTAACCCTAACCCTAAATAGCGGTCGCCTTGAAAAACTCACGCTGGGGGGGTCAGTTAGAATTTTTTTTTAAACTTACGTGTGAAAAAAAATATGAAGTATATATAAGTACTCTTACACCAAAACTTAAGTAGGATCTATAACATTTCACATCAGCAAAAGCCAATATGCTAATGAGTGCACCGAAATATTAGCTGTTACAAGTTACTTTTCAAGTAAACAGAAAATTTATTTTCTCTTTGTATTGTTAATAACTTGGTTTAATTAATATTAGCAACATATTAGTCTGCAGCAGGTCTATTTGGGTGTGCATATAATACACATTGACTTAAGGCTGTTTTACATTACATTTACATTAATATCTCACCAAGATGTGCATTTTAATCAATACCTAGAATTGAGTTTGCTCTCATTACTACCAAAAACTTTCAATTTTAACCTCACTTACAGGGATATTCTCTAAAGCCTTGTTTTTCTTTGTATGTATTTGATTACTGTGGCTTTTCGTATGATTTGGTTACTTCTTATGAGAAAACCACTGTTTTTCTAAAGCAGCTATTAGATTAATGTTATTGTAAATGTTTCTGCCTATTTACATTTTTCAAATGACCTTTACAACATTGTGCTGTCCAAGGTAGCTTGTATAATGTTAATGTTAGCTTATTAATCTTAGCTTTCGGAGTAAAAAGCAATCAAATTAATGTAATGCATACAGTACAGCCGTTTAAAACATCTGACCTTGTTGTTGTTCCAGCTACGTCTGTATTCAGTGTCCTTCAAATACAAAAGAGCATCCAAAAGAGGTTTAACGGTATCCTCCAAAAAAAAAAAAAAAAAAAAAAAAAAAAAACGAGGACGATTTGGTTGTGCACGGGAAATTTGCAAGGCCGACATTTCCATTGTGCGAATAGACTGGGACGCTGTGTTTAATGATCATATAGCAATGCAGCAGGACGCTATTGCAAAGAACGCACTCAAGTTGTTCAATGTGCTTTGGCTGTCTTGCCTCGGCCTGATTGAATGTTCTCGTGCTTTGGAGAACGTCCATATCGTCTTGGTCAGGGTATTTGGTATCCATATTGATTCAGAGATCCTTGTTTGCACTAAAGGACAGGTAGGTAATTGCCCTGATATGTGCTGTTCCTCGCCGTTGTTGTTATGTCAATAGTGTATGACCTTTGCATAATAAATGGATATGCAGGCTAGGACACATTTAGCCAAACCGAACCCATGGCCAAAAACAAATTGGGCTAATGAAATGATATATAACCTGGAGCATGCAGTAGAGCTGTGCTTATTTCTCAGGGACTTGTTGTCGGTGCACTCTTATCCCAGTGAGCCAAAACACAAATTGAACGCTTAATGTAGGGGCTGCCATAACGCATTTTATAGATGGCTTTCTCTGTAGACCTCCTGAAGGAGCACTAAGCACCCAGACTCTCAAAAATGAAAGGGTTTTCAATGAAAGACTCTTGTGAGCACTTTAGGTTCAACAAACCACCCCTGTCTTGTCAAAAACTATTTTTACTGAATGGTTTTTATTTTTTTTTTAATTGGAACATTTCATTTTTAAAAGTGGGTCTACACTACACATGCTTTCAGAGTGTCTTGAGGGAAAATGTTCTATATGTACTTGTACATTTGTGATTCACCAACAGGGATATGTCATTGTTTTCTTTTCTGTGCTGTGCCATATTTGTTTTGTAATTTTATTATATTCAATTACTTGTGTAATGGAAAAGTCAGTGTTGTATAACAAAACATATCCATCTGTTCCCATGCAGCCGTCTGGAGCAGAACATGATCAAGAGCATCCCAAAAGGAGCGCTCTCCCCGTACAAGAAACTGAAGAGAATGTAAGATCTTCCTCGCACAACAACACAAACTAATACAAACGTTCTGTTAAGAAACTCTAGATGGTGCTGTCTGATGAGTCCTTAAATGAGCCTATATGCAATCACATCATTCTCTATAGAGCGCAGCTGATTGGTTCTTGCTGTATCAGTAGCCAATGAGCTCGCCGCTCAACTTTTAAATACCTGGTCTGCACTTGCTCCACCTGTATAGATCTGCTACGGGTTATCCATGTAGTGTACAGCAGCAGCATTTCTTACTTGCTCACGGCAGTGCACTGTGTATTTACTGGCAGTAGCAACTCCCGTAAAGACATAATCTTACAAAATATGTTTAAAATAAATGCTGTTCATTTGAAATTAAAGGGGTCGTTGACTTTTAAAAAAACTTTGCTGATAATTTCCTCACCCCCATGTCATCCAAGATGTCCATGTCTTTCTCTCTTCAGTCGAAAAAAAATGAAGGTTTTTGATGAAAACATTCCAGGATTTTTTTCCTTATAATGGACTTCAATGGGAACCAAACGGTTCAAGGTCCAAATGAGAGTTTCATTTCAGCTTCAAAGGGCTTTAAATGACACCAGACGATGAATAAGGGTCTTATCTAGCGAAACGATCGTTCATTTAAAAAAAAAAAAAAGTTTAAGTTTTATAAGCACAAATGCTCGCGTTGCTCTGTTCTCGCCTTACGCTCCTGTTCAAACTCGTTCATCAAAACGAACAAATCTTTTTTCGAGTCATGACTCAAAGGGTCCTAGATAAGACCGATTCATCGTCTGGTGTCATTTAAAGCTCTTTGAAGCTGCACTGAAACTCTCATTTGGACCTTGAACCGTTTGGTTCCCAATGAAGTCAATTAAATGGAGAAAATCCTGGAGTATTTTCATCAAAAACCTTAATTTCTTTTCAACTAAAGAAAAACGTGGACATCTTGGATGGCATGGGGGTGATCGAGTAAATTATCAGCAAAAGTTTCTTTAAAAGTGAACTACTCCTTTAATCAACAATCCTGTTAACGAATGCAGCACATTTTCTACAAAATTATTATGCAGCTGTTTTCAACACTGGTAAAAATAAAAAATGTTCTTTGAGCACATAATCAGCATTAGAATGATTTCAGATGGATCATGTGACACTAATGATGCTGAAAACACTTGCTGTATTTATCATTAGATACGTCTATCAAAATAGAAAGAAAGTACTGAATAATTTAAGGAAACTGCATCGATTAAGATTAGATTTAGGGATACATTCAGGACTAGCACCTTATTACCCAGTTATTTTAATTAGTACAATAATTAGACAGTGTGTACATGTTATTAAACACGGCTGTAAAAAAAATCTTACTGACCCTAAACTTAAAAAAAAAAAAAATCTATTTGACACATCTAGGGATATACACACTTTGCCTTTTTACACTTTTTGCCCTATGAATGAACTCTGTACTTACTGCAAGTGGTCTCCTGTCAAACACTAGAAAAAATAGTAGAAGGGTTCTTAACACACACACAGAGATTTATAGAGGGATGTCACCCTGCAAGAAAATCTATATTTTGGTTACAAATTCAGATATTTAATGAGATCTTCTCACCTCTGCTTTGGCAGTGATTCCTTGACATGAAGAGCTTATCATTTTGTGGAATATATTCAAACAAATCTGGGCCTCCTGAGAAAAACACACCCGAGAAAAAAAAGAAAGTGTACCGTTTTTGACAACCACTTTGCTGTGGATTTCATTTCTACCTCAACAATCTAAAATTGAGAAACACTGATATAGTACATGACAGGAGACAAATGATCAGTTAATCACCCTCATGTAAAAATGAATAACAGCTAAATTGATATTTCAAGTCATGATATAGCTTGTGAGAAGAACTAAATGGTTTTCAATTTTAGTTGAAATATCCTTTCAAAGATTAAATGCTAATGATGGCCTCCAGTTTCTTATGTTCTTTCCCCTCAGTATCGAGTTTGCTGGGTATTTATAGAGCATACTATCGACATCCTGTCAGACAAATGTGCAAACCATCCCTTTGTTGGTCTAACAGTCAACTTTATTATCTCTATTTGTGTGTTTTATGCTATTACAGAGACCTGAGCAAGAATCAGATATCCGAGATTGCGGAAGATGCGTTTAGTGGCCTGCGCTCGCTCAATTCACTGTAAGTGTTTCTCACACAAACTGACACAAACATATTAAAATTCATATACCTGAGCTGCATAGCAATACATTTACCAAGATAATAAGCGCGTGTAAATGTAGACAGTCAGGTGAAAGGACAGGTGTCGAATAAATCAGCTGACAGGAGGCTGACAGAATGGAGATGAGACAGCCCACTGTCTGCCTGCGTGTGCGTCTTTCACTGTGTGTGTGTGTGTGTGTGTGTGTACTGACATCTGCAGCAGCGTGAACACGAGGGAGGACTTTCATTTAAATCACCACAACCAGTCAGAATGAGACAGAAGAGTCAGCGAGCGCATATTAATTTGGTCAGATCTATTTCCCTGCGACCGGCCCACACAGCTGTACACGAGACAGAGCTCATTTACACATGCCGTGTGATTAAAGAGATGCTGAGGGGAGGACGATGAGCTCTAGTCTCTCAGGGAATAGGAATAAAGCAAAGAGGATGCACAAGATGCCATAAATACACAACCACACATTTGCTTGGAAATAGATTGTCTTGAAGAAACAGTTCAGCCAAATGTGAACATTGTGAACTTATTTGAACTCATTCTCTGTTCTATGAAACACAAAAAAAACAATTGCTGTGAATGGAGACTGCCGCATTCAAACTTCAAAAGGACACAAAAACATCATAAATGAACACGATTCATGATTCATGCTTTGTGTCAGGAACAGACAGAAATTATATTCGTTATTGGCTGAAAACGTTGACATCTGCGAAGTATTAACGTGATTATTTTTAATTATCCGATAATTAAATATTTGTTCTTAATCAGACATTTCAGTGGTTCAAAAAACATCATCAATTAGACTAATCTGGTTCACGATCACATCTAACTTGATAGCTTACTAAAGGTGAACATTATCAGGAAAACTGACTTTCTGACATACTATACAGCTATATTGGAGACTTGGAAGACTATTGAAGACTTGGGTTGAGTTTTATGAACCACATTTGATGAATCTTTTCATGATTTTGCCACCTCTTTTTTAAACATGAAAGCCACTCTAAGAAAGAAAGAATGTACACGCTTGATGAGTTGCACATGGGTTACACATATTGAGACATTGTGGGTTGATTCATGGTTTTCTATTTGCATTGTATCTGTGTTTGTCTTCAGGGTCCTGTATGGAAATCAAATCACAGAGATCCCAAAGGGACTGTTTGATGGCCTGGTCTCCCTCCAACTGCTGTGAGTGTTGCATTTCTGACTCAATAACCTTCAATGTCAAGTACACGAACTGTAAAATAAAGTGCAACTGAAAATCATTATACAAGAGTGCTTAAAGGAGTAGTTCACTTTAAAAAAAATAAAAAATGCTGATAATTTACTCACCCCCATGTCATCCAAGATGTCCATGTCTTTCTTTCTTCAGTCGAAAAGAAATTAAGGTTTTTGATGAAAACATTCCAGCATTTTTCTCCATATAATGGACTTCAATGGGAACCAAACGGTTCAAGGTCCAAAAGACACTTTTAGTACAAACTGCAAACTGTTCAAAGGGCTTTAAACGTGTCTTATGAAGCGAAACGATCGCTCATTTAATAAATAAATAACAAAGTTTAAGTTTTATAAGCTCAAATGCTCGCCATGCTCTGTACTGTGATGCACGTTTGTGACTCTCCTGTTCGAACTCATTCATCAAAATGAACAAATCTTTTTTCAAGTCATTTGGTTCATTCAACAAACGAAACGAACAAATTGACTCGGAAAAAGATTCGTTCATTTTTTATTTTTTTATTAAATGAGAGATCGTTTCGCTTGATAAAGCCATTTGAACAGTTTGCAGTTTGCACTGAAACTGTCTTTTTGACCTTGAACCATTTGGTTCCCATTGAAGTGCATTATATGGAGAAAAATGCTGGAATGTTTTCATCAAAAACCTTCATTTCTTTTCGACCGAAGAAAGAATGACATGGACATCTTGGACGACTTGGGGGAGAGTACTGTAAATAATCAGCAAAAGTTTTTCTAAAAGTGAACTACTCTTTTAAATTAATCAAAATTGACAGTAAAAGCTTTTACAAAAGATCCTTTTCTTTTGGATGTTTTTATTCAACAAAGAATCAACAATCAGAGTTTCTACAAAAATATTAAACAGCGCAACTTTTTTTCAACATTGATGATAATAAGAAATGTTTCTTGAGCAGCAAATCAGCATATTAGTATGATGTGACACTGGAGACTGGAGTAATGGTGCTGAAAATACCATCGCAGGAATACATTACAATTTGAAATATTGTCAAATAGAAAACAGTTATAATAATATTTATCATATTTAAATATGATATCATTTTATATATGAAATAATATATCATTTTAGCACCATACGAATTAGGTATTTTCTTTTTGTGGAAGACCTATAGTCCACATTATCATGATTTGAGAATGTTTTATCAGCGAGACAGACTATTAAACATTTCTTAAATCATGCTCTACAATGTGTTTAGTGAAGCGTTTGGACTCACAGGATTATAGGAGGTAGAACATGTCTCCCCTTTTCCCTCATAAAAAAGGTAAAGCACTAAAAGATGCACTGTTTTGGCTGAAGGGAGCCTCAAGTTTTATTTTCAGTTCCTCATGGGGGAACACTCTCGACATCATTAGTATGTAAATTGGACTTGATTGCAAAACATGTCCCTCACACCTACTTATATTTGTGTAGACATGGAAACATTGCTCAGGCGTAATTTCCGCATTTAATGGTCCAAATTGAGGTGAATCTGTCTGCTCTAATGGGCCTGTTTCTGCTTATTCTAATGATTTGGGGAAATTCTGATGGCTTCTGATTTTCTTAACGTACACACTTCTGCCGCAGGCACAAACAGAAGCTCACATCCCCTGTTATTACGCTTTTAAAACAGCATAGATGCACTGGCGCGGCCGGCCCATGTTTTCACCGTCAACTGCCATAATGACACAAATTATCTTTGTTTTCAGCAATTAGAGTTCTTCATCCTTAATGGATTTTCTTAGTAAGACCCATTCAAAGGAACACCTCAGGGCATTCCAGCCATTTCCCATAGGCTGTTTTGGTGTTTCTGTGTTTCTTTCTGTTGTATATGGTTTTATTCAAGCTTTTTTTATCTTCTTTCTTTCTTTTTTTTTTGAGATACTCAAACCTAATTAGTTCACCTTATGAGTAGACTAACGATGCATGCATTTGCTCCAAGACAAAACCTCATTACAATGGCTTTCAGTAATTAAGCACACCACTGCGTTAGTCAATTGTCAGGCGGCCTAAACAGGAAAGATGTGAAGGCGGCTGGAAGTCAGGGAGGAGTGCGTGACATGACAAGAGTGATGGGTAAAACTCAGCAGATGAATACTCCAGCGATTCATCGACAATACATTCACTGCTGTTTTGTTTGTGATCTGTGAACCATGTAAATTACAGCTATAGATTTGAATATGTTTCTGATACTAACATCAAGTCACACAGCTTTGAGCACTTTGTGGTTCCCACACACTGCACTGAAAGAGGGTTTTAAATGGTCACTGAGGACTATGGAAGCCACACATGCTCAACAGAGTTTACATCACAGCCTAATGCAATTCATAACCATCAGTCATCAAGAACAGTGTGTGTTATGCTGTTCTCGATGACTGATGGTTATGTATTGCGAAAAAAAACGCAAATATTTAAATTTCTGTAATTTTGTCATTGTGTTAATGAAATTTAAATATTTAAATATGTTTTTTTATGTTTTGCCTTTCTTTTTGGTTTGCTTTCATTTTCTTTGTCTTGTTTTGCTTTTTGGTTCTTGTTTTGTTTTGCTTTTTTCTTTGGCTTTTTTGTTCATTTGTTTTGCTTTATTTTATTTTGTTTTGTCCTATGCTTTATTTTTTACTTTGATTGTTTCGCTTTTTGTTTCTTGTGCTTTTTTGCGTTGCTTTTCTTTTCTTTATCATTTTGATCTTTTGTTTAGATTTTTTGTTATTTTATTTTGTTGTTGTTTCTTGTTTTCTTTTGCTTTGCTTTATTGCTTTTCTTTTCTTCTGTTAGCTTCTTTGTTCTTTTGTTGATTTTCAATTCGATTTTTTTTTCAGTTTAATTTATTTATATGTGCTTTATTTTTATTTTATGAATTCACAATTTTGACAGTATTTATTTCACAATATTTGTGGGGGTTGTATGTCATTTGAACGATACGTGCATTGTACTGTAAATCACTTGATTAGAAAGTGTCTGTGAAGAGTGCAAATTTAAACAAATGTTATGACAAAGCTTAAAGGGATAGCTCACTTTGAGAATAATTTTTGATATGTTTTAGCTTACCAAGGGCATCCAAGATGTAGGTGTCTTTGTTTCCACAGGATTTTCAATTTTGATATTTTTCGGTCAAACTGTTGTTGTCTATCAGTTATATAATGGAGATATATGGGGTCCTCCCTCAGTTCACCTAAAAAGAGCATGCACAGAGAAGTCAAAATTAAACATCATTTAATGACTCATAAATGTAAGTACACACTGATGACCTAAGACATGAAACGAGCGGTTTGTGTGAGAAAACGAATAATATTTATATAGTTTTTACCTCGTATAACCACAGCGACATACAAGTGATCTGAGGGCAAGGGCGCTCCGGTCTGCGCATGCGCTGGAAGTGATCTCTCGTGCATGTACGTCACTCATTGTTTACACAGAGATTTCAGAAGTTTTACCTTTCACTGTGAAGATCTAAACATATTTAGATATACAAGAAATCGTCTTCCATTACGATTTCCTGTATATCTAAATATGTTTAGATCATCACAGTGAAAGGTAAAACTTCTGAAATCTATGTGTGAACACTGAGTGACGTAGACGCGCAACTGAGCGAGGACCCCCTAAACCTGCATTATATGACTGATAGACAACAACGGTTTGACCGAAAAATGTCAAATACTGTGGAAACAAAGACATCTTGGATGCCCTTGAGGTAAGCTAAAACATATCAAACTTAATTTCAAAGTGAACTATTCCTTTAATAAATGTTTTTTGTTGTTGTTGTTGTTATTTGCTTTATTAAAGCTAAAGTGTGTTTATACTGATGAGAAAAGCCTGTCGTTGTGATGAAACTTCTTTATTCTTCCAGACTGCTGAACGCCAACAAGATCAACTGTCTTCGTGTGAATACTTTCAAAGACCTGCAGAAACTCAACCTGCTGTCCCTCTATGACAACAAGCTTCAGACCATCAGCAAAGGCCTGTTCGCCCCTCTGCGCGCCATCAAAACACTGTGAGTTAACACACACACACACACGCAAACCCTCCATCCTTCACACCCACACTCGGTCCAAGAGACTCCAGTCTCTAAGCAACTGTTGAGCGAAGCTGCCTTCACCCCGCAATTAATTAGCTCCAAGTAGACGGCAAAACAACAACACCATCAACAGCAGCAAGATAAATGTGAACTAAACAATTGGAAACCTTACACTGAAAATAGCAGTTCATGTTTATGAATGCATAGTAATCGTATTGTTATCACAGGATATTACTGTTTGATTCCACAGACTCCCTCGACTCTAATTAAGCGTTTTGAGTTATTGTTATGTTTGCCCTCCACAGACACCTCGCTCAGAATCCCTTCATGTGTGACTGTCATCTGAAGTGGCTGGCCGACTACCTGTTTGACAATCCAATTGAGACCACCGGGGCTCGATGCAGCCACCCCCGCCGGCTCGCCAACAAACGCATCAGCCAGGTCAAGGGCAAGAAGTTCCGCTGCACAGGTAGAGTTACACACTGTGAAATTTTCGAAGAAGACTTTTTATTCTGAAATGCAAAAATTTGTCGTTCAGATATCGAAATGTTTTTGACCTCATAACATGATTGCCCAAGTTTAAAGGGTTAGTTCATCCAAAAATGAAAATTCTGTCAGTATTTACTCACCCTCATGTTTTTCCAACCCCGTAAGACCTTCGTTCATCTTCGGAACACAAATTAAGAAATTTTTGATTAAATCTGAGAGCTGGATCACTCCTTCATACTAGTCCATAGGCTTCTTGAGAAATTGAAACTTGCCGGCCTCGAAAAGTTATTAAAGACATTGTTAAAATAGTCTAAATGACTACAGTGCCTCAATCTTAAGATTATCAAGCGACAAGAACACTTTTTGTGTGCAAAAACAAACAAAAATAACGACTTTATTTCAACTATTCACTTCCTTCTCTATGGTCCTCTAGTCAGTTAGCGTAGTGTGATAGCGTAGAGCTACGTCACACGTAGGCTCACTATTGGCCGACGCTGGTCATGTGTGTGATGCGTGTGACGTACAATAACAGAAGCTTACGCTATTAAACTAGTAACCTGACCTTAATGATTACCACATTATGAACTAATTAAGAGTCTGTAAAGTTAATGTATTAGTTCATACATGAATTGTTATTAATTATGTAATTGTGGATTAATTCCATAATAACTATTTTTTAACTAATAGTGTGTTAATTAATATGATAATTACCAGAATGAGCCAAAGCCTTGTATTTCAACTTCCAGATAATATGACAGGTACACTAATATGCATTAATACACGATTAATTACTTCATTGTTAATGCAAATTCATGTGCAAATTACTACAATTACTAAATGACTAGTTAATAATGATGTGCCCCAACAAGTAAAGTCATAACATAATGATACCTTTGCAAATCTTCAGCTAATGATTAATTAAAGCAGACAACTGGAAGTTGAAGTGCATAGCTTTGACTAATTGTGGTAATTAACACGTTAATTTACACTATTAGTTAATGAAATATGTTATTAAGGAATTAATACACAATGACACATTGAATTAATAGCAATTCATGTATTACTTAATCTATTAATCATATAGACTCTTTATTAGTTGCTGATGCAGTAATCATTAATTAATGGTTTAGTTCTTCATTAGTTATACATTAACTCATGTTTATCTGTGCATTAGTTAGTGCACCCGTATTGTAAATCGTTACCAAAATATCTTAATTCGTGTTCCGAAGATGAACAAAGGTCTTACGGTGTTGAAACAACATGAGGGTGAGTAATTACTGACAGAATTTTCATTTTTGGGTGAACTAACCCTTTAAATTCAGTAATCAGCTGTTTGATGGCTGCTCATTTGTCAAAATACACTACTGTTCAAAAAAATGTTGAAAGATGGCTCACCAAAGCTGCATTTATTTGATAAAAAATACAGTCCAATGTTAAAATAACTGTTTTCTATTTGAATATGTTATAAAATGACCCACTAAATGATTGTTTTTGATCCAAGATACATTGACTGACATTATAAGAGTGCTTGTGACAGTCAATCAAGTGAAAGAGCAGAGTTCAGCTACCGCCGCCCACAGTGGCAAAGTCTGGCCCACCAATTGCAGCTCACATACTTCACACTGAGACTCCCTACATTCAACTACATCCCTTTCCTTTTCTTATATGTGTGTGTGGCATACTCTGGCCTGGAGCAGTTCTTCTCACACACTGCCAGGTTTCAGAGTACTAATAGGACAATGCTGGCTGTTCTGAACCAGAATGAAGATGCCTTGTTAGAAGATGCTTTACGAGTCGGAACTGGCCCCCACACGCAGCCAAAAGTGGGGGCCCCTTGAGGGAAAGTATTTGGTGGGAGAAGTGCAGCGGCTGTTTTCTTTGATATTAAGCCGCAGGTTTTTCTCATTAAAGTTCTGTCAGTATGTCAGCACAATAACAAGTGCAACACCAGACCCCTAGTGTGTGTTTCCACAGGCGTTACAAGTGTTTGCACATGAGAATCTGTGTTTTATGTGTGTGTACGTGTGGTGGCAGAGGGCTTTGCTGCACTCCTTTCTCCTCTGTGATGTCTTTATGTGTGTGTCTTTCTAGTCCCTGTCTGTCTGTCTCTCTGTCTGTCTTTTCGGGCCTTGTATTCCCAGTGGGCTAGTGTCCCAGTGACTGTGCTGTAACGAGGGAAAGGGGCCGTGTGCATGGTGTCCCAGAGTTCTGGGTGGCTTCCTGGCTGCTGTGTCCTGGCTGCTCCCTCCTCCTCCTCCTCCTGCTCCTCCTCTCCGTCCCGCTCCGCTCCTCCACTCTGGCCTATGGTGCAGCTGTCTCTTGTGCTTGATCTAACCATGTGCCGCCGCCTACACAAGCCTCACATGGTTCCGTCAAGCACCAGGGACCGCTGGACACACTCGCACACAGCATGGCATTCTGGGATATGTGCGGTGGCACCTCTCTTAGCCACCATGAGGAGCGAAGGTGGCGTTCTTTAACCCGGGAACAACGGACCGCTTGTGAAGAGCTCTAGCTATGTTCTCCGTCTGCATTTCAAAGGGCGTTTTTTTTAAGTCCGCTCTTGTAGACTTCGGGCTTTGGCTAGAAGCATCAGGGCAGCCGAACAGAGATGGTGGGAATAAGATAAACAGTGACAGGCGAGTGATGGCTGATGGAAAGCAGACTTATCGCAAGCGGCCAGAACCTTGTGTGTTTTCCTGTCAAAGCACTTCTAAGCGCCAGACCTCCAATACCTCCAATACCTGACCTGAGACGAGGAGGTTGTGTTCGCAAACAAGCGCCTGTGACTGTTGGTGGACGTGTTTATATGGGTGTAAAGAACAAAGACTTGTGTAAAATTGAAATATGTATTTCTATTTATTATGTGGGTCAATCTCATGAAAACATGTCCAGTGCATGATCCCAGTCCAAGTCCCCTTATTTACAGCTCTTTTTTTATATAAATATCTGCATGATATGTACATATGTCCATATATTTTGCATATTTTTATAAAGATAACATACTTATTAAGACGATTAAGCTCATTGCCAACAATTTCTCATTATTGGAACACATTTCAGTCATTTTATTGGTGCTTTTTTCATAATTTGAAATTTGAAGCATACGTGAATAGACTGTAAAAACATTTTGTTGGTTTAACTTAACAAAAATAAGTAACCTGGTTGTCTTCAAATTTTAAGTTCATTGAAATGGAAAAAATGAATTAATACAATGAAGGAGATTAATTTAATCGCCAGAAACTCAAAATATTATATTATCTGAACTACATAACTTATCTAAGTTGATTTGACAAAAGAAAAAATGTTGTGATTACAAATCATGAAAATATTTGCATACTACCGGTATGTATAAATTTGAAATTTGTATGTAGAAAAAATATGTAAAATTGTGGTCAGATATTTTACATATTTTTATAAAGGTATAGAGATATTTCAGATATTTCACTTTGAGATTCTTGTCTTCATTCCAATTATTTAAACTGTTTTACAATTCTTTTTTATATAAATATATGCCTGATATGTACAAATTTGAAACTATGCAAAAATGTATTCATATATCTTGCATATTTTTAAGATTACAGTCATTTTTAAGACTAATAATAATGTTCTCTAATTTCACATTACTGTAATACATTTCAGATGTTTTATTTGAGATTCCTATTATTTGAAATTTGAACTGTATTACAATAAAAATCAGTATAAAGTCAGTACAACAAAAACCATAATGTATAAATATTTTGTACCATTTATTTTTGTACTATTTTGTTTTTACATTACAACATGTGAATGTGGGGGGTACAGAGCCCCGGCCTAAAGCCACATGGTCAAGGAAAAAATAAAATATGTTGAGATGGAGGGGGAAAATATTTGTAAAATTATTATCAATGCATTTGCGTTTCCCAGACAATCTTTACGTTTTCTTGGGGGAATGCAAAATGTTAATCAAATCATATTTTTTTCCACCACCATGACTTGTACATTTATGAAAAATAATGTAAATTTGATGCACTTCTTTTTTTTTATTTTTAGGTGATCTGGACATGTGATTTGAGATTTACCTGTTTGTGTGATGAATTGAATTAGCGGTTTGAAAGTCCTTCTTTCTCTGTTTGTGTTTTCTGTGTTTGTTAGGTGGTGAGGACTACCGCAGTCGTCTCAGCGGCGAGTGTTTCCAGGACCTGGTTTGTCCCGAGCGTTGTCGGTGTGAAGGAACGGTGGTGGACTGCTCGAACCTCAAACTCACCAAAATACCCCCTCACCTGCCCGAGCACACCACTGACCTGTAAGAGACACGCATTTCAGCTTACAAACACACCTAGCGACCCCATCAATCATTCTCGAAAACATTCGTCTTTTACAATCCCACCTCGCTAATTCTTTCGGTGTCCCTCCGTCCCAGAGGTCTCATCCTTCTCTCTTGTCCTCTGATTACGGGGTCTTGTCCCCAGCTGAGTTGTGGTGAATGAATGTCCAAGGCCTTTCCCAGGCCATTAACCACTCAGCTGCGTTTTCCCTGGGAAGAGCTAGTCAGGGTGACAATGCGTTTGTCCTTGTGCTCATGTGTAGAGGACACATCAGGGTTTTCCCTCTGCAGTCCCATCAACTTGAGTCATCTGTCACACTCTCTCCGTCTTTCTGCGGCTCAGTGACTACAGCTTGCACCCGCTAGCACAGCTGCTTATTTATAGAGCTCTTGCGGGAATGCTTGCAACCAGGAACCAGCACTTTATGTCTGACGTGCTTTCCCATGGCAGGCCCCGCTAGGAAAACCAACCCTGGGGGAAGCAAAAAGACAGCAATGGTGCATTTTCTAGACTTTACTCTTAATAATGTTTGGAAAGTCTCTCCCGACCTGTTCTAGACCTTCTTTGCACCTGGGTTTGGAATGGAAATCTAGCATACTGCTAAATGCATGCTGTGCAGTATATATCATTTTCTGGTTATACTCTACATTTGGTGCACTCCTGAGAAGTTTGTATTTATAAGCTGGGAAGTTGTATTTATGAAGCTTCGTCTCGGCATCATTTCGATTTATCTTTGCTACATACAATTCATTTTAAACTCTACAGTTACTATTTGATGAATTAAGAATGCCTTTGTTATTTAATTTATGAAGTTGCTGTATATTGTATGTTATATATGCTATTGTAATTGTACAATACTGTGGTATTTTGTACATGCAACTTAGTTTTATTGTAAACAAAGTTAACTTTTTAAAAAAAAAAAAACTTGCTGATAATTTACTCACCCCCATGTCATCCAAGATGTCCATGTCTTTCTTTCTTCAGTCGAAAAGAAATGAAGGTTTTTGATGAAAACATTCCAGGATTTTCTCCATATAATGGACTTCAATGAGACCAAACGGTTCAAGGTCCAAATGAGAGTTTCAGTGCAGCTTCAAAGGGCTTTAAATGACACCAGACGATGAATAAGCGTCTTATCAAGCGAAACGATCGGTCATTTCAAAAATAAATTAAAAAGTTTAAGTTTTATAAGCACAAATGCTCACCTTGCTCTGTTCTGTGATGAGCGTTCGTGTCTCTCCTGTTCGAACTCGTTCATCAAAATGAACAAATCTTTTTTCGAGTCATGGGTCCTAGATAAGACCCTTATTCATCGTCTGGTGTCGTTTAAAGTCCTTTGAAGCTGCACTGAAACTCTCATTTTTATACAAGTCCATTATATGGAGAAAATCCTGGAATGTTTTCATCAAAAACCTTAATTTCTTTTTTACTGAAGAAAGAAAGACATGGACATCTTGGATGACATGGGGGTGAGTAAATTATCAGCAAAAGTTTTTTGAAAAGTGAACTACTCCTTTAATAGAGATGAAACAAGCAGAAATATTTGATGAAATATTGCATGAATATTTAAGAAAAAAATATTATTTATATATAAACTATTGATAATTATACAATATAAATTATATATAAATATATATAATTTTATTTTGGATGCGATTAATCACGATTAATCGCTTAACAGCCCTAAATAAAATTGAAATTGCTGGAATTATTTAATTTTATTTTTTCCTTGCAGCCACAGTTTAAAACCCCTGATAAAAAGTAGAACGCCATTCCAAAATACAGCATCTGTTTCTGTCATCCTCTTTTCCTGTCTTCATGTATCTGCATAGCACATTAGCCCGTCTTCCACGTGCACTGTTGTTATTTGCAAAAGTGTCTGAGTACGCCCTTCATATTGATATCACCGGTGATGAGGGGCAGAAGATTGTGTATGAGAGTCACATATCCAGTACTCACACCAGAGAAAGCGATACTGATTTTTCATTACGTTGACATCACAGTCCTGATTATACAGCGTCTCCCACATAAGAGACCTGAAGACTGAAACAGAGACATCGTCTGAATGATAATCACTTTCAGCTCTTTTGTCTCCATCTCACTCCTACATACTCCAGTGGGGTTTACTTGTGCTTTTTGCTGTGAGACTTTGTCTTATTATTATACCTTGTGAGGACTGTTGAACTATTAACCCCTGTCTCTCAATCTCTCTCGACTCCAGACGGCTGAACGACAATGAAATCACCATCTTAGAGGCGACAGGAGCCTTCAAGAAGCTGCCAAACCTGCGCAAGATGTACGGACTGGTTTATTTATTCTTTTCATTGAAAGGGTTTGGCTGCTGAATGAGATCGGGGTATTTGGGAAATTCAGCTTTGTACTGTATGCAGTGAATGCTATGGACAATAGGACAAGAAAAGCTTCTTCCAACCTACTAGTGTGCAAAAGCATGCAGTGATTTACTGTCAGACAATATTTGCAGCTCACTCCAAAATTGGAAAAAGCGGTATTCGCTCAGGAAGAGGATCGGTGATTTATCATGCATGAAATTGCTTACTATCTAGCACAGTTATAAATTGGCCAGATCTAAAAGACTGACCTTACATTTTGCTGTAGCATGGTTTAAAATTAAGCTGTGAATCATCATCAACGTGTGTTTAGGATGCAACCACAACCTGTGTATACGATTAAACAAAGAAATTTGCAATGTACCATTGCAACTTGTGCTTTCTGCCATTTGTCAAAATAACAAATAGTGCATTCGGCACACATTAATGGGATAGTTCACCCAAAACTGAAAACTCTGCCATCATTTACTCACCCTAATGTCGTTCCAAACCTGTTTAGCACAAAAGAAGATATTTTGAAGAATATTGGTAACCAGACAGTTGATGGTAGCCATTGACTTCCATTGTAGGAAAAAATATATACAAGTCAATGGCTACCGTCAACTGTCTGGTTACCAATATTCTTCAAAATATCTTCTTTTGTGATAAACAAGAAATAAACTCATGCAGGTTTGGAACAACATGAGGGTGAGTAAATAATGACAGATTCGTTTTTGGGTGAACGACCCCCTTTAAAAGAAGTGCGACATGGGGAGTTGATGTTTTTCTTGAATTTCGTGTTTGCAGAAACTTGAGTAATAATAAACTCCGGGACATCCGTGAGGGGGCGTTTGATGGGGCCGGAGGTGTTTCGGAGTTGCTGTTGACCGGAAACAAGCTGCAGTCAGTCAGTGGAAGGATGTTCAAGGGTTTGAGCGGCCTCAAAACACTGTGAGTACCACACCCCCGTTTCACGATTAAAGGAGTTGTTCACTTTTGCTGATAATTTACTCACCCACATGTCATCCAAGATGAACAAATCTTTTTTCGTGTCATTTGGTTCATTCAACGAACGAAATGTAGAGTTGACTGGAAAAGATTCGTTCATTTTGATGAATGAGTTCGAACAGGAGAGTCACAAACGTGCGTCACAGAACAGAGCAAGGCGACCATTTGAGCTTATAAAACTAATTTTTTTTTTTTTTTTGAGCGATTAGCGATCGTTTCGCTTGATAAGACCCTTATTCATCGTCTGGAATCGTTTAAAGCCCTTTGAACAGTTTGCAGTTTGTACTGAAAGTGTCTTTTGGACCTTGAACCGTTTGGTTCCCATTGAAGTCCATTAGTAAAATCCTGGAATGTTTTCATCAAAAACCTTGACATTGGATATCTTGGATGACATGGGGGTGAGTAAATTAACAGCAAAAGTTTTTTTTTATTTATTTATTTTTTAAAAGATCCTTGAAGCTCATTTTTCAAAAGCCATTAAAATTAAGACATCTCCGAGCCACGTTCACATTCATATATTCAACTCTGAATATAAATGCGCAAAGATCAGTTACGGCATTGGAAATCTGCTCTAAGGAATTGCTCTTATCGGTGTATTAAGAAAAAAAAATCTATAAAAATTGCCCACTCTCAGCAAAATCCAAACTGTGATCGTCAGGTCGAATCAAGATGTTAACCGTATGAAGTTATTCTAAGAAACTAACGGGCACAGACGTCATCTATGCTGGTGTGCTATCGGGAACAAAGATGCTAATGCTATGCACATTCTGAAGCCTGGTGGTTAGAAAAAGCCTACCGTAGGTCTGCTGTCGCTCTAATTAGCTTAATTGGAGAGAGAGGAGTGCACAGGAGCAAATGAATGGAATCATGGTCCTGCAATATTGGATTTAGTGGCTTTCAAATCCCAAGAGTATGTGTCCAAATTGAGTTTGCTCATCTCAGATGCCTGTTTGTCAGAGTTTAATGCCGAATTTGCTGCTTTCAGGTTTTCATCACGGCAGACTCTGGTTTGCATTTAGCTTGTTTGTGCTGCTGAAGGCCTTTAGGAGACCCTGATTGTTTTGGGCTCCTCACCCCTCCCAAACCACACACGCACAAACTCATCTTATCTCGTGTCAAGCAGTGAGCTGCCTCAGCTGGCCACGTCTGCTGCACAGACAGAATCTCAGAGAGCACACGCACATGGTTACAGCACAGGCCGCACTCCAAGATCATCGCGTCACACACAGACGCTTTTTCTTGTCTCAGAAAGCCTGAGAATAAAACCAGAGAATTATGCTGTCTAAATAAAGCTGATTATGATTAGCACACACTAACTCAAACTCTACACCTAAAACAAACCTTTTTCTTCTTTGCATGTTCAGAACAATACAAATTGTAAATAAAAAGAAAAAAAACATGTTTAGATTCTATGATAGTTAGATTAGAAACACCAGGTCCAGTACATGGGTTTATTAGACCCTGGGCTAGCTGGATTATGAAATTATGATATTTTTTTGTTCAAGTCTAAACAAAAATCAATGTGATAAGTGAGTTCTTCCTAAAAGAAAACACAAAAAATAATATAATATAATATAATATAATATAATATAATATAGGCTAATATAATATAATATAACATAATATAATATAATATAATATAATATAATATAATATAATATAATATAATATAATATAATATAATATAATATAATATAATATAATATAATATAATATAATAAGAACCGGCTGGATGTTATCCTTCTTATTACATGGTTTCTTGCCACATAAGTAAATAGTTAGACACTAAATATTGAAAAATTGAAATATTTTATGAACTCTTTAAACGCAAAGCTTCCGCTGAGAGAGCAGTTGCTAGCTAGCGGCAAGTTCAAACTAGACGGACATTAAAGGGGGGGTTGACTGCTTTTTTTTTCTTTGCATGATTGTGTTTATGGGGTGCAATATAACATGTAATTGTGTTTTTTCTTTTTTAAAAAGTCTTATTTTTCATAAATGTCACCTTTATTGTCAGCCGTGCTCTCCTCTGTCATTTGAACGACCGGTTGACTTCCTGATTCTATGAAACCACTCCCTCAGAAACAGGCAGTGGGCTCAGATTGGTTAGTTTGGGCTGGTGTGTTGTGTGGCTAAACTGTAGTGCACATTGTCCGGAAAATTCACACCCATTACCTTTACGGGCGAAAGTTGCATGTGTTGTTCCTGTCAAATGTAAATAATGGTGTCGACACTGCAGTATCAGTATGAGCCAGAATCAGACCCAGAAAGCGGCGGCAAGAAAGGCAAGCAGAACCTCACCACACACGGCTCTTACTAAACGTTTCTGAATGGTAATTTGTCTAGATATATTTTTTTACTTAAATGCTTGTCTTACACAAAATAGCATCGAAATAACTGGCTACTATATACGTACACACAAATAGCGTCGGCACTGGTTTACGTTCTTGATCAAATCGTAAAATAACACCATATATATATATATATATATATATATATATGTATATATAATACAAAAGAAATACATTTACAACATTTGTACATATACAAAATTCAGGTCCATAATGTTTGTACACGTTTGTCGTAGACACAAAATAGCACAACTAGTAGCCTAGTGGCTATAAAGCTAGCGCTGGCATTTAATAAAACTAAAACATTACGTCTGAAATTATACATGTAAATACATTTAAAAAGATTAAGTCTTAGCCTACTTACAGGTTGTGGCCCAACAACTGCTGCCTCTGGTTTTAAAGTCGGAACTGCTTCATGTTTTAGTAACAGTTTCTTGTTGAATCCGGCATTGAATTTGTGGAGATTCTGGAAGCTGTCTTCCGTAAAACACGCAGCACAGAGAGCTAGATTACAATCGCCATTTTCAGGAACATAATCAAACATAAATTGTATCCATTGTTGACGAACTACAACGTCCGTGGGAAGCTCGAACACAAGACCTGACAGCTGGGTGAACAACACACTCGACGAGCCGCAGAAATATACGCATGCCCTTTTTTGCATTTTCCGGGGGAAGGGTTGATGCAAATGTGTGGGTTAGTGACGTCTAAAACCCGTTGCAGTCCCAATCGAGTCGTTTTTGTAGGCATTTATACTTCCTGATTTTTAAAAGACGATATCTCTGCTTACATTGAACTTTCAGCGCTGCAACTTTGTAGATACTATTCATGTACCAACAGCAACATTACACACTATTTAAAATGAAAAACGTGAAATCGCAATCAACCTTTTAAGGTATGCAGTACAGTCATACCATTTACTACACAGCAATTCGCCACATAAGTAATTATGGGGATTAGAGATGTTGATTTAAGTTGAAACTGTTTTAAAATCTGTTTATTATCTTATAATCCATCACAGTGTACAAAACAACTGCCCCAAATTGTAGCGGCTGTGTTTGTATGAAACAAGAGAGCGTGAGTCCGCGATACCTGGAAGACATAATTAAATGAGTGAACACGAAATATTGATTTGAGTTTTAAAATTTTATCACTTAACGCAAACATTTCCACAAAGAAAACCCACTCCTAGCAAGAATATAGTGCTGACTTCAGTAACCCGGATAAGCCTGTGTTATCAGTTGTTACCGGAGAATAACATCCCGCTGGATGGCGCGATTGACCAATCAGAATCAAGTATTCCACAGAGCCGTGTAATAACGTAATGTAATGTAATGTAATGATGTAGCCTATTTAGGGTGCTCTGGTGTAAAAACAAAAAACAAAACAACAACTATATTTTACGATAATATATAATGATCATCATAATGTAGCTTTTAAAATGTTTACAATATACTGAATGTGACAGACTTTAAATAAAGGCTACAAATGAATAGCTCATTACTGTTGTTTCTCACAAAATGTCCAACACAATATAGACAAACCTTGACACAATCACACACAATGCAATTTGCAGTTCATTGTGAGTTAAGCAATGTTTCACTTGAATGCTCTGATACACAGTATAGTGCAGTCTGCTGAAACCCCATCAGATTTCCTTCTCGTAATCTCACAATAAAAAAATCACTGCCAATCCATCATGCAGACTCACTTTAGATTCCTGTCTCAGCTACTTTCCTCCTTTATACTGGGGTGTATGTGTTCCTAACCACTGCATGCATGGCACATCATCTCGAAAAATGTCAGCAATGATACCATAAAACCACCATTGACTTAATGCATTACAGCAGCCACAGAGTCTCATAAACACTATGGCCCTCCCTCCCTGTGAGCTGTGTGCTGCTGTCTAGTCTGTCAGGGTCAATGTGATCCAAGCTGCCTCTGTGTTCCCATCAGGACGCTGAGGAATAATCAGATCAGCTGTGTGGATAACGCCACCTTCACTGGCCTGAGCTCCGTGCGTCTGCTTTCCCTGTACGATAACCGGATCTCCACCATCGCCCCTGGAGCTTTCAACACCCTGCATTCCCTCTCCACCATGTAAGTCCTCCACCCTCTCTCTCTCTCTCTCTCTCTCACACACACACTCCCCTCTGCGTCATGGGTTCATTCTATCAGTTATGCATGATCAACTGAATTCTTTAGTGCTACATTTAAAAAATAAAAATAATAATAATAATACCAAAGAATTTGATATCTGAAGCGAAACTATCTCTACTGCCTGATCAAAATATTCACTGAATTTGCTGTGTCTGTACCAAACCCACAAATGAGTTAGTTGAAAATTTCACAAAGACTCTGGAAATCAAACAGAGTCGGTCGGGTCACGCACCACCACCAATCAAGTGCCTATTATATCTTCATATGCAAAGCGGATGAGGATGTGGTTCAAGCTAAGAATTCTTATTGTTTGCAGATGTATTTTCAAAATTATGAGGTTATGTTTTCTTGTCTGGGTTGAAAACGGTTGTTCTTGAACCTCAGATGAGAACATTTTGGCTTGCCCCGGGGCAGGGGGAATTATTCAAAAATGTCTAAAAAGGAAAATTGCTTCGCTGTCTAAAAAGGGACTAAGAATTTGTGCAATGAGGTTGTCCATACAAAGGCAAATGTAAGGAATTAATTCTTCTGTCATCTCATTTTTGCTTTTGATTGTATGCTGTAAAAAAAAAGAGAGAGAGAGAGAGAGAGAACAGCTGGGGAAAATCAAGTGCGGTAAATTTTTTAATACAGATTAATATCTGTGTAGCTTTTTGCAGGGGATGTAAACAAAGAACTGATAAACAAAAAGTGAACTCTAGTGTGTCACAGCCCTGAGGGGTTGACAAGAAAGAGAACGATCAACGGGAAAAACTGAAAGATATCTCACAGATGTTCATAGATAAACAGATGCTGTTACGCATTCAAAATAACTTCTGCTGGAATCATAATTGAGAAAAAAGAAAGAAAAAAAAAGAAATGATGACTGCCAACACAGCAAGCATCTGTAACCATTTGAATTATCATATCAGGCTTTATTCTTGGCACACGTTACAATGTGCAACAAAATACACATGGTTGTCTTTTTCATTCTGTGAACCCTGTCTACTAACTGAAATATGTGAACAGATTCTGAGCAGAGACACTCAGACTGTTCTGATTTGCATTAGAGTCATTCCTTTCATTCTGACCATCTAATCCAGTTTAGCCTGTGCAAACAACAGAAAGAATTTACACAATGAAGTCATCCTATATGTTTAAATGTGCATCTTTTATTTTGTCAAGGCCATAAACAACTTTAAATTCTTAAACCATACAAGTGCTTTTTGTAGCTTACCACTATCACTACTGTTTGTTTGTTTCTGTTTTGCTTTTGTGTGTGTGTGTTTATATTTTGGAATATAAACCACCACCATATATAATACATTATACATAAAGGCTTTAACTATTGTTACCAAAAACCTACATGTTCACACATTCAACTCTTCCTCACGTCTTATGCCATTAGGCGACTTTTCCAATCAATCGGTTGTGCTATTTCTTTTAGAATCTTTATTTTTCGTTCTCTCTTTGCTTTGCCAGCTCTCTAATTAGTCAGCGGCTGACACGGCCATGTCCATTTCAGCACAGGGCAGCTAAAAATATCCAGAGAGAGAGAGAGAGAGAGAGAGAGGCCTCCCCAGCTATTCTCTTCCCACAGTAGTGCAGCAGTGTTGGGCACACTCCCTCCTTTTCTCTCTCACTCCATCATTCATCCCTCCACCTCTGCCAAAATTAGAGCAGAGCGGGCGAGTGTTTCCGGTAGGAGAGTTTGCAGGGCTAAAGCAAGCAGTCAGGACAGAGGTTACTTTTGTGTGCTCACATTTGTGATTATCACAGTATAAATAGATGTGTTTTGTTAGCAATGTCCAATTTATTAAATTTAGCAGGATAAGTAGTCTCGAGTGTCAAAGCAAACCTCTGCCTCGCTTTTCTCTCTCTCAACCTGTCTTGCGTTTCTTTACCCTACCTCCATGTACAGAAAGTGATAGGAATAATTAAAGGCAAACACATTGCTGGTGAGGGATATAGGGTAGTGTTAACATTTAAGCTGCAAAGCATCTATTGGCAAAGCAACGGAAGGTCAGCACACTCGATTCATTTATCCCGCCGGCTGTAGTGTTGCAGATACTCTGAGCTACTGCATTAAAGAGTTCCTCTGTGCCTGTACTAGCACTGCTGCTCCTACCTGTGTGTTTCAGCAATGCATCAGTTAGACGGCCATCTGTATGTGCCGTCAACCAGTTCCCTGGTGCGCTTTCCTGAGTCATTTCTGGTGATGCTTTCAACTCAAGGCTACAGTTTTATGATTTTGGTCTGCGTTGCCACCACCTGAACTTTCAGAACTCCGTAGGGACTCATGAAAAATGAGTCAATATGTTGATTCTGAAGCCTCTGATCCAGTGGTCCTAATACCCATTGGTTGATAGATCTGTACCCAAAAATGTGTCTGTGTCTTATTCCAACGCATTCCAATCCAAGGCGTCATTTACAACTCTTTTGCCAAAGCGTAGACATCCAACGCACATGGCACCCTTTAGCGTCTAATGAGACGCTTCGGTTATGGTAGGTTTAGGTATGGGGTATGGTTAGACCACTAGGAGGCGCCTTCTGCTCCATATATATATCTGCATCTCATTTGACGCTAAAGGGTGCCATGTGCGTTGGATGTCTACGCTTTGGCAAAAGCGTCGTATATGTGAGTCTTCATTTTAGTTTTTTTTTTTTTTAAACACTTTGTTTTTAGTGGCTGTTATAACAGTGTTATAGCAGCGTAATAAAATTTGACCTAAAGCAAAAGTTGCTATTGAACATTGCCAGCATTTCAGGTCACATCGAAGTCATAATATGCAATTGCATTGCTATTTAAATGCAAATTCACCCATGCGGTTCTCCCGCTGTGTTAAATGGGCTGAAGTTTGATTGTTTATGTGGTAATTTAACCCTGCTGATTGCTTTCCATTGTAATTATAAAGTAATGAGGGTTTTTTTTCTTCCTCTTTCTGTTTGTGTACAGTAACCTGCTGTCTAATCCCTACGTGTGTGACTGTCACTTAGCCTGGCTGGGACTGTGGCTTAAGAAGACCAGGGTGGTTAGTGGCAATCCACGCTGCCATAAACCTGCCTTCCTAAAGGAGATCCCTATACAGGATGTGGCCATGCCTGATTTCTCCTGTGACGGTACAACTCTCTTTTGAGCATCTTCATCTTTTACAATATGTCCTGCTTGCTCTGTTGGTGGATCAGTAACTCAGTTAAAGGGATAGTTCACCCAAAAATTTTAATTCTGTCATCATTTACGAATTGTTCCTCAAGTTGTTGTATGAGTTTCTTTCTTCTATATAACCCTAAAGAAGATATTTTGAAGAATATTAGTAACCAAACAGACTCAAGGTCCCATTGACTCCATCAACTGACTGCTTACCAACGTTCTTTAAATTAAAACATCTTCTTTTGCGTTCAATAGAAGAAGGAAACTCGTACACGGATTGAACAACTTACTTCAGGTTTGGGTGAATGATAACACAATTGTCGAGTGTAATAAACCACAACAAGTTGTGCATCACAGTGTTTTTATAACACAGTCTCATCCCAAGACGTCGTACAACAGACGCTTTTGACCATCCGCCATTTTAGGGTACCCTTTAACGTCAGTTAGATGATGATCCTGGGGCGTCATCCAACTGACGCTTTACCTTTAACGTCAGTTAGATGACGGGGTAGGTTTAGGTCTGGGGTAGGGTTAGACTTTAGACTTTTAAGGGTACCCTAAAACGGCGGATGTTGATGTATGGTCAAAAGCGTCAGTTGTATGACGTCTTTGGATGAGACTGCGCTGGTTTTTACTATGGTAAAGGAGCATGGATAGCCTAACTCCTTTAACTGTTGTGTAATCACTGTAAACAGGGTAAAAAAAATGGCGAGTTATTATATTATGTTCATGATATAATTGTCATCATAAATGTTTATTATTGGTATCTTTACATATGTATCACCTTGTAACTTTGGATTTTATTGGACATATACAGACTTAAAGACATAGATAGACTTATGTGCAATAAAACCCAAAGTTACAGGGTAATAAACTCCATATGTATATACTGCCCTACAAAGCAAAAAGGCAGTAACTGCAGTTTTGGTAAAGCATTAATTATTACAATTTTCATGACATTCAAGGCATCCTTTGTTATGTGACAAAACATCTTATCTTAAATGCGTGTCGTTTTAGAGAAAAATGGTAGTCGTTTGTACAGTAACTGCAAAAAGCCCTAGTAAAAGTCATTTTTGTCAGTTCTGCACTCTGCGTAGTTACTGCCTTTTTGCTTTGTAGGGCAGTATAGGCTACAGTAAATTTCCCTCTGAAAGAGGTGTGTCACCTTTTTTTCTACATTGAACATGGTATATGCAATCAGATTTTTCTTTTTATATACATACAAATGTACCATGTCTCCACCTATACAGTGTTGATTCTCTTTTATACTCTTCAACGCCTCTGTTTCTACACTTCGCTGTTTAGAGGTTAAATACCCCCTTTAAGCAGTTCCTCGTGAACCAGAAGCACATTGTCAGGACGTTGAATAAGGGTTTGCAAACCTCAGCTACTATTTAGGCTGTAGCCTTTGCCATCCACACCACATCCATCTCCAGTTCCCATGAAATCACACTGCTTAGATCAGGCCACTGAATCAGCTCCTTCCAGACACCATTCCAGACCGAGGCTTGCTCTACGCTCCATCTCCTCAGATTTCCCACACCTTCATCCCCCTCTCCCCGCTTCCCAGCGTCAGGGTAAATCACACCCGGCCAACTTCCCACAAGGCCTCACCGAGAGGGCACCACGAGGACAAATTAAATGCTGAGCGTGGAGGCCTAAACATTATCTTCTCCCACTCTGGTTTTTATAGGGAAGAACTCGTGTCCATAAAGACGGGGGGAAACAGAACCTCTCGAGACTGACATAAAGTTTAATGGAGAAAAAGAAACTGCGGTTTGGCTTCTGTGTGGATTGGGTCCTGTGTTACAGAAGGCCTCCCTGTCAAAGCTAGGGTGTTCTGGGTAGAAACAGCTCTTTTGCTGCTCCAGGACTTCTGGGAATATCGTGTTAAGAGAGCCTGCTCAGCTGTAGACGCCGAAGCACTTTGAAATAAAGAGGTTCAAAGTGAGAGAAATCGCCCCGGCTCGAGGTCCATTAGTTAGAAGAGGCTGTCTGTCAGGGCTCATGTGTTGTTATTCCGCTCATTTCTTCCTCCTTGTGCGGGGCGCCGTCACTTCAGCTCCAAAAAAACTCACCAGCACAACATCTAGCTATTTCTGTGCTCTGCAATTACAGTTAGAGTAACAAAGTCAAGCTAAATTGATTTACGGGAAGATATTTTTGGTTGTTTGAAGTAGTTCAATCATTGTAAAACAAGCCCCCTTGGCCTTTCTTCGTTTGCAGGCACGTCCAGGTCCAGCGTTCCCCTTTCCAGACTCGGTCTGTGAGTTATTCTTGGAGCATATCTCAGTCTCCATAACCCCCCATTAATGGCTTAATTCACTGTTTCTTTGTAATCTGCAGGGTAATTCAGCATTTTACAGATAGCATCTTACGGAGCTTGGATGAAAGCAGTATTGCTCGCAGGAAATGTGGAGCAAGGGAGGCCAAAAGCAATATTTAGCTGCTGATTTTAAACTCCTGTGCACTGTATCACTTATTATGAGCGAGCGTGCTCTGTAATAATGATACCCATGTTTGGAGAACACACTGGAGGAAGGGAGGGTGCAATGCAGTTTGGTGCACACAGCACCTGCGCCGTTTCATCTATTCTGCCTCTTTCTCAGTCCTCCATTACTCCCTTTTAAAGAATTGATGAGTTTCTATATTAGGTCTTTTAGCAACGCATATTACATTTTTTCTCTTGCATGATGTAAAGGAGCATAAAATATGCATGTCTTTCTCTCTCAGGTATAGAAGAGAATGTCTGTCTGCCGTCGGCCCCTCGCTGTCCGGATTCCTGCACATGCTCGGACACAGTAGTGCGCTGTAGTAACCGAGGGCTGCGTTCCCTGCCTAAGGGCATCCCTAAAGATACAACTGAACTGTGAGTCTCTTATTCTAACTCCCTTTATTTTGACCTTAATCACTTTAGGACATTCAGAAAATCACTGGTGGATTTTGTTTCCACAAAGTTCACATCACATCCAGTTTTCTTTTTCTAATAGGTCAGTTTAGTTCATTAAAATAGGTTGAGTTACAAGAGTTCAAATTGGGGTCAGATTAAAATGTGTGAGGTTGGGAATGTTTAAAAAGAGGAGATGCACAACAGTAATAAAGTGAATAAATAAAGTGTATTTACAGCATGAAACCTGAAAACAAAATAAAACTAGAAAACTTAGGCTGTTAAAAGTGTGGAGTCAATTTTCACCCTACCATAAAACAGTCCTTAATCTGAAACGCAAGTATCGAACGTGAAGCGCAAGTAACTTTGTGGGCGGGTCTTGGGAGCTGTTGCTATTTTACCGGCGGGATAAATGACTCTTGCGCCCGACGCAAGTTTAAAAAGGGGTTGGTCTGAAGTAGCTTCATTATTCATAGGTGTGGTTTGGGGCGTAACTGGAAACAAACCAATAAGAGCGTAATGAACGAGGTGCGCTTTTTCAATGGCGTAATTCTATTATAACGGCGCATTTACCAGGCGCGCTTCACAATCATTTCACAGCCGAGGAATTCGATGTTCTAGTCAGGGCCGTGAAAGAAAGAGAAGGTACACTGGGGATGGGACAAAGACACCCTAATTAGCTTTGGTGAAACATGCATATAACAATTTGGGTAAATGTGTCCTATTTTTCCCATCGTCGTGGTCACAACAATGATTTCCCTTGTGTTTAGATATTTTTCCTTATAATATTGTAACATTTGCAAAAAGTAAAATGCATCTGTGTAGATGAGAGAATCATCTACATTGTATGCACGTTGTTCACACTCTGTATTATGCACGTTTAAAATAGCATCTGAATTTATGCGCAATGCGCCACTGACTTTAGACTAGGTTTTTTTTTTTCTGGTCATTGGCAGAATTGTTTTCTGGAACTGCAAAATACTACCCTATCTCACGACCAATCCGTACGAATTCGTACGAGTGATTAAAAAGTGGGTAATTCGTACGACCTCACTCGTACGAATTCATACGATTTGTCTAAAACCACGTGATGGCTAGGTTTAGGGGCGGGGTCAGGGGTAGGTTATTCGTACGAATTCATACGAATTAGCCAATTCGAAAAATATGTACGATTTAGCAAAATCGTACTAATTTGTACGAGTGAGGTCGTATGAATTGTTACGAATTAGCCACCTCGTAAAATTCGTACGAATTCCCGTGAGATCGGGTTGCAAAATAGCACCAGTTCACACGGATCTGCGAAAACGACTAAAAACGTTGTATTATTCATGCCAGGCAAGTAGTTGGCGATGTCACTTTGTAAAGAAACACTGCACACCTATGGGCTGAGCATGTAGTAAGCATACGCATGACGTTACTGTTTTCACAAATTGGCGTTTTTGTAAAACTCACTTGTTTTTGTAGTTTACACAGAGATATTTAACAGAACCGTTCTTAAAAAAAGCTTTCACTTTGAAACCTTTTTTCAAAAGTTTGCGTATTCAGGCCCCCAAAACTCGGTTTTCGTATTAACGAATAGCCAAAAAAGCATAGAAAGTTTTCCATTTTTAGTTAAAAACAGTGTCGTGTAAGCAGCTCATTATACATTAAAAATATATAAATAAACAATACTATCAGTCAAATTCATCTTAAATTTAATTTAAGCGATGCACACTCAAAATACGAATGTAGGAAGGAGGAGAGAAAGTTTGTATGTTTAACTGTACAAAAGTGCACAAAAAGAACTTACTGTTGATTGGCAGTTCCTGCAGACTGGGCTATCTTTCTTTTACAGAATCCAAAAAATAGCAAACAAGTGAACTTTTAAGTTGTGAGGAAATGTATTACAAGGGTAATCTGTCTTGGAAGAGATGTGTCAAGGACACAGTGGTAATATCTCATGGCTTTATACACTACATCACCCAAACCCAGGGTTTCAAGCTGTCGTTAGATTTATTGACAACTTTGGCAGTGGCAGTATTGACCTTCATTACTCAAGAGTGTACATGTAAATCTTTGAATTTTTTAAGAATACTGTAAAAAAGCCCATGATGTGTCTCTCGCTGGCCATGATCCAGCTCAGACTGTATGAGGGTCAGTGAGTGTGATGCACAGTGTAAAGGTGTCCGTCATAATCTAATGGACCAGACAGATGAAGAGAGAGTACAGCGCCTTCATAGAACTGCTGACACACTCGACGAGAAGTGACACTGGGGAGACGGGGAAGCAATAGAACAAGTCGACGGCGACAAAGACGACAAAGAAATCACAAGATATCAAACAAACGACAAAGAGAGACTGATATAGTGTTGTAGTAGCCTACGGTCTCGAGCCCGCTTTTTTATGGTCTCGGTCTCTTCTCGGACTCGACCGCTTTTGGTCTCGGTCTTGTCTCGGTGTCGGATTTTTTCAAGACCATAGCGGTCATCCCTACCATTTTTTTTCCGGGTTTCTCACGTATCTTAGCTCTTTTCCCGCTGTATTCAAGTTTTATTATTTTCCGTAAAATATCCTGTATTTTTACGCTCTGATCTGACAGATTTGGTTTGAAGTTGTTCATCCTTGGACGTGGCGCCGCACGCTGTCACAAAAAAAGCTGTACACGACCATGCGAAATGAGGTCTTGCCGGTCTTGTACACCCAACGTGTCATTTTTGCAACGCGCGCTCTGATCGGTAAAGGTGCACAGACCTCTCCCGATCATCTCCTGCACTCGGCCTCCGAAGCACCACTAACTCCCCCTCCATTTCCCCAAAGCCTGTACGGTTTCCCTCATAAGCTGATATTAGAATATTTAAACATTCTCTATGAGATATATATATATATATATATATATATATATATATATATATATATATATATATATCTCACACACATATGTAGTCTAGTTATAAACTCTCTCGACTTTGATTGGTTCTTTATTTTTAAAGTTTGTGGGTAAGAATCGTGTAAAAGACAAATAAATCCCTTATTTTGTGGATGGATTCCGGGAAATCTCACTTATTTTCAATGTTCAATGTTGACAGCTATGGACAAGACCATAACTGTGAAAATATAACTAATTTGCCAGTATATTGACTAATTTTTTGTCAACATCCTTGCTTTTATTGTATGTAAAACGTTCTGATTCAAATCCAAGCAATATCATGACTCATTGGTCATTGCTAATTGTGTATTTTTGTTACCGCTGCCTGTCACCCATGTGTTCATGTATTGTTAATAAAAGGCGGAGAAAAGTGAACACTTGTTTTAGATTCTGTACTAAATGATGGAAGTCACCCAGGAGTATTGAATAAAGATGGTTTATTTCAGCTTTGAGAGTTAAATATCTCTGTTTTTATGGGAATGTGGATCTTTCAGATCAATCTGAGAAGATTTCAGATCAATCTCTTTAGATCATATTTCCCATTCTATTGTGTCATGTAATGTGAGGCGCTGGTCTTGGTCTTCACCCGGTCTCGCCCTCCCTCGGTCTTGGTCTTGTCTTGGTCGCGGCTCCTAAAAGTCTTGGTCTTGTTTCGGTCTCAATACACTCTGGTCTTGGTCTTGGGTTAGGTGGTCTTGACCACAACGCTAGATTGATATAACAAGCGGATATATTACTGAGTGAACCGGAAAATCTGGCTGTTGGTTTTTCAGCAGAAGGACAGTCTGTTCTAGGATTGTACAGGAAATCTCCAGAAGGACTGACCTCTTCTCCTGTGTTGTAGTTTTGAAGACCGTATCGCTGATCACTGACAGACCCCATAATCAGTGACTTTGATAGCAGACCCTAAAGCCCCTATCAAAGCCCCATCTATCTGACGTTCTGCCGGGCTCAGCTGAGAACCGCCTTTTAACACGTTTTAGCATGTAAAATAAGGATGAAGCAAATTTAGTAGATTTAGTACACTTCAGGCCTGATCCTTAGCTCTGATCTGGAACCTACCGTATACAGCAAGGAAGCTCACTTTAATTGCTCTGAATTTAAAGCCACTTTGTTGTTCTAAATGTCTTCTCTTTTGTTTTCCTTTTTTCTTTTTATAAGCATGAAATGAAATTTAAAATGAAATCTGCTTTTGCTTTGTACCTTGTCTGAGGAGTGTAAATTTGTCTGTTAACAGGATTGTTCTTACCGTTTCAGATACTTGGAAGGAAACCTTCTCACATCCGTGCCTAAAGAGCTTCCTAATCTGAAACAACTGACACTGCTGTATGTATTACTCCTCTTTTTTTATTGAATGAATTCATTTGGCATGCACATTTATGTTTTAAGCATTCCCATTTATATTGCCTGAAGCTGAAGGATATACAGAATGTGGCACCTCTGTAGAAAAACACTGTAAAAAATCTCACATTGTAAAAATAAATACATAATTGCCTACAGTAAAAACGTCTTCATTGATTAACTGGAAGTTAATTTACCAAAAAAAAATTATTAATTTTGCAAGTGAAAGCAAAGATTTGCTGTATAGTTTTCAGTGAAATTACATTCCCAGAAGTGATGCATCACATACCAAATTGAAATGCATTAAACATCACAAACCAGTATTATTATATTTCATTTAAATGAATAGGTTTCTGCTCGCTCTTGTTGTCAGTAATGTACATTGAGGTGTTTTGTGTTATATTTTATGTTTTTAGTTCACGTTTTTTGCATTATTTTAGAATCACGTTTGCTATCCCAATGGTGTTTTGTCTTTGTGTGCATGTGACTCTATATATAAGCATTGGCCATGGTTTATGTCAAATTCACCAAAAAAGTCACCAACACGCCATCCCATAATACCTTTTTTCATAAAACATTTTTACTATATTTTTTTCCCCAAAATCAATATCTGGCAACCGCAACTACCAGTTCTTTAGCGAAAAATTGATGCGATACAGTTTCGTTTTTATGCTTGTTTTAAGCCATTTTAACTAAGATAAATGTCTGACTAATGTATTTTCTAAGAGTAAACTGGCCAGGGTTGTGAAGGTATGTTGTAGACTTTGTTCTGAGGGTGTGAAATTGAATCTGCTGTGTGTTTGTGTGTGTTTCCTCTACAGAGACCTCAGTAATAACAGCATTAGTCTCCTTGCCCCTTTCACCTTCAGCAACATGACACAGCTCGCAACCCTGTAAGTTAACACCATAATCCAACAATCAAACTGTTTCTATGTCGACATAGTGCCTTCATGTGAACATCGCTACTACTGACTAAAACATTTTGGCAGAATTTTTGACATTAAATGGCAGTTTTGTCTCCATCTCTATGCAGGATCTTGAGCTATAATCAAATTCGCTGTGTCCCGGTTCATTCATTCGATGGCTTGCGTTCTCTCCGCTTGCTGTAAGAATCCCTTTTGTATTTTACCTGATGAACCAGCGATCTGTTGCACAGCCACTTCAATCTCTCTCTCTCTCTCTCTCTCTCACACACACACACACACACTCCTCATGCACCACAACACCTCTCTGAGATGCCAATAACCTGCCTTATGAACTTAACGTCAGGAGATTAGTGAGTGAACAAAGCAGCTTTTGAACACGTTCACAGCATCAGCAAGTTCTGAAGGAACAAAGCATTTTTTAAGAAAGCATATTTTAAGAGCTCTTTTAAATCCCGAGGGTTTACTATTTTTTTTAATTAAAACTAACGGATTGTAACTTTTATATACATATATGAAAGTCACTTTAAAATGGCCTTGGGAGATGTTTACCATACCCTCATCATTTATTTATTTTTGCTACATTACCCTTATCCCATACTCAAACTTTTAATCTTAAACTATAAAAATGCCATTAATTATAAATGTTTATTACTGCTATCATTTAAAAGTATAAAAAGAGTAAAATAAATATAATTAATTTCAATTTTTATTATGTGAAAATAATAGTACATTTAAAAATTTGGGATATATATATATATATATATATATATATATATATATATATTTTTTTCTTTTGTGGACACCATGCTACTTTTTACAGCATTCTTTGATAAATAAAAGCTCAAAATAATGACATTTATTTGAAATAGAAATCTGCTGTAACATTAGAAATGTCTTTACTGTCACTTGTGATTAATCTAATAGAAGTAATTAATTAATGACAGGTAACGTATGTCCCTCAAATTATTCCTGTCCTTTATTAAAAAAAAAAAAAAATCCAGGTAAATGTCAATTGTGAACAAATTATTTTTTATTGAGCTGTAATATTGTTAAGATTGTCTTAAGTGAAAATATTTTGTGATACATATTGTGAAACAATGTGTATTTATGATACATAAAATGTTAGATATAAAATTAGTAAGACTAATTTAGTAATCAGTTTATTAATAGACAAATAAACAAACCGTAGTTGTAAACAAACCATTTTGTGGCCATAGTTGAAGAGACAACCTTAAAGGGATACTCCACCCAGAAATTAAAATTCTGTCATCATTTATTCACCCTCAAGTTCTTGCAAACCTGTATGAGTTTCTTTCTTCTGCTGAACACAAAGCAAGATATTTTGAAGAAGGTTTGAAACCAAACAGTTGTTTGGCGCCATTGACTTCCATAGTAGAAAAAAAATACTATGGAAGTCAAAAGGTCCAATTGTTCTTCAAAATATCTTCCTTTGTGTTCAGCAGAAGAAATAAAATCATACAGGTTTGCAACAACTTGAGGGTGAGTAATGATGACAGCATTTTCAATTTTGGATGGAGTGTCCCTTTAAATGTCTCTCAGCATTAAACTGCATGGGTTGCTTTGTGTCTCTGGGCAGGATAGGTTATCAACACCCTGTGTGCACAGATATGTTAAACAGACCAAAGGAAGCCCACCTTATTCCGGCCTCATCATGTTTAGTCTGCCAGGCAGTCATCATTGTCACTTTTTAATTTCCCAGAATGCCTCAGGGCCACTGCAGGGCCACGGCCTCATGGGTCTGTTGCTGTCCAATCATGCTCTCAGGTTGCAGTCTGAGTGTATATGTGTGGGCCGAGCGCCCCGTAATAGAACAGGATAAATAATTAAACAGAACTGACACAGCCTACAATGAAATCTCAATGCGAAGCTGCCGCTCCCACTGGTGTCTCACAAAAAAAAAAAAAAAAATGGCATAGGTTTTCTATAATTTGCGCTAAATGGCTTGAATGACTGACCCTTTCTTTATTTCTCCATCTCCCCCCTTTCATTCTTTCATAGTACGGAAAACAATGAAACCAACTCCCAGAGCTCAGTGCTTTTTTTCATTTTCTTTTCATTCTTCTCTTTCAGAACCCTCCACGGAAATGACCTTTCAACTATTCCGGAGGGAGCCTTCAGCCACTTGACATCTCTGTCTCATCTGTAAGTGTGTGTGTGTGTGTGTGCCAGTGTGAGAACGTTCTTTCCCTGCCTCTATTATTGATGGACTCCCAGTCTCAACCTTAGAGACCAACTCAGGTCTTTAGACTCAATGTAAGTTTTACCTCATTACCGCATGCAACCTAGAAAGAGTGCAGCCTTGTGCTCCGCGCTCGGAGACCGATCCCCACAGGAAATCTTTGTAAATTTTATTACCGCTAAAAGGCGTCTATTATGAAAGCTTATGGCCGTGTTGTTTTTTTTCCTCTCCGGCTGTAGTTCCTGTTGCCGGTTTAGAATGAGGATACTGTAGCTCCTTGTGTCCTCATTGAAAAGAACTGTCAGGATAAAAAAAAAAATCAATTGAGGAATAAAGGCCCTGTTGAACTGAAAGAAGTGTGATTGGGATTTCTGTAGTAAATGAAGATGTGGGCTTTATGTACTGTAGTGTAGTATCGTGCATTCAAGTCATGCCAGAGCAATCCTGCACATGAACGCCACCACAAACAAAGTCATAATTACAAATAAGGAACTCAAAATTGTCCTTGAGCTCAGAGTTTCCTGTGGAAAACATATGCATCTATGGTTCCAAATCATAAATACGAACTTCTCAGGAGGACTTGAATGCACCACTAAGGAAAAAAACTAAAAGTGTTACCACTAGACCAGGGCTGTCTAATGCCTGGTTCAGATTACACGATTTTAGCCCGATTTTGGCACGATCCGTTTGATGTAGGGTGTCGTGGGGATTCGTTAACGACAACGGGCGTCGGGACGCAAGATTCGATCGTATCATCTCGTATAGTGTCATAGTGGGCGACAACCTACGTCGCGTCTGCGATGCTTCACGACATCACGACTATAAGACTAGCATGTTTAATTTTTTTAACGGTCGCCCACGACGGGTTCCGTCACATGTATTAGGAGCCCAGAAGCTTTTCCGTACACAACTTTCAAAAATGGCGAAACGAAAGAGAGACGATGGTGCTAACGTTAAAACTAAAAGTAAAAATATATAAGAAAACACTATTTTACCTCAAGTTCTCTTTGGAGGATTGACAGCCCATATTGTCCTCTTCGAGCAATCCTGGAACGTGTCCATGCTCGGGTTTTCTTTATTTTTTAACTTTTTTCTGAACACAGGACCGCCAATACAACACTCACCGCTTCATCCATTGTTTGTTTACGTTCGTTTCCGGAAGTCACTCGCTACTAGTTTCGCCTTCTCGATGACATCGCGCGCGCCGTTAAAGACGGCATGTGATGACTGGTCAGGAAGCAACGTGTAGTCTGACGTGTCTTGTCCACGGCACGACAATATTTTAGGAGTCAAAATCGCGTAATCTGACACAGTGACTATCGTAACAGACAAAAAAAATTGTGTAATCTGAACCAAGCATAACCCTGCTCCTTGAGAGCTACTGTCCCCAAAGTTTGGCTCCAACCCTAGTCAAACGCACCTGAACCAGCTAATCAAGGTGTTCAGGGTTACTTGAACATTACAGTCTACAGGAAGATAACTTTCCAGTTGCAGGGTTGGAGACCCTTGCACTAGACCAACAAATCATACTTCTATTCTTTTCAAACAAAGTGTAACACTTGTCTCCTCTCATGCAGGGCTCTTGGAGCGAACCCCCTATACTGTGACTGCGAGCTGCACTGGTTGTCTCAGTGGGTGAAGGCTGGGTTTAAAGAGCCTGGAATCGCTCGCTGCACTGGACCACCTGACATGGCGGACCGACTGCTGCTTACCACCCCCCTCAATCGCTTCCAGTGCAAGGGTGAGTCTCATTTCTGTCTCGTCTTTCTTCTCTTTTGCCCATTCAAATTTGAATTTGGTCTGCATCATTTCCTGATCTAAATCCCCCTCCCCCTCCTTCCTAAATAATATTCTGTCCCCTTCTCTGAGTTTCTATGAGTAAAAAATCTCCAAAAAGTACAATTCCAAAAAGAAAGTGTGAGAGTGGTAAGGTCGAGTATTTCAGGCCCCGTCCACACTACTGTGTTTTCGTTTAAAAACTGAGAACTTTTGTTACGTTTGCACCTCCCGTCCAGACGAAAACGGAAAAAAACGAAGACCTATAACGCTGCAGCTCCATTTTGCGTTTTGAATCTCCGGAGGGCGTTTTAGTGAAGACGGGACTAAACGGAAGAATTTAGAAACGATGACGCAGAGGCTCACACTTTGCTCTATGATTGGGTGTCATCAGTCATGACGTGTCCTTCCCTGATTCGTCAGCCACCGTTTACACCGGCACGCACATGCCCAGGGTTGGTGAATGGTCACATGATCCACGTTTTCAGTCGTTTTAATGCGGACGGAGATCATTTCTAATACGCAGAAAAAAACGCTGGTGTGGACGGAGATCGTATTCGTTTTAATTCTCCGTTTTTAAACAAAAAACGCAGTAGTGTGGGCGGGGCCTCAGAGTCAGCACGAAGTGGCATTTTACAATGGCAATGTCTCTGTAATAAATCATATTTTAGAATGATATTTGGTGAGAAAAAAAAAATTGGGATGGGACTTGGTGTAATATGATCAGAATTGATTATATTATGAAAAGTGTTATGATGGAGGTAGGGTGAAGGAAAAAGTAAGGTTAAAAAGTAAGATGTGATCTAAAAATGAAAGTTTTTCAGGGCATTTTTTTTTGTTACATTTTGTTTTAAGCTAACTTATAGTAACATTGTACTTACTCATATAAGTACTAAATAATATTAATTAACTACATGTACTTACTATAGAGTTTCGGTTAGGGTTTGGTTAAGCGTTAGTTTCTTGTAATTATGCATTACAATAAAGAGTAACCCCTTTTATCACCAACTAAAATTATTTTAAATAGTTTTGTCAATTATTAATTGTTTTTGTTATTTGTTCATTTTGTTAAATGAAACTTAAGTAAAATAAAATATAAATATTAAATCCAAAACTTATGTTGCCCTGGCAGCTAATGAAAAAAACTAAAGTAACTAAAGCTAAAACTGAATAGAATGAATGGATTTCCAAAATATAAATATTTATTATAAAATATTTCTACAAATATTAACATTTAAACTAAAATTAAAATGAAAAAATGTTAATATAAAAATCAAATCTAATACAAAAGAGTCAGACCAGTTTACATTTTGATAAAATATCTTTTTCTTTTCTAGAAATAACATGAACTGATAAATAGTTTCACAAGTAAAGGGTCGGCTTATTTTTAATCCTGACCTTAATGTCCCCTCCATTCCCTTTGATTTCTCATTCTCTTGCTTTCTTCCCTTCCACACATTTATTCTTCACATATTGTGTCATGTGCGTTTCAGGTCCAGCAGATTTGAATCTGATGTCCAAGTGCGCCCCCTGTCTGGCGGCTCCCTGTCAGAACAACGGCACATGTGTGAGTGATGCCACAGGCTCCTACCACTGCACCTGCCCTTTTGGCTACAAGGTGAGTGAACAGCCAATGGCCCGCATACATCATCGGGAAGCGTCTATCCTGTGCTCCTGCACACGTGTACAGAATATACAGAATATTCTGTTGAGTAATGTGCATCATTACATGCAAGAGAGCCTCATCATCCATCTTCCTAAGCTCAACTTCCTGTATCTGAATTTCTTGATTAGTTCCTATTGTACTCAAGGCGGGCATTTGTGAGGCGATGTTTGTGTAGCAGACTCATACTCAGCAGGAACCGTATGACCTAGCGGGTGAAGCCTTGGGCTGTTGGAAAACACATTGCAAGAGATATGAAAAATGTGAGCTGCTTTCAAAGGCAATTTATTTAGAGACAAGAAGCCATGAGAAGTGTGACAGGGAGTGTACAAAAAATGCTCATTTTACGGCATGATGCAGTTACCTTACCTGAGCTAAAACAAACTTTTTCAAGCAAATTTGGCTGAGCAGCTTCGTGCTTCGAAAAACCAAATGAACCAAAGTCTGACATCAAACAGACTCTGTTCCACACAAAAACCAATTTGAGAATGTGTGTGTGTGTCCGGACTGCGGTGTGAAATCATTACCTTTTGTTTGGTTATGGGATTCCTGTCAGTGTTGTTCTGTTGAAGAACAGATAAGAGCTTAACCCTTCGCCCTCTACAAGACAGAACCAATGGGCTGTATTTTAATTAAAAACACAGCTCTCAAGGTCAGTTGCAGGTGTGTGTCTGTCCTCGAAGTAAGTGAAGATTAATTAGAATGGTCAAGAGTACTGAATTAAATCAAACATGGGAGGAAGAAAGACAAAAAACAGGGGACACAGAGAGAGAAAACAGAGGCATATGGGCCCTTTGAGGAGAGCAGAGGAAACAGGCATATCAGCGGAAAAAGCCTTTGTCTGAAACTGAAATGGAGAATGTTATGGAGTTACAGCCCCTGAGTGTAAAAGGATCAGGGCACAACATACATCTTCCATAAACCATGGTATTAAACTAAACCTGGCTCTGGGCCTGGATATAGAAGTAGTAAACAAATAAGATTTATGTATTTTCTGAAGAAAATGTGAGTGGTGCGTGTCAGTGCAAAACTACAATGTTACTAGTAGGTGTTTCCTTGGCCAAAATGTTCTAAATGTTTATATTATTTTGCTATGTGGTTGCTAGTTTGTTCTGGTGGTTAAATCTACACTGTGTAACTCTTTTAGTTTATTCTCAGCTAAAAACACAAAAATATATGTGCTTATTAATGTATATTTACTTCGTTCAAGTAATAAAGTATTCTCGTACATGTAATTTGCCATTAAAAATACATACGGGTAAGGGGTTCGCCATGTTGCCCCTCCATTTTGAAAGTACATTAGCCAAAGAGGGACATACCCGTTAATTCAAGCTTCGCCTTTCACGTTTACGTTTTAGTTAACACTCATGGACGAGGTCGAACTGGAAGCCATGTTAATCTTGGACTACACTGGCCTCCGAAGGAGTTAAAACGAAATCGGAATTGAGAGGAACAGAAACTAATATTCACTGGATGGTTATGTACCTTTTCACCACTATATGGGGGTAAAAATCACACAGTGTAGCTTTAAGGGATTAGAATTATAAATTATCCTAATTATAATAATTGCAGTCCTAATCCTAATTATAAATATGAGCAACGCTAGTAATAACCATAGCAAGCGCTGCTAATCATTGCCCTTTAGTATCCACTCCATAACCCTGTTTGAATGGCAAATTGCGTTTAACATTTCAGTTGACATTTTACTCAGAACTCATTATGTTATATTGTAGATGATGCTTTTTATTCCAGCCATCTGATTGTGATGGCTCGGGATCTAAGCGTCAGACATGTTAAAACCCGAGCTCTCTCTTTCTTAATCCATGCTCAATGTTCTTTACTTTCCTCAGGGTCGTAACTGTGAGATTCCCATTAACGCCTGCATCAGCCTGCCGTGTATCAATGGAGGCACGTGCCACCTCACACCTGGATTGGACGGGCAGTACAGGTACATCCAGACTTGTACAAATTATATTTTGACATGTTGAGTTGTGCTGCTAATTCGGTTACACTATATTTCGATAGTCACTTTAGACGTTTTAAAAATTATAAGTAACTTTTCAACTTGATGTCAACTAACTCTCATTAGTATTAGTATATTATATTAGACTGTCAGTAGACTGTTAGGTTATGGTTTTGGATTAGGAGAATAAGTTTACTTGTAGTCGCCAAGTTACTTATAGTCAGTTGAATGTCTGTTGGGGGACCAACAAAATAAAGTGTTAGCAGATATTAAGCTGACAGTCAACTAATACTATAATCACAGTTAGTTGACATGTAGTTGAAAAGTTACTTATAGTTAGTAGAATGTCTAAAGTGGACTATCAAAATAAAGTGTCACCGCTAATTCTGGTAACATAGGTCTGAATGTACCCTGCATAGTGTTTCCACTATCACTACACGTCAAAGTGATATAAAGAAGATTTAAAAACTGAAATAAGTTCATTTGAATGTCCTGTGTTAAAAATGCACATCTGGACAAAATCTGTGCATTAAAAAATTAAAGCTTGGAATACCGCTGGACATTTGAAAGAAGCAAGAGGCAGGCAGATTGTTGTAATGGCACAATAAATGTCCCCTGTGCCCTATAAATCACCCGGCAACTTTGGTAATGTTATATTAGAACATTTTTGTAGGGCAGCCGCTTCACATCCAGAGGAAAACAGAGTTGCACAATGACTTTACAAAAAAAAAAAACAGCCAGCAAATGAGCCCATAGATTTGTGTGTTTTTATGTGTCTGTGGGTGGAATATATCAGTTTCTGGCGTAGCCCCTGAGTGTTGGCAGCCAGAGGGCAGGGACTGGGTGGAAGGGTACAAACGGGTGTGGGATCTGCTAAACGCTGAGATAAGTTTTACTGCTATTGCTCTACAATTCACCATGGAGATGGAGGTTTATCAAACACTGAGCCTCAGTCACTGATGGATCAGACCCACAAGACTTACGGATAGCAACAGAAAGACAAAACAACAGAGAAAAAATACACATATTAAGGGCTGCTTAGGATTTCAGGAGGTGATGTAGTCAAGACCAGCTCATTTGAGTTTGAGTCAAGAGCAAGACCAGAAGAGGGTTGAGTTTGAGTCAAGACCGAGTCCTCATGCTCTCAACAAGACAAGACCATGAATATATGGTTTTTGGTTTGGACTTGAGGACCAAGACCCTTTAAATATGGGCTTGGAGCATGTGGACTCTGTCTTACCGCAGACTCTACCCTTTTCTGGTCTCAATCTTTATATATGATCTCCATCTTAAAAGAATAACAGTGCTTCCATCATCTGCTCGCCATCATATTGCTTGTTTTTGGTGTAACACAAAAGGAGGCTTTTCGCAGAATGTTAAGGCTGCTCTTTTCCTCAGAGAAAGTGGGTGGTGACCAGTGACTTAAAGGGATAGTTCACTTTGAAATTAATTTTTGATATGTTTTAGCTTACCTCAAGGGCAGCCAAGATGTAGGTGTCTTTGTTTCCACAGCATTTTCAATTTTGCCATTTTTCAGTCAAACCGTTGTTGTCTATCAGTCATACTCTGGAGGCTAAGGGGGTCCACCAAACAGCATGCACAGAGAAGTCAAAATTAAACATGATTTAATGACTCGTAAATGTAAGTACACATTGATGGCCTAAGACACGAAACGAGCATTTTTTGTGAGAAAACGAACAGTATTTATATCGTTTTACCTGAATTAGTTGTGCAATGTCCAACTGAACCGAACTGAATCAGTTAAGTGTTACGCCGGAAGTGATCGCTTGCGTTTGACGTCAGTTCAATATTTACACAGAGATTTCGGAAGTTTTACCTTTTAATAAACATAAGATATACCGAAATCATCTTCCATTGCGGTTTCCCGTATATCTAAATATGTTTAGTGAAAGGTAAAACTTCCGAAATCTCTGTATAAACAAAGAGTGACGTAGGCGCGCAAGCCATCATTTCCAGCGCATGCGCAGACCGAAGCGCCCGTGCCGTCAGATCATTTGGTCATGGCTGATTACACGAGGTAAAAACGATATAAATACTGTTCGTTTTCTCATACAAACCGCTCGTTTCATGTCTTAGGCCATCAATTTACGAGTCATTAAATCATGTTTAATTTTGACTTCTCTGTGCATGCTTTTTGGTGGACCCCCTTAGCCTCCAGAGTATGACTGATAGACAACAATGGTCAAAATTGAAAATACTGTGGAAACAAAGACACCTACATCTTGGATGCCCTTGAGGTAAGCTAAAACATATCAAAAATTAATTTCAAAATGAACTATCCCTTCAATAGTTTAGAAAAAGACAAAGCATTCCATAAAAGTGATCTATATAACTCATATGCTATATTCCTTCTGAATAAGTCTTCTAAAGCCCTACAATAGCAATACATCATCGAGGCTGCTTCATTTCAATAATCTGACCTCATTCCAAAGTCATTAAGAAAGGCCAGCGATTTATACTTTACTTGGAATAACTGTTCATTTTATAATAATAACTGCCACTGACAAACACCACTTCCGGAGGACACAGCCTTCGAAACGAGACATAGCTTTAGAGACCAAACAATGACACATGACTAGCAACAAATGACACCGTTATGGCTGCAGGACAAAAGACAAACATTGTGTCAGGTCTTAGGGTGTCACCAAACAGAGCTAAATCACTGAAAACCATGAGTTTTCTTTTGTTCTAACATGTGAAGTATTGACCATTGTCTTGTGCCTTATCATTCCTGTAGCTGTGTGTGTCCACCTGGGTATGAGGGCCAGCAGTGTGAGCTGAATCCCGATGACTGTGAAGACAACGACTGTGAGAATAACTCCACCTGTGTGGACGGCATCAACAACTACACCTGTGTCTGCCCTCCTAACTACAAAGGTACCAGTTCAACCTCATTGAACCAGCCTATAAATGCAGAGTGTCTCAGACGCTGATGCAATTTTCTTCGGCATATTACCCTATTTGTCCGTTTCAGTCGTACCGCAATGAGGCCATTTCACCGGCCAGACTGTTCCAATTGCAGTTATATCCTCCAGCCACAACTGAGGTGGTTAAGAAAACATTAGGAAACAAAAATAATATACATGTTAAGGCTGGTATAGGACAGTTTTACTGAACAAACCAGTTTTTGACAAAAGTTCTGACTCAGCGAATTTAGAGTTCAGCTGTCTGTTCATTTCCACTTCTGATCTGCCAAGTGCTGGTCCTCCCTTCTTTTCTGCCCTCCGCTCTTTTCCTTCCTCAAAATAGGAAGTGCAACTGCTCCTAGCGGGCCCTGTCATTATAACGGCATTCCTCTTTGCCACCTCCCCTGGAGCGGGTACATTTGGTGTGTAGAGAGTGTGTGTACTTGCTGCGGTCCAAGCCTGGCCACATCCATAAGCTTGTAGGGCACACACAGCTGTCTGCTTAAAGGGCACAGCCTTAAACTGAGTTTTAAAGAAAGAGAATGGGCTCTTAATGGAGTTCTCGGTTTAGTTTCCTCTGAAAGTCCCAGGAGTTAGATATAGAAACTCTGGAGGAGACGTGTGGGATTACTGAGGTCTTTTTATGCTTTAGTCCTCATTTGTTCTCAGAAACATCATTTGAGCCTTTTCTTGCATGCAGGAAGCTGTTAGTTAGATCTCCCTCAATCTAACTGATGTTGCTCATCTTACTCTCTTTGTCTGACTGGCATCTGTACCAGTCTGGCTTGAGCAGCAAATATATTTTTTAGTAGTTTCATATAAAAAGGATGTAATTATGTGGCTGAAATGAAAGTGGAGAGTTGGAGATTTTTAAAGACTGGTGACGTTTTCTCTCCTTTTTTAACATGTCCCCATTTACAGTTATACTGGGACTTGCACTACCTTTCAGAAGTTTGTGGAAAAAAGTTGCTTTTTTTCATGGATATTAGAACTTGTATTCATCAAGGATGAAAAGTTAATGTTACAAAACCTTTTTATTTCAAACAAATGCTGTTCTTTCCATTCATCAAAACAGTATCACAGTTTCCACATACTGTAAGCAACACAACATGGTAACAATTAGAAATGTATCTTGAGCATGAAATTAGTATAGTAGGGATCATGTGACACTGAAGACTGAATGAATATGAAAATCCAGATTTGTCACAGGAAGTAATTACATTTTGAATATGTCTATTTGAATATATTTTAAAATGTTATTTATTCCTGTGATGAAGCTGGATTTTCATATTGTGAGTGTCACATAATCCTTCAGTGTCACATGGTCTCTAATACTCATTTCACAATGCTGTTTTACTGTATTTTTGATCAAATAAATTTAGTTTTAAATCATACAGAACCAAAACTTTTGAACTTCTAAATTACAAAAAAAAGCTCATTATCCAAACTATGCAAGGCAACTTCATCTTAGCCCTTCTTTAATGTTGAATCTTCACAGATTGCCAAAGGTCAAGTCTCTTAAAGGTGCCATCTACCATAATAAATCAAATCCTACTCCATATTCCATAACAGATGGGGGCAGTATACCTCCAAAAAATGACTTGTGCTCCTACCATCGCGCATGTTATTCAAATCATTTGACATGATAGTAAAAGGTTGGAAGACCGCAGTTTCACGTGGAACATTTGGAGATTTTTAGAGATCAGAGACTCAAAGAACTAAACACTAGAGTGAACTAAACTAAACACTATGAATCTCAACACTAAATGATGAAGACCGCCTCATAGATCTCAAAAACAAGCTGGTGCATTTTGACGGTATGGGAAAATAAAAGCTTGGGCAATTATTTGAAGTTTATGGTATTCGTTTTGTTCATATTACACTTTTATTGTTAGTGAATTAATTTGACAGACAGCATTCGCTGATGTTGATCAAGCTAGCGCCGTGAATTCACCGTGAGACACACGCAATTGACACTTAGCAAGCAGGTTAGTTAAGCTCTCAGATTCTGTCAATTATATTACGCAATTCAAAGAATAAATACCGTTTTGGCGCTTGTACATGTTACACTACAGATCCCTAGCGCACGTGAACCGATCGTCTCTACTAGCTGGAAAAAGAACATGAACTCTGTTGAAAGATACAGTATGCTACAACTTACCAAAATGTATTCCTCATGCATAATGTCGACCAATCATTTTTTGAACTCTTCCCTGAACTGAAATGTAGTAGTGGGCTGTATTTCCACACGACTGACATCAGGTTCAAGTACACACACACACACACACACACACACAAGCCGGCGCGAGCGCGACTCACTCGCGTATTGCAGTTTGGCTGGTGCTAACGTTGCCCGTCCGCATACCGCCTCCCATGGCCGGAACTGGTATTACGACACCTGCCGGGCCGGGGCTAGTAATTTAGCATGCTAATTCAGGTTAATATCTCGGCAGCACTATAACTTGTCAGTTTTTTAATGACATCTTTGCACTTATTTCTTCTCATTCTTTTGATGCGTGTAGCTCATTTTTCGTATATTGTTACCTCAATTATTGTATATGGCACCTTTAAACATTCATTCCTTCTCCATTGCCATTGTATTTCTGTTTCTCTGAACGCATTTTAACAGCTGTTACAAATTTACTGAAGATTGTTCTTAACCTCATCCTGTACTAGTCTTACCAACAACATTCAGATTTGATTTAACACTCTACAGCCTGAACTGTTTGCCAGATTCCAGCCTGTGAGGTGCACGCAGGAAACATCGGCAGTCGTGTGTGACCCTTAAGAACACACACAGTTGCTGCAGAAAGGGTCTAGAGGAAATTGGCCTGGCAGCAGACCACCTAAACCTTGTCTCAAGGGCCAGAGCACAAAGAGGGTACATCTGTTTTTGAGCGGCTGCTGCTGTGCCATGCAGCCAGCAACACCAACACAAGTGTGCTGGACAGGAAATGCTCGGAATCTGGGTGAATGAGTGCAGGGATGCGGAGTTTGGATCAGACTACAGCCTGTTGCAAAGCCGGACGTCCTACAGCAGGTGGACGGGAACAGGCAATGTATTGAAGGTTCTGGTTGGCAGTGATTTAGTGCCTTCGATTGGACCCTGCTGGGCTGAGTGCTCAAGAAAGACTTTGCCATCACACAAAGATGTGTTTTCAGTTGAGCCTGGTGGAGAAAAGCCTCACAGTCTAAATGCTGGCAGATGGTGTGAGGGGCGAAAACATCTCAAGGAGGCTCGCACATGCTGAATGTTCAGTCAAAGAGCTCCTTTAGCCAACTGTGAGCTTCACCCAGTTGAGGCCATGAGTGTTTCAGCATGTGATAAAATCCGGACAACTGTTAGAGTGATTTGTTCCTTTTCTTTATGTGTGTCTTAGGTGATCTGTGTGAGGAGGTGGTTGACCCCTGTCTGCCTGGGTTTGACCTCTGCCAACATGACTCCAAGTGTGTTCCTCTCAGTAAGGGCTACAGGTGAGTGTGTGAGCTCCTCTGGGAAATGGGGCATGGGAGAACACAGAATAGGTCAGAACTTCACAGGAAAGACTACATTACATGCCTGGAATGGTCAGCCAGTTGTAGTAGTGTCATCGTCACTACCAAGTAGTATTTAACTCACCTACACTCTAAAAAATGGTGGTTCATTGGCTTGTAACCGTATGGGAACTTATCTTTGTCTATGGTGCTATGTAGAACCATAAGAGGTGCCATAGAGCATGTTAACCACCATAAAGAACCACTGAAGAACCAAACTGGGCTTAACAGGTTCTTTAAATGGTAGTGGTGCTATATAGCACCATGACCCCCGCAAAGAAGAACCTTCACTCCTATTTAAGTGTAGTGCCAGAGCTGCCTCTTTTGCAAGTCAGCGCTAGCATCTGAATAGTTTTTATTGTTTTCTTTTTCAGGTGCGAATGTTTGCCAGGTTATGTTGGCCAGCAGTGTGAGCAGGATTACAATGACTGTCTGGAGAACAAATGCCAGCATGGGGCAGAGTGTGTCGACGCCATCAACGGATACACATGTGTGTGTAGGGAGGGGTTCAGGTGAGACACGAGCATTGTTCACACTCAGGTGTGTTTGCTTTACCTATGTAAAGGACACAGCATAGACATATGTTGTTTAAGCTAATTATAACTACTAATAAGTTCTGGAAAAAAAAATGACAGATGTAGAACTGATGAGAACCGTTTTGGTCTTTTCATTGACTTTTCTAGTTTGAATAATAATAATAATGATAATATTAAGGTTTTAACTATTATTGTTACACAGTTTGTTGTTATGGGAAGATGGAGGCGAACATTTAAATACTGTAATAAATAATAAATAAATAAAAAAAGGAAAGAGCAAATAAAATAGTCCAGGCTTGATCCTCTCTCATCCTTCACTGTCGTAGCTCCACCTTTTGTTTCCGGTCCGCCATTTGAGATATGAAACCGGAGTGTCGCCCATCATTAATCACGCCACAGGCCTCGCGCTGTTCTATCACAGCCCTCAGCTTCTTCCTACTCACCACAATTATGATTATGAAAGTCTTTATAAATGGTGAAAACACACACACACACACACACACAGCTTCTGTTGGTGCTTTATTATATGCTAGTGTATCATTAAATCTGAGATACGCAGAAGATGAATTTCCATAGGTCTAATTAAACACTAGCATATGTGTGTGTGTGCACGTGTGGCAGAACAATAGCTCTCTCCCCAGCATCCCTCACTTCACCACAGTTACTGATTAAGGGCCTGATGGTGCCTTGAGCCCAGCATTAATCTGGCTTACCACCCATCCTGACACTCTATCAATATTCTAACACCATCTTCTTCTCCTGTGTAAGTTAGATTTAAGAAAGAAGGAAAGTTCAATTAAAAGTGCTTGAAAAATTGTGGTCACCCTTTATTTTGCGGTGTCCGTGTAATTACATTGTAATTGTACGTGCAATATTGATTAACAGTTTTTAGCCATTACTTTAGAAACTACATGTAACATGTACAACAAAGACACTGTTGACACAAAGTGTGACCAAATTTGCTTATATATTTTGTTCAATATTATACTTAATATACATTATTCAGTAATTATTTCTGAAGGATCATGTGACACTGAGCACTTTGCCTTCACAGGAATAAATTACATTGTTAAATATATGAAAATGATTATTTTACTGTATTTTGATCAAATAAGAGCAGCCTTGGTGAGCATAAAATACATATTGACTAATTACTAATTATTCGTACTTTTGACCAGGAGTGTAAATGCCTTGTATATCTCTCCCTCTCTATTTCCTTAGTGGGTTGTTCTGTGAGAATCATCCACCAATGGTTTTGCTCCAAAAGACGAGTCCATGTGATCAATCTGAGTGTCAAAACGGAGCCCAGTGTCTGGTCGTGGAGGGAGAGCCCGTGTGCCGTTGTCTCCCTGGCTTCTTCGGCATCAAGTGCCATAAAATGGTCACAGTCCACTTCCTCGGCAAAGACACCTACGTAGAGCTCTCCGGCGCCAAGTTCCGACCACCCATGCACATATCCCTCCAGGTACACCTGCAACCACTTCCTGTAATGCTTAACAATAGGTCCCAGATCAGTTTCTGTAATATACTAGCCTCAGGACAGTCTTCATATCAACCAAACTCAAATCAGCGGCCATGAGAAGCCATCTTCCTCTCTGTCGTCTATTCTAGGTCTTTTTATTTTTGTCCGCAGTGCATGGTTTGAGCCAGCTACGGCCTCTCTGACATTATGCAAATGTCACCTCTTGTCCACCTGTGTGAATAATTCTTCTCCTGAGGACATATATTATGGTAATAGAGGTTGAGCTGGGCTGTTATCCGTTGTAATCAGGGGTACTGTGTGACCGCTAGATCTGCAACAAATGAGCCTATATCTTCTCACTGTCGAGAGGGCACACTATTGTTAATTAAAGAAGGAGAAATTAAAAAGAGCTCAGTAGATGTTTATCTCCGTGTGGACGTCGGCATCTCTCAGTTTGCAAATCGAGTGGCCTTTGTGCAGAGATGTATAGTAACAAAGTAGAACTACTTTAGTACTGTACTAAAATGCTGTATCTGTATTCTACTAGAGTATTGTTTTTTTACTTCAGTAGATATTTTCGATGAATTTACAGTAATACTTTTACTTCGATATGTTTTTAATGTTCTGCTAGTTACTCATTACAACTATAAAAATGTTACGAATCATTCGTTGCAAGTTGGCTTTCATGCTGCCTAAATCACACGCCAGTTTTATAGGGTAATGGTATTGATTGACACACATATTGACGACTAATGCAGGGGTTGTCCTGCGATGACATTTTTTTGGCGGCCACCAAAGCAAATTTGTATCCTGCCAAAGCACCTTATTTGATTGCTAGTTCCAATTTTGACTGCTTTCTTTAATAATTACATGACAAAATACTTGTACTTTTACTTTTAGTACTTAAAGGGTTAGTTCACCCAAAAATGAAAATTCTGTCAGTATTTACTCACCCTCATGTTGTTCCAAACCTCTATGTGTTTATTTGTTCTGCTGAACACAAAGGAAGATATTTGGAAGAATGTTTTAATGAAACTGATCTCATTCCCCATTGACTACCATAGTAGGAAAAAATACATACTATGGTAGTCAATGGGGATTGAGATCGGTTTCATTAAAACATTCTTCCAAATATCTTCCTTTGTGTTCAGCAGAACAAATAAACACATAGAGGTTTGGAACAACATGAGGGTGAGTAAATACTGACAGAATTTTCATTTTTGGGTGAACTAACCCTTTAAGTAGTGAATTTTAAAATTACTTGCAATACTTAAGTACAAAAAATGTTGAATACTTTAGTACTTCTACTTAAGTGTGGTGCTTAAAGAGCACTTCAACTTCTACTCAAGTCACTTTTTTGATAGAGCACTTGTACTTTTACTCAAGTCCGGGTTTCTAGTACTTTATACATCTCTGCCTTTGTGAGTAAAGTAATAGTGCATTATACTTAGTGTTGCTTTCTAAACCAAGTCTGAATTTTCTGAAAAGGAAAACATGAACAACGAGGTTTGGAAATGAAACATCTGCATCTGTATGAACTCTTTCACTCTAAGTTCAAACTGTTATGTTACATTGTTTGTTTATGCAGAAGCTGGGTCAATTTGTTCATTGTTCAGATAATCACAGATATACCGATAAGTGATGCCAGTTTTCAGAAATTTTCCTAGATGATTAAATTAATTAAGTAATTAATTGTCATTAATCTGTCTAATGTGTCTTGTCAGACACGTGGGTTTGTTGTGTATGACGTCACCGAGGCTCCATTTTTGAGGTATCGCTACTGACTGTGAGCATTGAAGAGATTACGAGAGTAGACATAACAAGTAAATAAATCGCAAAACTGCAGAAGCACAAGAAAAGTGAGAAAATGCCGTACCGCAATAAACTCGCTAAATATGGCAGGTACCGTTATTTGGAGAAATTGTCATCCATTCAGAACATAGATCCATATTTGAGCTTAGCTGACTACAGTAAGCTGGAGTGCTGATCCCGCATTGCTTTCTCATCCTCATACTTGGGCATTGTCAACTATCTTGTTTATGGTACAGTATAAGCGCATATAACGTTACCAGTGAACAATTTAAAAAACTATCTCTTAAAGCCCACAGACATTTCACCAAGTTACTGTATGTATCCTTCGGTAGGAATGCATAATGCACTTCGTGTATCACGAGTGTGACATCACCTGACAAAGACTGATAATGCAAATTGTGTGATGGAATCCAATTTTAACAAAACGCATTTTCAATTTCCTCTAAATCTTCTTAGTTTACCTTTAATTGTCAAAAAAAAAAAATATAGGATTACATATTACTTAAAAAATAGAGACACAACTTTTATTCCAGTAAAACATTGTTGTGTGGTTTTTCCATTAAGTCAAACCTAAGAGAACAACATCATTTTATCTGTAGACTTGATGCCAAATATTTCAGAATATGTTACACTTTCGCTCCCTTCATTCACATCAGACTGAGCGTGAACGGGCCCTAAAAGGCAACACGCAGAGGCCGGGCGCTTGGGAGCAGCAAATATAGAAAAGCAATCAAATTAGGTTGCTTTTTTATTTCCAGCGTTCTTAGTAAAACTGTGCTAAACAGTGTTAATGACTTAGTCCTCCTGTGACATATTCACTGACAGAAACCGAATACAGGGACACATTAACTGCTCATATGTCTCCAGGCTATGAGTGTAAGCAGTCCACTCGATCTCAACTGATGTGTAGAGAGGCTTCTACACTCCATAAGCCATCAACTGTCCTCCCGCCCTACTGCTTATATATAAACGTGAGCTGTTTTCCATCACAGCTTGCTCGCAGGCGTATCGTTTGATACCCTCCACTAAACAGGGAGTTAAGTGCCTGGCCTACGGCGGTTCTCTCGGTGTGCGTGTTGTGTTGAAATAGTGTGCTTATCGCACGCTCTTGATTGTTTTCTACATCCCTCTTTTACTTCTTCAGAAGTATTCCTGCTGTTCTCCCTCACTAATCTTTTGCTGTCTATTTCCCATTTTCTGCCTCTCTGACTTTGTAGGTGGCCACAGATAAGGACAATGGCATTCTGTTGTACAAAGAGGACCATGACCCACTCGCCCTAGAGCTGTACCAGGGACACATTCGTTTGATCTATGATGTTGCCAAGTACCCCCCAACCACAGTGTACAGGTGAGCAGATACACACACACACACACACACTATTTTAAGGCATCCTACACTCTAACATAAAATGTGTGATATTTTGCGGCACAATACTTTTAGGGGAAGTACCCTCAAAGTGACAACTTTGTACATTATTTATCCTCAAAAGGATCATAGTAGTACCTTAGCAAGCAGAACTATAAGGTACTAATAAGCACTTTTTAACAACAAAGTTGTCCCTTTAGTATTGCAGGGAAGTATGATCTGTATTTTTAACAAAAAGCCCTGAAGCCAGCTGTCAAAAGTTTTATGACACATTTTGCTGTACGCATTCCAGCTGACTTTTGTTGAAAAAAAGATACAATTTGAGCAAATTTTTTCGCGAGTGTTGGCTCTCTCGACATAATAGGTATAATTATGTTACCCCTTAAGGCGGGCATACACTGTGCGATTTTCGTCAGTTTTTGAGCCGAATTCTGACTTGTGTGCCTCTTTTTTGGGTCGGGCTGATTTTCAGCTTTGTCGTGCGTTGTTTGTCGTGCAGTGAACAGGGTGAAATAACACAGTCTCATCCCAAGAAGTCATATAACTGACGTCTTGGGACGTCTTTTGACCATTCGTCAATATCCGCCAGTTTAGGGCCCCCTTAAACATCGGTAGATGACGATCCCGGGCCGTCATACAACTGACGCTTTACCTTTAACGTCGGTTAGGTGACGGGGTAGGTTTAGGTCTGGGGTAGGGTTAGGATCCGATAACGTCATCTACCGACGTTTAAGGGGGCCCTAACAAGGCGGATGTTGACATATGGTCAAAAGACGTCCCAAGACGTCAGTTATATGACGTCTTGGGATGAGACTACTACTAACCTCGCCCGACCCTCAATAAGATGGTCGGATGAATTTTGGTCGCTCCTCGTGACTATATCACACAGTTGAAGCGGAGTTACGAACCGTTTGCCCTAAACTCAGTGTTTTTTCCCCTCACTGATCCTGCGCAAAAACGGAAGTTTAACCATTTCATCTGCAGCAAGAACAAAAACGAAAAAAAGGGAGAACTTTAAGTTCTGTACGAGGGTTTATCGCACGTATGATTTTCCCTAAGAAGTCAGCTGCCTGTGTAGTTTACTAGGTTTTGTACCAACACAATCACACTTCTGTTCTACACAATAAATAAACCCATACAGCTATACCACTGTAAATTATTTCCATACATCAAAAATGCACACTCATTCGTCTTCCATAAAAATCATTGAGTTTCAAAGGCACCCTGCTCTCTTTCAGAATAGTTTGAGGTGAAAAAGGAGTGTTTGTGGGTACGTTTGCTCCCTGTTCTCAGGGAAGTTTAATCCTTGTAAGCTCATGGCACATCATAAAACCATATAGGAGCCCCGGGTTTACATGACTTGAATCTGCCTCAGGCGAGAGCTTGCTTCTCTGGTCTGTTCCCATGCGAACACTTCTGTGCTGCATCCGCCATGATTTCTATGCTCATTGGAGCCCCCATAAACACAGAGCTCTTAGCCCTCACCTTCTGCCCTTTCAGCAGACAACTGGCTTGTTGAGTCTGGAGCAGATGGTGCTTGACTCCGGCCTGGTGGGTCACTGCGGATGTCATTAAGCTTGCACAGGCTCTGTAATGGGTTTCAAGAGCCCAGATTCAAGCTTTTAAATCCAGTCTACACGCAGACAATGAAAGCCTACAGTTTCAAAGCATTTCTAGATAAAAATCGTCATTCTCGTCTATGTCTGTTAAGAATGGGTATGTGGCATTTATCAGGATCTCCGGCATTTACGTCTGCAGGAGCAGAGTGTGAACGTTTGTGACCGGCAACTGTTTTAGCAGGCAGTAGAAGTGAACAGCGGTGAGCTGGGTGCCTGCCTGCTTGATGACTTGGTATTGATCGTTCCTGCTGCATAGGGCCACTCTTCCCTTCTGCCTGCAGCAAGGGCTGAATCGATTGCTTTATGAGAGAGTCTCAGTATGGAAAATAACATTTCAACCAGATTGCTTGTCATTGCAGACCAAGGATGCATGCAATTAAAATTAGAAACACCCAAATTAACTGCATGTATTTAGAGCAATTGTACTTTTTTTGACATTTTATTTAGAGTGGAACAGACCGAACATACAGTACATTTCCCATATTCATAGCTCAAAATGGCTGTAGCATGGGTGCTAAAAACTAAATTATGACTCCAAAAACTTGGCTTTATTTTAAGGCCTTGCCATTGCCACTATTGTTCCCAGAATTGGTTACTTCTGCATCTTGAAATGTACTGGTCAGCTACTTAAATTTTTAGGCAATTTGCATACAAGTACAGACATAATATATAATTAATTTTGCTTTCTTAGCTAAACCCTGCTAATAAATAAATAAATAATAATAATACAGGAGAGATGAGCACTAACTGTAGACCTTATTCAGAGCAGCGCCATGACATGTATGAAAGTGAGGCTGTGAGGGATAGACTTAGGCCGGATTCACATATAGCGCCTAAAATGCGTAGAAAACGCTGGGCGCGCCGTATTCTCCATTTTCCAAAGCGCCAGGGCGGTTGCGCTTCAGTTGGTTCTTGTCACATGACCTATTGTGTGCGTATGGTGCGCTTGCGGTATTCTAAAAAGTTGAGATGTTTTTATCTCGACGCGGCGCGGACGCACATGGAAAAAACGATCGCGTCGCACCGCGACCGCATCGCTTTCATTATGAGCGCGCAAACCACGCGCCTACATTTGAAATAACGAACTTGAGCGCGCAAAAGATGTGATATGTGAACTGGCCCTTACCGTGTTTCCAATGGCATCCGCTGTAAAAAGCTGAATAAAGCTCCTAGATTACTTACAATTTTCCACAGCTTACATTGTCGGGAGTTTTTTGTCAACTGACATTTCGTGGAAAGATATTTTTCCAGTGTTTCATGAGCAGAACAATCCGAAAGCACATTAAATAACAGTACAACCCATTGAAGAGATGCAAGTCTATCCCTCACAGCCTCGCTTTCATTCTCATTATAAATCAAAGATGGCGCTGCCGTGAATAAGGCGTATGAGCACCAGCACTTAATTCATGGGTGTCCAAACCTGCTCCTTGAGGGCCAAAGTCTTGCAAAGTTTAGGTCCACCTTTCCTCAATACACGTGCATTGAATTTTCTAGTATGATTGAAGTCCTGCATTTGCTGGTTCAGGTGTGTTTGATTAGGGTTGCTAAACTCTGCAGGATTCTGGCCCTCCAGGAGCAGAATTGGTCATAAATGGCTTAATGTATCATAGCACATGTAGTAACTGCTAGACCAGGACTCCATTGTGTGCTCGAACAGTTCAATTATTATGCAGAGGTCTGACTGAATTAAGTCAATTTTGATGCCAAGGCTTTTTGTAGACTATTAGACCCTAGTAAATCCAAGATCATGGCACCCTCAGTTAATCATAGGTCTCCAAGCCTGCTCCTTGAGGGCTAACATCCTGCAGAGTTTAGCTCCAACCCTAATCAAACACACCTGAACTAACTAATCAAGGTGTTCAAGGTATAACAGGTGTGTTGGAGCAGGGTTGGAACTGAAGTCTGCAGGAAGGTTGCCCTCCAGGAGCAGGGTGATCCATGCTCACCTTCTTATTATCTTGTTTTTCCCTAAGTGACATTATGATGTGTGGAAATGCAAGGAGAGAAATTATACTTCCATCTTAATTTAGCTGACTTGGCCATGGGACTACACGGCACACCCCGGTCTGACAAACATGCTCCTGAGGTCTCCATGTCATAGTTAGTGCTAACAATGTGGAACCAGAGCTAACAGAGTCCCTGAAGAGCCAGCTTCCCAATTTGTAACTCGTCGTACGCCACAATGCTTGGACGTGGATGCAGCGTATGGGCAGATCCCTTGCTTTGGTTTTCCCACCATGGAAGCTGGCGTTTTGAGGCTGTGGTTGGAGCATTCCTGAGCCTAGTCTGGTTCAGTGGCTCTCTGCGGGTGCTTGACTTCAAATGTGGAACTGGGTCATAAAGACTCTGTGGGGCGAAGATCAGAGGGGAAAAACTGCAAGATTCCCACACCATCTACAGGTCCCACTCAGCTCTTCTTACACCTTACCCCTGCTGAACTTCAGCGAGAGAAGAGATCCCTGACAGGATAAACAAGGAAATATTATGAAGAAAATGGTAAAGGTGAGAGGGAAAGGGAGGTTCTTGGCAGTGGTAAAGAAGAAGACAGATCAGACCCCAGAGAGATGAAGAGTGACTGAGAGCCAATGAAGAGTGAAGGACACTTATCTCTGCAATGTGATCCTGCCGCGATGGAAGGTGTGGGTGAGGGGAGAAGAGAGATGGAGAGACTGATATGTGCACTGGGGAGAAGAGTGAAGGAGGCTCTTAACTAGCAGTAATGCCTCATTACCATGAGATGAATGCTTAGGTCCATGCAGCGTGTTAATGTGCTGCCCTTTACTAAATGTCACGCTAATCTGAGTATTAGTTTAAGCAGCGGCGTGGGCAGTTCCTCAGCAGAAGCGTCGGTTTGTGGAGACATCGCAGGAAATTGAATGAGAATGTTAGAATTGCAGCGTTCCCTGCCCCCGGCTCCTCAGCGTGGGCTCGCCATCCTGCACCACACCTAACCACAGATCTAAAAGCAGCTAATGTTTGGCATGTCAACTGGGTTTAATGCTGAACAGTGTTGGGATGAATGGGGAAGGGTCAGAGTATGTTTTTAAGGCCCGTTTTCGTTTCACCCGCACTAAGTTCCTGTGTTAGAAGAATGTCAGGAAAGTAGTGGTAATTCAGCCTGAGTAAGTAAGATGTCCTTGGGTTGGAGAAGAACAAATGGTTGTGGTGTTGTAAGAATGGCTTGGCTATGTGCAACAACGCTAATACTATAGACCCCTTTTGCGCCGACGTCACAGTTACGTCACGGCGCTAGCTGGAGGCAAAACAAAGTGTAAACTGGAAGCGGCCAATACAAAACAGCACAGATTCGGCTACATAATAAGGAGCTTAAATAATTGTTACTATTATTAAATGTCATCTTGTTGTGTTGTTTGGTCCAAGAATTGATGAAAAATGAATATGCTGTATCTGGAACTTTTATTTCTAGAAAATATTCACATCATTAAAATTGCACTGTAATGTCACTCTTTACATTGTCGTGGTCTCGGCAGAACTGCGGATCGTACACACAAGTCTTGTACAGGACCATATAAGCATCTAAAGATTGATATGCCCTCAGTTTCTATTCACGATCGGTTTCTCTATAAGGTAGGTGTAGAAGTCAGGCCACTCAACCGAGGTAACGTAACGTTAATCCTGTCAGATCGTCCATGCATTGAGTGAGTGTGTAGGCGGCTACGGGTCGGCCAATCTGGTTCTGTCCGTTAAAAATAACTTTTGGAAATAACAATCGCGGTCCTGGCACTGAGTGATCTTACTACACATTAAGATAATATCGGATTTTCTCCAGTCATTGTTAAAAAACAAGCTAACAATCCTTGCTAACTAGCATTAGTGAAGCGGCCAGAGGGAGCTTTCTGCCTCCACCTAAGCTCCGCCCACAAAAAAACGTCACCATGTTTACCAACTGTAAAGGGGTCTATAATAGCAAAAGAATAATCAAAGCTGTGGGATGCTAATGCTAACTGTCCACACACAAAGATTTAGTGTAGCATTAGCATAGGCCTAGATAATTCACATTTATGTGGCTGATTCTTTTATACAAAGACTTGTGTTGCATTCAAGGTACAGATATTATCAGCTCTTGCTTTCCCTGACAATCTAACCAATGACTGTGGCATTGCTAGTGCCATGCTTTTTCTGTTTGAGCTTAAGGAAGGCTACTTAGGCTTTGCTACTTACAAATGTTTTGATGTTAGCGCTTTACTTCAGTCCATATGGAAAGCAAAGCTATTGGTTCCACCCCATGATATCTTAAATGCTGCATAACCTTGTTTAGCAATTCACATTCCAAAAAGGCGTAATTGACTTTACATCTGCAGTCTGTTACTCGTAGCTAGTGTAAGCAAATGATAGTGCCGTGTAATTGAATCTGGAAAATGTAAATATGTCTACAGGTCTGCTGATCTAGATAACTCTCCAAGATGAAGGAGTCTGTAATAGTTCCTAACTTTGTGTATGTGTCATTTATAATGTGGTTTTGCTCAAGGAAAAATAGAGTATTTTATTTTCAGCTGACAGGAAATTGACTTCCCCTCGTGTGAGAGGGGTGACATGAGGTTTCTGAAATCTTCCACGGGTTTCTGTTTGTTTTTATTGAGTTCCATAATGGGCTGCTTGAAGCTAATATGCAGGCTAGTCGCACATCAAAGACACTCCACCTTCTCAACCCCCCATTCTAAAAATATTATGGCCTCAGGATATTTTCTGCGTGTCAGAATATGAACAAAAGGCCAATAGTTGCTAGCGCTTTGCTCCATCCTGAGGAGTTGTTTTCTACTGCCCCCTGGTGGTGCTAGACCTTCACTGCATAGATTCAAGAACATTTTGTCAGTTCCAAATGAAGGCTTCTGTTTCCCATAGTGAGATTTATGTTCTGATTAAGTCTGTTTTCATTCTTGTAATAGACCCTTCCTCTTCATTCCATTACATTCCCACTCTCACCACCTTTTCCACAAAATACTCTTCCGATTTCCTTCCCAGCCAGCATGTAGGCCCCCAGACAAACGTAATGAAAGGCGGCTGTCAAAACCAGAGACAATGGATGAAAATGTCCTTATATAATATAAAAGTTGTTCATCTCTGGTGGTACTGATGTATTAAATTGGCGGGCTTGAGATGTTTGGGGGGTCTCAGCCGGCAGACAATATAGTGTTTGTTGCAAAAGCCTATTTTGAAACAGGAATTGAATTATGGGCCTGTAATGTAAACCACACGTGTGCTTGTGTTGGGTCTTTGTTCAGCCAAGACCTCCGTGAACCGTACCCCCTATATCTGGGGACACTGATCTCTATCCGCACCTATGGCATTGCAAGCCAGCGCAAATACTAGCTGTCTACCCACAAAGCAACAATTAGTTCATTTTAATGCTAGCCTTTGTTTGCTTAATATATTTGCTCTGTTGTTTTAGGTGTTTTACTACATATATTCGTGAATATATTAAATATAGATACAAATAAATGTTTTCTTTCATTCATTTATTTTTTCCCCCAAAGACAGAAAAAGAGGAAAACCTTGTTTAAGGCTGAGGGGAGATTAAGATATACTCTACTCACCGCAATATCATTTCTTTCACCCCCTTCTCCTCTCTCTGTTGGTCTCTGGGCTTCTTTGCCAAACCACTGTCTCTAGCTGTCTGTAACTGCTTGCGCTCCATCCAGCAATAACTACTACAAGGGTTTCTACAGCCGAGCAGACTGAATTCTCATGATCTGTTGTTAGTTCAGAGGATATTGATAAGTTCATAACTTTAAATCTCACCTTTAAACAAAAAGACAATCCTAGAAGTCAGCAGAATCTGGGCCAAACAGCTTGCTACAGTCACTGCAAACAGGGGGAAAAAATCACCCAGCTGTGCCGGTCAGAGCACGCTGTCATGGTCTATGAGATGTTTCATGGAGGTTTCATGGAACTGGGGAACAAACGGCACTCTTCAATGGTTTAAAAATGACCGTGTGAAACAGAATCGCTCTCAGGCGTTCGCACAGACACAGTGCCAAACTCAGCAGGATGTGATTTGAGCGTGCTAACTCAAAGAAAGAGTGAACTTATGGCCAACACAAGCTCTCCTTTTCCCACAACATAAGCTCTCCCCATGTCCGTGCCAAATTCACTGGAAATACACCTGACGGAGTGTAATGTGGAAACCATAGCATTTTCAGACAGTGGGGAGATATTCTGTATTGCATATTCAGGCTTTTCACTTGGGCTTAAAACAATACTTTAATAAGTTAATTTACCCCAGTGGTGACATGATACGGTCAGTTAAAACTGCCGCTAAGGCTAATTTAATAGCTAGCATTTTGTGTATCCTAAATACACACAATAATGTTTTTGCAAAATGTGACAAAATATAAGATTGATGGGAAATGACGTAAAAAAATAGATTTTATTTTCCACACACGTATCATATTTAATGTCATGTCTACTCTTCAGTGACACTGCCTGCTTGGTTAAAAAAAAAATCGAATTAGTTTCAAAATAAGTTTCCTACTATAAGTTTTCTACCATTTTGTGGTTGTAATTCTACAACTGAGAGACAGTAGTAATTTGTGTAAAAAATTCTATAAATTTCAAATAATAAATATTCTAATGGTTTATTTCACACTCAGTTCAGATAATCAGCCATATATATATATATATATATATATATATACTGTGTGTGTGTGTGTGTCAAATGAATAATAAATAATATTAAATATATATATATATATATATATATATATATATATATATATATAAACTATTATTTTTTATTATTGTTATTAAATTATAAATGTATTAATATAATTATAAATTTACATACTACTACTAAATTATATAAATATTATTATTAAATGATATAAATGTAATAGATTTATATTTTTGTCTGTCTTCTGCTTTCTGCCAGCGTGGAGTCTGTGAACGATGGTCTTTTCCACATGGTGGAGGTGCTGATCCAGAATCAGACCCTAAGTTTGGTGGTGGATAAAGGGGCACCAAAAAGCCTGGGCAAACTGCCCCGCCCCCCTGCTGTGGACCACAACACACAACTCTATATAGGCGGTAAGAGTCAAAGACACCTCAATGTATTTCAAAGGATTCATAGTGGCTTTCTTTGAGACACACAAAATGCTGTCCAAATGGGTGAATACATAATGATTGTACTGTAAAGCATTTTCAGGCCCTCTCTATATTGTATGTGTGCGTATGTGTGTGTTAATACTTGCCTGTTGTTTATATTTTAGGGGTTCCCTCTCTGATTGACACGGCAGGCCTACGACCGGGTCCAGACCGTCCATTCCAGTCCTTCAACGGCTGTATTCATGACGTACGGCTCAATGGGGAACCCCAAGACCTCGGCGGTGGACGGGCAGGGGTTGATGGCGTCCTGCCGGGCTGTCACTCCTGCGGCGTTTGTGTTCAAGGGGCCTGCAGACAGAGAGGAGAGGCAGGGGTGACCTGCGAGTGTCCCGCCGGCCACAACGGCCCACTGTGTGAACAGATGACCTCCCAGAGCCCCTGTCAGAGCAGCAGGTACACAAACACAAATGAACACAAACACTCACTGTTGTGCTTGTATCAGGCAGTAATACCCTCTCTCTTCTTGTGCAGGTGTGTGAATGGTGTGTGTGTGCCTAAAGGCTCCTCATACAGCTGCTCATGTGCAGATGGATACTCTGGCCAGTTCTGTGACAGACGAGAGGAGTCCGCCGCCTGTAAGGGGCAGCACTGTGTGCACGGAGAGTGCAGAGCGACGGAGAGCGGAGAGCCGGTTTGCCACTGTCAGCCTGAGTACAGCGGGCCGACCTGTGAAACAGGTGAGACACAGCACTGCAAAACATATGCATTATTCTTGATCAGAATTTAAAAGCTTGCTACTTGCCACTTAAAAACAAGATCTTTAATAAATGTTTCTGGTCCTACTGTGGACAATTCATCAGTCCACGTTATTTTACAGGAAAATCATTTTTTTTTTTTCATAATCTTCCTTTTGTTATATTCTTTCGGTTTGTAGATCCATTTACCAATAGTTATTTAGTAAGATGACGATCCACACTGAAATACTTTATTACTGTTGCTGATCTCATAATCTTAAAGGAGAACTCCGGCGCAAAATGAATCTTTGGTCTAATAAAACATCGGTACCGTTGACCGTTCTCTGAGATTTGTTTTCATGATAGTCGAATGTAAAGAATTTTATCTCTAAAACTGTTTAGCGTATAACGCTATTATATGGGGGCATATAATAAGTAAAAAGAAATCGCTAGTTAATACCACTAACAAGGCTCAAAATAGCCCCACACTAACACAGTAACATAATGAGGGACCCTGCATGTAAAATGAAGCATTGAGAACTTAAAGTTCACGTTCGTGGTTCAACTTGTCGAGACTGTTTTCCAAGATGGCTCCGATCTGTATACGCGAAGTGAACTGTCTTTATAAAGTATCTTTTATTAAACGGTCTGTACACTTACAAAGTTCTCAATGCTTCGTTTTGCATGTATGGACCCTCATTATGTTATCGTGTTAGAGTGGGGCTATTTTGAGCCTTGTTAGTGGTATAAACTAGCGATTTCTCTTTACTTAGTAAATGCCCCCATTACTAGCGTATACGCTAAACAGTTTTTAGAGATAAAACTCTTTACACTCGATTATCATGAAAACAAATCTCAGAGAACGGTCGACTAGGTACCGATGTTTTATTAGACCAAAGGTTCATTTTGCGCCGGAGTTCTCCTTTAAGAATTGTAAAATGTCGGCTACTTCTGACTGTTTTCATCCAAACTTTATTGGGTGAAGAATATTACAATAACATCACATACAACAGAGCACAACAATGATAACCATCATTTGTATGTGGTTGTTCTTTTTCTCCATAAGATCTTCATGAGATCTCAAAAAGTAAAACGTTAGCCTACTACTTTTATTCAACAAGAAGACTCACACTGTTAAAAAAATCTATTCCAAATAAATGCTGGACTTTTGAACTTTCTATTCAAAGAATCCACACACAAAAAAAAATGTCTTACGGTTTCACAAAAATATTAAGCAGCACTATCATTATCATTGATATGTTTCTTGAGCCGCAAATCAGCATATTATTATGATTTCTGAAGGATCGTGTGACGCTGAAGACTGGAGTAATGCTGAAAATTCAGCTTTGTCATCACAAAAATAAATTACATTTCAATATATATTAAAATAGAAAGCAGTTATTTGAAATTGTAATAATATTTCAAAATATAAATATATACTGTATGTCAGATCAAATAAATGCAGCCTTGGTGAGCATAAGAGACTCCAGGCTCAGTTAAACGCATTGCAAATGCTGTTTCATTACCATGCCGTATACAGAATCCAGAAGAGTGAAGCAACAAGTCAATATAAGTCCTTATGTTTATTAATATAAATGCTTATCTGATGACCTGTCCTCTTTCCCCTCCTCCACACAGAGGTGACGTGCCAAGGAGAGATGGTTCGCGAGCTCCTTAAGCGTCACATGGGTCATAAAAGCTGCACATCCACCAGTAAAATCCCCCGGGTGGAGTGTCCTCACGCCTGCCACTCGGGCCTGTGCTGCGCCCCCACCAAGAGCCGGAGACGGAAGGTCAGCTTCAAGTGCTCCGATGGATCGTCCTTTTCCGAAGAGATCGAGACCACCGTCGAGTGCGGCTGCACAAAGTGCCTATTGTAATAGTAGAGCGGAAGATGGAGCGGAAAAGAAAATATATTGTAAAATAAACAAAACACAAATAGAACTTATTTTTATTAAGGGATGTTTTTTGTTTTTTTTTTTTAAAGAAAGAGACTGTTTTTATGATGTTGCTTATATGTGTCAGATGAAAAGTAATTTTTGTATCGTCAAACAAAAAAAAAAAACACACACAGATTAACATTCCTGAAAATATATGAATTATATAAATATGTATAAATCTATATAAATGTACAACCTAACCTTAAGAATTAATTTGGTCTGTGTATTGCATGTCTATTGTGAAGTGTGAGCGCAGAGACTTTTTGCTGGAGAAGCAGGTGGGCTGAAATGAGCCAATCAGGAGAGGACTGTCTAGACTCTCTATCACAGGAAGTGGTGAGCCAACTTCCTGTGCTCTGGTGGCACAGGAAAAAGAAAAAAGGAACTGCTTCCAAACGGACCTCAGAGAACTCGCCTGCAGATTTCAAGGACAGAGCTTCCAGTGGGATGGGCTGATATTTTGTACTTTGGGTGTTTTTTTGTTTTTTTTGCTTCGGTCCATCAGAGAGAGACGTGGAAAGCTCATCGGTGTGGCTCTGGTTTACAAGATGCAACTCATCTGAGTGAATTGTTTGCATGACTGCATGGAAAAGTTAAATGTGAACTTGTGACATGCTGCGGTCATGCAGTAAAGCTATTGTAGTAACTATGATAGTTACCTGCTCTAAATCTGTTTTACTTGTACAGTTAAACTCCACATGCATTCCCATTGTCACAGCATCGGCAGGGGATACAGGTTACTGCATCTCTGGTGCAAAGCACTTCATACTGACGTAGTATTCCGTCATAACCGTCCTTAACTAAAATATTAAATGCGAATATATTACACCCATTACTACTGTATTGTTTTATGTGTACCATTTTTGTTTGTTAATTTCTTAGTCAGAGAGAGCGAGGTCTATAGATTTTCCAAAGGAAAAGCTAAGCAGTGTTAATGAATTTTCAGCCTCGTTCTTCACCCCCCGTTCGCCACATGCTGTTGAATTAAGGTAGCAGATTTAGGGATCTCCAGTGAACAATGTCACTGAGCTTGTGGAAGAAGTGTCATGTTAGCACCACTAATCAGAAGACTGGTGGTTATACGGTGCATTTTCTAATGTTTTGTTAAATATGAATTAGAGAGTGGTGATTAACTTACAGTGAATGTTGAATTAAACTTGTAATGAAATACAGGGTTGGACTTTTTGTGGTTCTTTTTTTGTGTAAGCTTTTTTTTTTTTTTACATTTGAACAGGTTCAAAACTTTTACACTGAAACCAGTATCGAGTTCAAAAAAAGGGAAAAGAATCCATTGTTTGTTGGTCAAATATGATAAAGAGTGTAATTTAAATTTCTCTATTAAAGTAATTGTTCCTTTTCCAGTATTATAGTCAGACAACACAGTTCCCTAAAGAGTAATCACTGTGGCCCTGATACTTCCCTCGGGCCATTTTGACCCAAAACTTTTTCTTTTTTTTTTTCAATAAATTTATTTTTTTGAGTGTTCATTACAGTGGTCCACAACCCTAAAAATGCTTAAAATTTAAACTAAACTTTACCCCCAAAAAATCATAATGTCTACTTGTGTATCTGAATCAATGCATGCTGAAAAGATAAACTCAAGAATTGACTTTGGGACCCAGTGGAACAGCTCATTTGCTCCAAATAGAGCTCTAAGGCCATCTAGTGGTAAAAGCCATGAAATATCATGTTGTTGTTATTTTATTTGATGTTTTTTTGTTTTGTTTTGTTTTTTTTCTTCAAGAGGTCGTATAAGAGACACCCAAATTGACCCCATGTGAGATATGTTGAGCTGGTTATGTTATTTTGAATTTAAGTTCAATGTATGAATGTGAAGAATGTGCTTAAATTATGTTATTTATTGATACAATAGTAATTTAAAGGCAGATAAAAAAAAAAATCTTAAAATCCCCAAAAAACTCATTAAAAAATAGAAACAATATTTTCAAAATAAAATGATATAAGCTTTCTGAAAAGGCTTTCTGTTAAGGCTTCGAGTCATTTTTGACTCGTGAGGGAAGGATTTGTTAGACGATATGATGAGAGATTTATTTCTCTAATTTTTAAGAGACTTGACATGACCCAAATACATTTCATATATATTTCCAATGACCAATAGCCTTCTAAACAACTGTAATATAGGCTGTAATATATAATATAATAACTGTAATATCTAATTTATATATATATATATATATATATATATATATATATATCCTATATATATATATATATATATATATACACACACACACACAAAAGTTGTCCAGCTAGATGAATGCTGATTGTACTGGTAGTCTACGTTATCACGACAAAGCTTATATTGGCCGACTGATTGTCATTGAAGAAGAAAAAACGACCATAAGTTCCCATTAGATCTTGATATGTAACACGTTGAAGGACTTGATTAGCCTACAGGTGCAGTTAATTAAGTTGGCTTGTGAAAAAGCCAACTGACTGAAATCCTTTTTAAAAAACTCCAAACTCGGGACAGACCTTCAGACTGTTCTGAATCGAGATGCTATTTCTTTTCAGACTGATTTGACTTTTAATTTTCTTCTTTCATTTTCATGGCAAGGCATCCTTTGTTATGTGACAAAACATCTTATCTCAAATGTGTGTGGTTTTCAAGAAAAATGGTAGTCGTTTGCCTACAGTAACTTGCAAAAAGCCCTAGCTAAAGTCATTTTCTCAGTTCTGCACTCTGCGTAGTTAACTTTAGAGACGGCCCCTAAATACGCGAATATCGAACGTCCAACGTCAAACCAACTTCGTGTAAAGTAGCCTATTCACTTTTTCCCTGTTGAGAGAGACTTTACAACAATTATCTATATGAGGTGTTTAAGTGGGTGGCCACTCGTCCAATTTATCCTCCCTTTAGCTTTTTTGCTCACATTTTGAACAGACGCAATGACTGGATTCCATTTGACTGTGAGTGAAAAATTAGGAAGTGGACGCTTTTGCAATTAGCTTGACGAAGATTTTACACGAATAATTCCACGGATAATAATAATAATAAAATAATAAGAAATGATAAGAAATAATAAATCTCATATGTATTAAAGAAAACGTCAAAGATAACGCATTTGTTGAGATTGCGCGTGCTCTGTTGTACTCGCGCACGCGACTTCACGTGCGCTGTGCCAATGAGCGATTCAATTTTTAGTTGCTATAGCGACGTATTGTTTGAATTCTGAATGCACATATCAACAATTTCACTGATCGAAATCTGTTGGTTGGCAAACGAGAGGCGAATTGAGAGACTTTTACAGAGCATTTTGAAGCTATTCGGAGGATTGAGAGGAGACTTTGAGACATTGGAGAATTCCATCACAGAGTTTTACTTTTGAGTTCATATATCTTATTTTAAAATATTCAAAACTTTTATTTGATTTGTTCTTTTCTGATTTTAGAAGGGGGTTCAGGTTTTATTATTATTTTTTTTTTAATTTTATACTTTCTTTTTCTTTCTTTTCTTTTCTTTTTCTTTCTTTTTTTTTGGAGGAGGAGTATTTCTGGAGAGATTTGTGTTCTCGTTTTCGTATTGTTTTTATTGCAGGTTGGACTTGGAGGAGGATATCGATGGCTCACAATCACATTGGTGAAAGAGGAGGTGAGTCTTTATTTATTTATTTATTTATTTATTTTTCGGTATGTTTTGGTATGATGTACAATGGGGTTCGTGAATCTGAAAAAAAATTCAAGGCCCTGGAAATTTTTTGAAAACAAACATAGCTGCTAATAGATACAAGTCCTTGAAAGTGCTTGAATTTATTTTTTCCAAGAAGTTTTCTGGAAAAAAATTTCATATTATTCCCTCCAGTCTGCTGTGTTATTTCGCCAACACTTCGTTCGTGTCCTCTGCACACTAGCTTGCTTGATTTACGTTAGTTATGGGAATTTACACGTTATGTTAAAGGAGTAGTTCACTTTAAAATGAAAGTAAGCCCCTAATTTACTTTATTTATTTAATTTAAGCCATCCTAGCCTTTATATAGGGAGCTATACAGTTGATTACACGACATTACAAAAAATGCCCAAAAATATGCCTCCAAATAGCACTTTTCTCACTTCAAAAAATGGATTTTAAAGGCCTTCACTCTATTTTAATGTGAAATACTGCATTTATTGAAAAAAAAAATTGTTCAAATGGAAAAAAATTGCTGAATATTTCATAGAATCAAAATCCCTTCAAAATTATTGAATAATATAATCAAAACAATATTATTGAACAAAAACATAATTGTTTTCCTGGAAAAAAGAAGCCTACAGTTCAAGGCTTCGGTCACTTGTTTTGACTGCGATGGAGACAAGTGTGACCACTAAAAGAAGAGGTCTTTGAATTTGAGGGTATTGACTTGGAAAGTCCTTAAAAGGTCCTTGAATTTCAGGTTAACCGAGGTGTGGGAACCCTGGAAGAAACTTGTGCTAGATAACTAATTTGATCCCTAAATTTTCCCAGCTAAGTGATCACATGTTCGATGCCTTGCATGTGAAATAAAGTTTTCTATTTGAGTAACGTTAACTAGTAACAATTATTAAGTGACCCCTGGCATTAAATATTGATTATTATTGAAACATTACCATGTGATGTTTGAAATATTCCAGCCTCAGGCCGATCCAGATCCAGAAGAGCTGCGTCCACTCAGACGGCTGGTCAGGAGAGATTGGGTTCTGTGGATCGGGAACCGCTGCCAGACCCGACGACGCAGGCGGTGAGCCAGGAGCTTCCTGGATATTTGGCACCTCTGTCCTCTGTGTTTGCTGCTTCTGTTTCCACAGGTAAGGCCGACAGGAAGAGGAAGAGGCAGAGCGGCAGCCAGAGGAGCCAAGATGATGGACGTCCGTCCACTGCTAAACGCTCTCGCAGAGGTCAGAATAAGCTTTTATTAAAAAAAAAAAATTAAAAATGATGTCTCTGTTAATAGTTCAATGATTCGTCATTGAAAATAGAAAGTTGCAAATAACAAAGTAATAATTTGAACATTACCGTGTGATGTTTGAAATATTCCAGCCTCAGGCCGATCCAGATCCAGCAGAGCTGCGTCCACTCAGACGGCTGGCCAGGAGAGACTCGGTTCTGATGATCGCGCTCAGGAACCGCTGCCAGGCCCGACGACGCAGACGCTGAGCCAGAAGCTGCCTGGATATTTGGCACCTCTGTCCTCTGTGTTTGCTGTTTCTGTTTCCACAGGTAAGGCCGACAGGAAGAGGAAGAGGCAGAGCAGCAACCAGAGGAGCCAAGATGATGGACATCTGTCCACTGCTAAACGCTCTCGCAGAGGTCAGAATAAGCTTTTCATTTGAAAGTTATGGCTTCCATGATTTTTCATTAGAGACATGTGTTCTCTTAAGGACATTTCTTGTGATCATGTGTGTTACAGGAGGATATGCGAAGGGCCCATTGCTGGGACGAGGCGGATTCGGATCTGTGTATGCTGGGATCCGCAGGTCTGACAGACTGCCAGTAAGACATTTTCTTCCCTATCCCTCCTTTGTTCAGATAGCCTTTAGAAATGTTGATATCAGTAAATGTCTTCTGTCACAATTAGGCTGGTGTGATTTACTGTGGTTTATCCGTCTGCAGGTTGCCATCAAGTACGTCCCTAAAAACAGGACCCAAAGGAGGCTGAAAGTTGTAAGTTCCAGTGTGAATCTGTTGTTTCATCCGTTTCGTTCAGCCCTGGATATACATAACAGAGCTTTTGTCCCTGCAGGAAGGTCAGGGTCTGCTGCCGCTGGAGGTGGCATTGATGATCCGGGTCAATTCAGCACCCACCTGCCCCAATGTCCTGCAGCTTGTGGAGTGGTTTGAGAGTCGCAGTCACTACTCCATGATCCTGGAACGGCCAGTTCCCTGTCAAGATCTGCAGAGTTTCTGCAAGGAGAACGGCTGTGTGGATGAGAGCTTGGCCAAGAAAGTGCTGGTTCAGCTGATCACCGCTCTGAGACACTGCGAGAGCCGGGGAGTCCTGCACCGGGACGTCAAGCCAGGGAACCTGCTGATTTCCACAGCGTCCCATGACATCAAGCTGCTGGACTTTGGTTGTGGAGGCCTCCTAAAGGATTCGGCCTACACAAGCTTTGCAGGTTAGCTTTGCGTTACAGCGGGAAACGCTCTGTGGATGTTTACTGAACTTTTGATGATCAAACAAAGAGAATATGTTTGGACTCTAACCTTTTCAGTGTATGTTTCTGGCCTTCTTGGGTTTCTCAGGTACTCTTGAGTACGCTCCTCCTGAGTGGTTTGATCAGCACTGCTATCATGCAGGACCGGCCACTGTTTGGTCTGTGGGGATGACGCTCTACAACATCCTGTGCTTTCCCCTCAGAGCCGCACCGAGGGTCTTCAAGTTCTTCCCTAGCGGACTGTCTACAGGCAAGAGATAGCAAACATTCAAAAGTAGAAACCCAGGATAAGTTTGTTCTTTTGTGTTCCTAAAGACTGTGATGTGTTTAACAGAGTGCCGTCAGTTGATTAGCTGGTGTCTCAGTGATGCGGCAGAAGATCGTCCCAGTTTAGACGACATCGAGCGCCATCCTTGGTTGCGCTGAACAGGTGACATTACACTTATCTGAATCACAGCAGACATGGCTTGGATTGTATGGTTAGGATAAGTGTAGATTAACAGTTATGATCATTTGTACAGGGAGAGCTGGAGAGACACAGGAACTGCAGAGATCTTCCTGATCACCTACAGAACGAGAAGTGGAGCATCAACTACAGTTTACATCCTCTGCTCCGTTCTGTGTGGATGCTGCAGGAGCTGAACACACAGCGGCAGCTGAAACCGGAGCCCGGGCCAGAGATCAGATGCTCGAAAGGAGCAAAGCCTGTGGCAATCCGTTTTAGCTTTTATTCATTTCCAGGATATGAATTCTTGATATCAACAATTTAATAGTTGATATCAACAATTTAATTCTTGATATCAACAATTGTATTTTCACTAGTAAAATGTCACCATAGGCTGCCATTCAAAATAAATTGTTGATATCAAGAATGGATTTTTACTAGTATAAATATCATTTTTGATATCAATAATTACATTGTTACTAGTAAAAATTTGAATTCCCGATATCAATAATTAAATTGTCACTAGTTGAAATGTCTATTCTTGATAGTAAAAAGTATCATTTTTGATATCTGAAAATGCATTTCTGATATCAATATTATTTCAGACATCTAAAATGGCTTTCTTACTAAGAATCACGTTTATGATATCAGAAATTAACATTGTCACTAGTAAACAATTTACAATTCTCTACAATTCAATTATTACTAGTAAGAATTACAATTACAGTATGGCAAGCCGTTTTAGCTTAAATTGTATCCAACCTTACTCGTCGTTATTGCATTTTTCCTGTAAAAATTCAATTAGAGATATGGCAAGCCGTTTTAGCTTAAATTGTACCCAGCCTTACTCGTCGTAATTGCATTTTTACCAGTAAGAATTCAATTAGAGTAGTAGAATTTTTACCAGTAAGTATTGAATTGTCCCAAAAGTAGGTGGAGATAAACAAATAGGCGAAAAAATGTTATGCTCAGAACATTAACTAACATTTTGTACTTTTAAATAGAGGTCGACGCATGAAAGTCATTGTATAAAGCATAATGAGTTTTATTTATTACAACAGAGAAAAGGAACAAGTATCAGAAATAGAATAAATAAAAATCTCTCTATATACTGTATATATGCAAGTTATTTTATCCAAGTTATACATTAATATATTTTATACAAGTTATATTGTCTTCAAAACAATGTAAATTAAAAAAATATTTAAACAAATATAGTGAACGTGACTATATAGGCAATGCTAAACATTAAATGCAAAAATATAAACATTACATTCTTAAACTTGCCCACCATAACCCAGAAAAACAAAAGCACAGACTAAACACACACATTTAATTATCTGGAAATAGTAATTATATTACTCTTATTTTTATATTACCATTACAACAGTCTCTTTTACTGTTTTCATAAAAATACAAATGTTATTCCTAACAGACAATAAAAGGCAATAAAATATATTTATATATAAAATATATAAAGGCAAAGTATATTTTTTGTCAGAATTATTGCTCTGTCATTCTTTTGTGCTCCATCAGTTTGAAACGCATGCGCACACCAGCGCTCATTCAGTGAAGTGTGTGAAGTTTAAAACACATATCATGTTCAAAAAAGAAAAGTAAATAAAAAAGTATGGCCTAACATACAAGTGTCAAGTGTCTACTTTGTTTGGTGTTCAGGGATATTGATAGACAGAAGCCTAAAGGATTTTTTCCATAAATAAATCAAGCTTCTATTATTCATTATATTGGTCATAAAATATTATGCGTGCTCCCCCAGTGCATCCACATTCATATTTATCTATTATAAACAGATGAAGATGTACAAACACGTTCAAGAGAACATTAAAGATAATCAACAGAAACTTTCAAATGTAACAGACTGGAACTGTTGACATCCCTTTTTTAGACCGTAGAGAATACGATGTGTGAAGATGATGTGTATTTAGGAGTTTTGTCCACTAGATGGAGGTATACACCAATATGAGCAAGAACGCCTCTCGCAGGCATTGAGGGGTTTAGTGCGTGAATACTGTTGATGATTTTGGTCGAGGTTAGGAGGATTTGGCCATCATTAATCTGGACACAAAGGAAGACTCTGATTACAGTTTAGGCAGACTGTTCTAGCTGTTTAATTTCCAATAATAAGTCTATGAACTCTGAAAATTCTTCTTCATTTTTGATATTTTTGTCCTAGTATGTAGACGACAAAACCTGCAGGGTGACCTGTTGTTGTTGAATAACTGTATCCTGATCTTTTTTTTTTCTTCTTTGATGGTGCTCTCAGTACGTTTTTGTTCACTTGTTCTTTGCCCCAGTGGTCTGCTTTATATTGACACATTGATATGGATGCATTCAGTTTCAGATCAACAACAACCTTCAGTTTCTCGAATCTGGTCTGAGCAGTCTCCATACTTACTATTCCTCAATTAAAGCAATGGCAAATAAATAGTAAGAATTGGCTATGCTACTCCAAATTCAGCTTATGCTACTGTTTGTATTATAGCCTATCTGTGTTTGTTCAAATCAGACAGACTGTCAGTGTACAGTATTGGTGGTGGAGATTTTTCAGTGACTCTTTCTGCAGGTTACATCATTACGCCAGTAGGTGGCAACTGTCTTTAAGAGTGAGTCATTCCAATTAGTTGTTCAAAACACTGATTCATTTAGGCACGCAACAGTAAGCTGTTCGAAATCACCCTATAGCTTCATTCACTATTCCCTACATTAGTCCACTTATAGTCTCCTTGAAGGAGTAAACGAAAACAAGTAAGTGAATTCGGACAGTGAGTGTGCCAGAAGGGCTGCCGCATTCGCATAGTTTGTGCTTGTTGTTTAATAGGCCAATTATTTGAAACTTAACAAACTGGCACCTCCAGTAGCCTAGTAATGAAAACATTTATTTTAAACACTGTGGACATGGAAGCTAGCATGTATTAGCCTTCATTAAACAATTTAATGCATTAAAAAGGAATTTATACTGTTTGATATTACCAGCAGCCACATAGGGCCTACAGTTTGGAAAATGGATGGTTGGATAATTCATCCGCGGGAGCCATCTTCTTGCGAGATACAGGATTTATTTGGTGCAACCAGAGCATTATGGGGATTCGCCGTTGAGTTGAGCATTCTTCATCGGTTGGTACACTTGTTGTTGCTGTGCGGTGGTTGTGAACGAACTGCCACAAGCCTTTCGTGGTGTGGTTGTAGTGGCTGTCTTGATGGCATTTGGGAAGTGTGTTTCATGGGAGGTGTGTTTCATTGCTCCTCCAGCAACTGCTTGTTTGGACCTTTTTTCCCATTCATAATTTTAGACCAGTGGATCTACCAGACCATCCAGTTAACATTATGTTGTGTCTGTAGCGTAGTAGGCCAATTTGGTGTACTTGTTTTGTTTTGTTTAGCTTTACTTTTATGGTTCGTGAAGTGCCTTCAGTGGCTTAAAGTGCTACTCACTGTAACTTGGTCATTGCATTATCATATCCATATGGGATTGTGTTTAAATCAACATTTAATCAAAATGTACCATTCTAATTTTTGTGGAATATTGCACTATTATTAATGATTTATCAGTGCACATCTCATAATCAGTTTTATTTCTCCACATCATTCACATAGCAGAACAGAACAATGACTTTACAGTGATTTTGGTATGGTTTACCTAATTTATTCAAGGTTTATTCATACAATCTGTGATTGTAGCCTATTAGAATATAAAATATAAAAAAATGACATAGGCTTACAAGGCGTAACCTTGTATAAATATATGAAAACAGAGACCAAGGAAACAAAACTAAATTTTTTACCTAGACCCACACATTTTGTGAATATTTAAATTATCCTGTTGAAATGTTTTATTGGTTCAAACTTCAGTCTGAACATTTTGAACAATGATTATTAAATCAAACAACAATATTGTTAATGATAAATTAAAAGTTTTTTTTTTTCAAAACGCTATAAATCCATCCATTTTTTTGTATCATTTTTAGTAAAGTCATTTTTAATAAAGTGTCAAACCTCAAACAAATAGTACCAATTTCAACATATGCATGAAAAACGAATTATTAAAAAAATTATCAATAATGATAACGATATATTCAAAAAAGGGATGGGCACCCCTCCAGCACATGCACACACACACATGTAGCCTATAGGCTACATGAGAGCAAAGCGGAGCGGCGTGACGCTAAATATAAGTAAAAAAAAAAAACATAAAATAAACATAGGCTATATACGTTTCACATTTGTGTTTAATAACGTCACTTATTTGTGAAATAATCACGTTGGTCCAATTTGGAAAACGTGTAGATGTCACGGTTTAGTTTAAACTCAGAACCATAAATAGGGCTATACTGCCCTCTTGTGTCAAATTATATATATATATATATATATATATATTTCTTAATAATCTAGACTGATTTAACATTTTCTTTTAAAATCGAATGGATATACATTTTGGATATATATTTAAACAAAATTATTTAAACTAACCCTGAAGTATCCATATGTATAACTTTAACAACTAGAATCAATGGCTGTAACGGCCATATGTGAGTCTTGTTCCATATGAAGAGTGACGTCTGACTCTCATTGTGTTTGGCTGAAAGAAGTCATACAGTTTAAATACAAGGTGTAACCTTGCAGAAATACATGAGAACAGAGACCAAGGAAACAAAACAGTCCAGTTATGATACTAACATTTTAACACAGTCTCATCCCAAGAAGTCATATAACTGACGTCTTTGGACATCTTTTGACCATACGTCAACATCCGCCTTTTTAGGGTACCCTTAAACGTCGGTTAGGTTACATGACGACCCTGGGCCGTCATACACCTGAAGCTTTACCTTTAACGTCGCCGGTTAGGTGACGGGGTAGGTTTAAAATATGTAATCAGTATTTTGGGACAGTTTAAGAGAAATGCTATAAAATTGAAATATTTATATCTGCTTAATGTAATTTTTGTCAACTTTTGCACACATGTATATGAATGACATCAAAGCTTTCAAAGAATTTTATAGACGATAAAAGCCACCAATTTCGAAATTGATTTCATGATGTGAAAACTGCAAGACATTCAGTACTGGAGGATTCGCAGTTAATGTGAAGGTCAGGATGACCTACTAGCTCTATTATCTCTCCTAGTAATCCATAGGAAAAGAGAGATTTTAATTGCATTCAGATTAAATGGCAAGCATCCCAGATTATCCGGAACAATGGCTCAGTAATACCCAGCTGCACCGGGTTTGCAGCGTGATACATCCACTTGTTTATTGAAGGGGCTAATCTTTCTGTAAGTCTAGTCCCCGTGAGAATCTGTGTTTACAAAAGGACAGATCTGCGCCTCTTTCATGCCATTCAAATCCTTTCAAGTGCTCAGTCATTATGTTCAGTAGCTTGCCTCTTAACTCTATTACCTTACATGTGGCTCTTCCTCCTGCCAGAGAAGATGGGGAGGTAAAACCACTGGGGCATGTCAAGTTATTGAGGCACTATATAATACTTGCAATTCCTCAGAATTAGTCAGACATTGTGGCCGTGTGCAAAATGCTTTTTGAGGAAAAAGACGAGAGGAAATTGCCACAGATTTCAAACACAGGTGGAGGAAATGAATGGAAATAGTTCTAGGGAATAGTTCAGCCAAAAATGACAGTCCGGAACGGTCTGTGTAACAAAAAAAAAAGAGTCTTGAAAAAAGATATGGAACTTTTCGGCTTAAAAGGGAATAAAAAAAAAATCCCCAAAAAGTGCTCCATATAATATGAGGTTAGGTTCAAATCAGTATATTACTTCTGAACTCCTCTTTTTTTAAAGGGGTGATGAACTGAGAAATCAAATTTTCCTTGAGCTTTTGACATCTAAGAAGTCATCATATTATAAGAATATCCTGTAAGTTTTAGAACTGAAAACGTCCTTTTTAGTCCAATACAAGCTTTTGACACCAGGCTCAGCAAAGACTCGTTTTTAAAAGTGGGGAACTATGTTATCAAAGAGGATAAATCACCACTCCCGTAGAAGATGATCAACGCCTACTTCAACACGGCTGGTTTAGCCCCGCCCACCGAATCGCGCATTACACGCATAGCTAAATAACATAGGCCTACCTCGTGATGACAAACTGGATTGAGCTACCGAGCAATACAGAATATTGTGCAGTGCCTGGTTGTGGAAGAAGACAGTGGCTGCAAATGCTTACTCTGGATTCCAATAGGACTTCATGGTTAAACTTTATTTTTAATGATGTTCCCGCTGATGAGGTAAAACATTGTCTATATGTTCGCTTCATTTCACTGAGGATTGCACACAAGACTGGATTTGCAGACTGATTAAGAGTAAAGAACGGTGCTGTGCCGTCTATAGATCTGACAGGAATTGTGCAACACTCGGACTCTGGGGTGAATCATTTCAGTTGCCGTTTTACAACATTGGACGTTTTCAAAACAATTTCCCCCAAGTTCATCGACGGGTGAGTTGAAACTCTTAATGTGCAAAACGGTTATCCACTCACAGCAGTGGGCGTTTACTTCCAAGTCTTCAGTGCGAGATGTCCATAAAAACTGAGCGTTTTTCAGCTAGGCTCAAAACTAGGGTAGAAAATAGCCTATTACTTATTCATTTTGATGTTTTTGAATGCAAAAACCAAGCGAACGTCATCAGTTGACCTCAGACAACAATATAATAAAATTTAAAAAGCCAGTTCATGACCCCTTTAAGCATATAGCAAGAGGTTAAGCTTAAAATATAATGTGCAATCATACCAGTTTGTTTTTAATATTCCATCATTCACAAGTTGGATTGTTGACTTAAATTTCAAATGTCCATAATGTCTCTATCCGTTTTTCGAGCTGACATTCGGTAACAATGATTCAGAAGGAAAGGATATCTTGACATTATTGGATGTGATGGTGAAATATGGAATTGACAGAGAGCATGACACTGTGTGAAAGAAAGTTCCCACCACACAGCTGGTTATAATCAGGCTGAGAAAGCAAACAGATGGTGCCAAACTGGCATGACAGCCACACAACAGAATGTTTTGCAATATGTCAAGCAGAACATATCTGAGACACAATTTGTTTTTGTGGCCATTGCTTTATTTTAAGAAGGAACTTTTGATGTCAGGAATATCATTCTTGTCCAGCCGTTTATTATTAATTGATAGCCTATTACTATTGCTTATTGCTTATTATATATATATATTTTTTTTCCCATATGTTTTGGGATTTGCCCCACTGAATGTGAACATGTTATTGACCGATGCAGAACTCTGGTAAGGGAGGCAGTCATCAGATTGAGTTTGGCTATTTATTGTACAAGATTTGACCGTATACAGTACACGTTAGTGTAGGATACTTGAGTATAGTTTCTGAAAGAAGATAAACAAAATAAATACAGATTGTTTGCATATTTACAATGTTAAATTATAACCTCAATAATAACCAACTTCACATTGCACTGATACATGAAATATAACAGAGACAAATCAATTCAGCTACAAATTCACAGTGCAATGAAGATTACAATATAGATAAATAATACAGTATCATACAGGCAGTAATAATGGCGACCGGTGAAAGGTATGGAGAAATATTACACTTGGAGGTAATAAATTTGTAAACATTAACAACACAAGCAGCGAATACTCATTAAAATTGATCAACAACATCATAATATCATAAACTTTATGTCAAGGTTGATTATGTTGCGATACCGTGTAACAATTTGTGTTATTAACAGAACATAAAAGTAAAACTTACTTCGTCACAAACATTCTCTTGCACATAAAAGCTGCGCATGAGTGTCACCTCGCGATATGATCGCTCCGCTCCGCTGGAGTAACACAGGCCTAGTGAAAGGCAAAATTATAAGTTTGTATGTGCTGCACTACAGGAATATCTGCACTACTGCACTACTTTACTTTAAATTTAAAGGGGATCACCATGGGGTCTATCAACTGTCTGGTTACAGTTTTCAAAATATTATCTTATGTGTTCAAGGAAAAAAAAATAAAAATCCATACAGGTTGAGGAGCCCGATCTCATGAAAGTCCGTATCTATAGCACGAATGTCATTTCTCGTGCCATTTATACGCCAGTTTTTTCGTGTATATGGTACGCGCATATGATACGCACAATAAGTATTAACTCCCCACTCTCCTTCCCCCTAAACCTACCCAGGGGGTTTTCAGTGTGTAGCATTTGCACACAAAATGCATTTTTGGTGTATAAATGCCACGAGAAATGACAATCGTGGTATAGATACGCACTTTCGTGAGACTGTGTTGGGTTGAGGGTCAGGAAATGATGATAGAATTGTCATTTTTGGGTGAACAAACTGTCACCACTCAGAACACCTTAACATCCAGTCAACTGTCCTATCTTAGCATCAATGGTGGTGAGTTTTTAATGGGCTAGCGCTAATATTATTTCTTAAGAAAAAGTCAGAATCTGGTTTCTTTTTTTCTTTCTTTCTTTCTTTCTTTCTTTCTTTCTTTCTTTCTTTCTTTCTTTCTTTCTTTCTTTCTTTCTTTCTTTCTTTCTTTTTCCAAATTCAATTTAACCAATAGAACAAGAAATGTACTGTTTCCTAGCATTTATTTCTAAGAAGAATCATACCTCAAGGTTTTTGGACAGCATGACTTGCATGTTTTCAGGATGTTTTTGGTTTTATTTATCACCACCGCTGAGGGCACATTTTTTTCCATTTACTGGGGTTGATGAGCAGACTATAAAGTGAGCCGCAAAGCCTCAGAACACATGAAGTCTGTTTTGCTAAGGGCACTTTCCTTGGTCGTTTTGGAAATTATAGAGACAAAATGAATGTTTTGAGGATGTTGAGAAAAAAAGCCAAAAGGAGAAATGCTGAGCAACAAAACTAGGAAAGAAAATTCCAGGATCAGACTCATTTTTCCTTTTGTTCAGTGGTCACCAGAGACGTTTGGTATTTGAGTGTTTCTAGGAGTGTGACGGTAGAGGGGTGGCAGCCTGTCCTGGCATGCATGGGGGTGAGACTAACCGCTGCTCTCCCCTCAGATCATTGACAGCTGTGTGCTTTCCAGTCCGATAATTCCTTCCAGCATGGAATGGTAAACCAGCTAAAATGGCACGAATTGCCTTCTTTCCCTAGCAGACTTCCATCAACAACTAGAACATGCAGTCTACACTTTTACCTGGCTATCACGGAGCAAAACAAGTAAGAGCCATTTGAACTGTTTAGCCTTTAACACCCAATCTGCACAACAAGTGAGTGGCAAAACCAACTATAACTCTCATTATAAGGCTGTTTAGCTGAAAGTGTGCAATGTCACTAGACTCTAAAAGCATAAATCTATGGGGGTTTTTTGTCTTTTACCATATTTGAACTACTCCTTTTATCCACTGCTTTTATGAGTTGCCCTGACGGATGTGGACATAAAGTGGCCTCAAACTTTTCTAATTGAAACTGCCAAAGTGAGTGAGCCATCCCAGCGGGGTTAAACTCACCTGCCTGCAGACAGTTTGCATGTGAAGACACCTAATCACGTCCCAACAGACCACCATCTGCCCGTTTCTGCTCTTCAGTCACCCACCCACCCGCTGCCCGTCAATCTCACAGTCCAGCACACAGCGCCTGGGCATCTCGGTGCCATGCAAGCTTCATTTATCTGCAGATTTGGGTCTGGGAAGAGGCAACGTCCTTGACTGTAAAGTAAACATGTCGGCAGAGAGTACTTTTCAACAGTCTTATTGTGTTGGACGACAGCACTTTGTTCTGGTGCAATTCATCATTCATTCACAGCTCCCTGTCAGGGATGAAACACTTGAGTTGGTGTTCAAAGGCACAGAGAGGTCATGGGGAGAATGCTTTGTTAAAGGAGGAAATCCCACAGTGATATAATAGACAATTTGAGCATGTGGTCTGTGGGGTCTTTTGATGGCACTGCAAACAGCCAGTCCTTCTCACAACCTGTAATGAACTATGGGGAAAAAGCACCAGCAAGTTTGGGCAATTTCTGTCTGAGTCCTTCTTCTGTGCACACCAGTCTCAACATTAGCTCTTTTTTGTTTGTTTCAGATACACTGTGCAGAATGAATTTGTCCTACGAGCTTGACAATACACACATTGGTGCGTTGTTCTCAGGAAATGTGTTTACCATGCGTGTTTCGATGGCTTAAGCTACTAATTATATTAGTAATTATCAGGATATTGAAATTAGTCACAGTGTACATTAACCTGTTTTAGTGCTTAATACACATAACATCTTATTTTCCCTTGTGGTCTTTATCAATTATACGTTTGCATGTTGGACTGCAAAAGCTCAGTAGTTCAACTCTGTTGAAATCATTGTGATCCATTTTTTTTTTTTTTTTTACAGAAACAAAAAAAACAAAGACCAAGTCATTCAGACTGATTTATGCTAGCTAAAACTCTCAGACATTTTTGCATTGTTTTTACATATTAAAACATAACATTCTGAAACATAATTAAATAAGTTGACACAAAAGATGTTTTGAAATCAATATCATGAGCTACACAAAAGGAAAAAAATGTGCCGACTAGGTGTAATGATGGTTGACTGAAGGCATGATTGTAGAGAACCCATGGGCATGGGCATGGGCATGGGCATAAAACCTAAACATGGCCATAACACTTACCAACAGAGATTACAGAAATCAATACTTGATGTAGAACAAGACAAACAACAGGGCTTAAATACACAATGACTAATGACAAGACAAGGGACACCTGTGAACAATGAAACAATGAGCCAATGAAAACACATGACTGTGACGTATGCCATCAAAGTACCGTGAGAGCGTTTCGAGAGTAGGCAGAGGACTCAGTCAGCGCAGCTTCTCAAGAGCAGCTGCACAAGCACAGCTGTTCCACGATTGGCCAGATTCACCGCATGACAACGATCACATGAGTTTCGTGTTTATTCTCACACCTTTAGTCCCACTAAGGCCCCTTTTACATGAGAACGCTCGCGGGTGAAAACGTAAAAATATTTAATCGGATGTGCGTTTCGTTTACACAGCGACGGCATTTTTGGGGCTTAAAAACGCAAAAAAGTGAAACCACCCTTCAGAGTGGAAATCTTAAAAACGCTCCACCGTCGCGTTCCCGACTAAAGGGTAAAACCGGAAAAGTCTGCTAGACAGGGAAGGTTGTGCGCAGGTGAACGGACTTGGTGTTGTTGTGTGGCAGTGCTTTACATCGCCATCTAGCCGCCTGGAGTGCACACTACATCGAATTTCACACACTTTTGCGTCACCATATGCACGCAGATTTCCCACCCATAATGCTTGTCTAAATGCAGAATAAAAAGTGATAACACAACGACACTTTTGCGTTTTCTCTTCAGATCTTTTCCATGGGAACATAGCCTTAGGCCCCGTCCACACGACTGCATTTTCGTTTAAAAACGGAGACCTTTTGCTATGTTTGCACCTCCCGACCCGTCCAGACTAAAACGGGAAAAACGAAGACCTAAAAACAGAGAAGTTTAGAAACGCTGCAGCTCCGTTTTGCGTTTTGAATCTCCGGAGGGTGTTTTAGTGAAGACAGGACAAAACGGAAGACTTTAGAAACGCTGACGCAGAGGCTCACGCTCGGCTCTATGATTGGGTGTCATCAGTCATGACGTGTCTTTTCCTGATTCGTCAGCCACCGGTTACACCGGCATACGCATGCCCAGTGTTGGTGAATGGTCACATGATCCATGTGTTCAGTCGTTTTAATGTGGACGGAGATCATTTTTAATACGCAGAAAATTCTCCGTTTTTAAACGAAAACGCGTTAGTGTCGACGGGGCCTAAAGCTCACAAATACGTTTTTTTTTTATAACACTAAACAGCCTGTTCATGTAATCATGATATTATATTCTGTCATGTTTATCAATTAAAAACGTTAACTCCACTTCATTGATATAGGCTTATTTTTAAATTGAAAATTCTTGAAAACAGTATTCTTGAAAACAGATGCTGTTTGAAGCAGTAAAGTATTGAATGAAAATCTGTGTGAAATATCTGTATATTTGGCAAATATTGCATTTATTTCACTTCAGCTGTGTGCAAACAACACGTGAGCGGTCACAGGAACCAGAAAGTGTCCGACTTCACGTCTCTGTTTGCAGCTCTTCCCTGCCTGCACGCGACAACTCTTGCCAATCGGTTACATCCAGCCGCAGCTGATGTCAAACACACCTTCAGACTTGGCAGGCATGATTTGAAGTGACTCAGGCTTGGCTAGCATGACGTGCATGGTCATCGCAAATTTCTTGAAAATGCAAAAATGCAGAAAGCTTTCTGTGATGGGTAGGTTTAGGGTTAGCGTAAGGGCATAGAAGATACAGTTACACAATTGAATTCAAATGAAATACATTTCCAAATTTCCTATTATTCACAATATATCCATATATATATATATCCAATATATACAAATCAGCTGATTTACTGTAATATAAGATTTATTTTATTGATCAATATTGGATATTTTATTATGCCTAAATATACTTGAACATTTAAAAAAATACAAATTAAAATTTTATTTTTTATTATTATTATTATTATTATTATTTATATAAAAGGTATTAACATAAAAATAACTTTTTGGCATGAAATCAAACCCTATTTACTGTACTTTGTTAGTGCACATTACTAGTCTTGTTGTGAAAAATTCATCATGCAAGTTTGATCATGCATCAGACAAATTTTTTGTCTTCGTAATCTTTAATCAAAATCAGAAAATGTTCTTTACCTCTGGAATGGCCTTCAAAATCAGCAAAATAGAGCTAGCAACTCTCTCTGTTTCTACTCTACCCTCACTTTTTCTTTTGAAACTCATTTATTGCTTGACCTACATATCTGTTTGTATGATCATCTATAACAAAAAACAGAAGTATTTCAAGGCAGCATGTACCATGAGGCTTTAAAAATATATTTCCAAATATAGAAACTCATTCAAACAATGCCAAACCGGTCCATTTATCAACATTAGGCGCTCATACGTCACCACAAAATCTGTCCGTTCCTGCCCTGTGGAGACACATTTTCCCAAGAGGCTGATGAAGACTCCTAATGCCAGGTTATTGGTAGCTGACTAAAAAAACAACTTCCATGTCTTTCACTAGCTCTATTAATTGTCTAGTTCTGAGTGACAGATGTGCAGAAATCACACGGTTCATTGTGAAAATTCAAAGGCCACGCACAAATAACACAAATAACACCATTAATCGTGGTAGGGAAGGCAATTTCAGAGAGGCTAGTAAAAGCAAGCTGGCTTTGAAAGCATGAGATCCCACCCTCCCTTCAGAGAGTCTCCAAAGCCACGCCTCCTTCAAAAGCATCACGAGAGACGCATTACTTCATTTCACACACATTATTACAATAATAATGATTGTAAACAAATTGCGCACTTACTTGTACCACCTGACTGCTAGGACTGTGCCAGTAAACTTGACAACCGCACCACCGCAGTTGTAAAGCGCCACCACAGTGGCTTAGTAGCACCGTCGGTGGACAGTCAGAATATATTTTTATTCTAAGTGAATGCTGTTTTTCATGAATATTATAAAATAAGTGCAGCACAAAACTTTATTTACCTAAATAAACAAAATAAATAATAAGTTAGCAATTATTGCAGCCAAATTGTGACGAATGAGATAGTTGTGCGTGAGCCCATAAATGTAAGCTTTGTTGGCATAGGATTCTGTTTCACAATCTGGTCAGCCGATTATCAGCGAATTTAACACTATTCCATTAGCTATGAAATTTTATTAGTATTTTATTTCAAAATGTGTTTAACGGAAGTATATATTTATAAAAAACCCTGCGGTGGTAAAAACTGCCACAGTCACAGCCCTAACTGCTGCAGATTCATCGTTGACATCTAACGTATCCAAGTCAGGGTGTGTGTGTGAACACAAGCGTCACAGGTTACTATCTCGTACTTATGGACCGAATGAAATGATTGACTTTCTGACTATCACAGAAAATATATATGTAAATGTTTTAATATTTAGACCATTTATATTATTGATGGCTATCATCAGGATTTGAAGAGAGAGTTTCTTCCAGTATAACCAAAGGTGTTTATAAAAAAAAATGCCTACCCTAACTTTAAAGTCACGGAGCGCTTTGAGTCATGTGACATATGGCTCATGGCTTAAATCGTCCAACCGCAATTACAGGAGTTCAGGTTCTCGATTATATATATATGTCTTAATGACAACTGCACAGTGGAGATCTGGCTCATTCCCATCAATTTCTCCACAGTTCACCACTCATGGGTGTCAGCAGGCTATTCTAGAGGATTTTATGACTTTTGACTTTAATTGAAGTTCTAATATTGCTCCCAGGGTCCCTCCCATCATACCTCTCCCTGTCATCTTCCTCTACTCCATCTCTTCTCATTCATCACGCATTCGTTTTTTTTGACCGATGACTGGCTCCCTATGCTTCATCTAAAGATTTTTGCCTCGGTCTTAAGTCTTTTGCAGTGTTTTTCTGCATAAAAAATAAATTATTTCTGAAATATTTATGTGGAAAAAAGGGTGTAATTTCCTCTAATGAAGGATCTTTAACCCTTCGTGACCTTTTACTGACATTTTCATCTCGCCTGATCTGTGCCGGCTGTCCGCGTGAGGACGAGATCTTATGCTGTGTGAGAGTTGGGCAACAGGTACGACACAATGCCCTCTCCTTGTGCATGACCAGGTGCACGCCCCTTTCGCTGATGATCTGTTACCCCCGTCTTCTTCCTGATTGATCCTCTAATCTCTTCATCTGGCCGCCTGCCTTCCATCCAGCCGCTCTCAAAGAGCGAGGAAAGAGCTTGTCACGGCTTATTGTAGGGAAATAAAGACATTTTTCTCTGTGGAGAGAGAAGCAGAATTTCTCACATACTTCCTTTATCACATTCACTTGAAGCTAAACTTTACTTTAGATGTTTGTTTTTTTCTTAAGGACTTTTTTTTTTTTTTTTTTTTATTTTTTTGCATGGTCCCTGGTCCCTGGCATCTAAACATCTAAATAGGCAACATAAAATAAATCCGCACTGTTCCTATTTTAAATTATTCAAAGAAAAATAAAATAATAAAAATGACCATTTCAATTATAATGTTGTTATTTGGCATTGAATGAATCTAGAAGAAATGGTTCAAACTCTGCTACAGAGTTATGCTATAGTTATAAATGGTTTTGAATCTCTCTGAATGTCTTTCAGATTTTAAATAAACATTTCAGATTGTGATCCAGGAAGTTTTTTAGGATTGCCATTCAGTATGCAAAGCGTTACCTGATACAACCACAAAACTTGACAGTTGAAACAGTCATCTGAAACACAATTTGGGCTGTCAGGTTCACGTGACCTCCGCAGGGCTCTGAACGCTTTGATTTATTGACCTGTTCCTATTTATTCTCTCAGGGACTTGGCAGAGAGAGGAGACCTATTTGAACACACATCAAGTGTGCCATCGAGATAAAAAAAAACAAAAAAAAAACACATGTATTATGAAGTATAGACTAATAACAGGTCTAATGTGTTCTGTGCTTGATCAGATTTGGGCAGGGGAATATAGTTTTGTGTGCATTTACGTTTAATGATCATGGGCCAAATGGGCCAATGGATCACAGTATGATAGGTCATAGTGAATAATGTCACCTAAATTACAACTAACCTCACAATCTGAGGACTAAGCAGTCAGATCTCATAGGACGGTTGCATTCTTTCTAAAATACCATTGTAAATGTCAGTTATGGAAAAATATTAGAGAACGTGTTTTGATGAAAGAACATCGACCTTACAATACCTGTAAACTTCTAGATCAACCATTTATAACTGACAAAACAAGACTTGTCTTTCTGCCCTCAGGGTCCCTGCTTTATAACCAGCTTCCCAAGATTATTGCTTTTAGAGGTGTCAGTGGAAACTTCCACCCAGTTTCTTTGTAACAGAATTTTGTAACCTATATGAAGATTGTCTGCCCTGCCTGTTGGAAGTCTTTTCACTATTCACTAAGTCTATTCGTCCTTGTCTTTCCAGATTACATGGTAGGTAGTTCACTATTAGATAATCAATGATTACTATTTATTTATACATACCTCCCAGAGGACTAAGAACAGGTTCATAATTAATGAAAATTATGCACAATGTATAATTAATTTTAAAGTAAAGAGCATGGCAACCCACCAGTAATGACAACAGTATGACTGAAGTCATTGTAATCTTTTGAGGTTTTTGTAAGGTTTCGGATAGTAATTGCTTTGGATTTGGTAACGTCATGGTTTACCATGTTATTTTGCATTACTCTGATGAATTATTAGCCTATTGCTATATAGTTATTTGGAGTCCTCCAGGAGGTATGAAAAAAAGTAGTTACTGATTAGCTAATAATGGGCTACCAAGTTTAACTGAGATTACTTACTAATTCGCTAATCAGAGTGTCTTATTATTTCAGTTACCAGAATGTTAATATCAAGCATTCTTAATATTAGGCATTCTCTGTTAATGTTAATATCATGACAGTGTGTGGTCCTTGCATTCCCTACATTATGGGGACAACATGCGCAGTCAACACAGCATAGCATGGTGATGAGTAAATAATGACAGAATTGTAATTTTGGAGTGAACTATATCCTTTAATTTCTCTGTATGTTGACATGATTCTTGGCAAGTTGTTTCCGAGTTGTATTCACACCTGAGTGATTTTTCAGCATTAACAATTTGATTGATGTTTGTAGGCATGAACTGTAGGAGTAACTTTGAAAATGGGAGCGTCATTGTTGGTTGAAGGATTTTAATTATACCCAGTAGGTCTAATTCTACATTTTGCTGAAAATGAATATTAAAAATATTCTGAAAAATTCTGCCACTGCACCATCACAGTATGAAGAGTTCAGATGCAAAAGCCTCTAAATGCCATTTGAAATTTTCTCCTTTAATGATGATTTTTATCAAACTTGTATATTTAAGTTCAGTAATTTCACTTAAATGGCAATGATAATTACCTATTAATTGTTATTTAAGGGAAATTAATGAAATAAAATATACAAGTTTGATAAAAAATCATCATTAAAGAAGAAAATTTCAAATGGCATTTAGAGGCTTTTGCATCTGAACTCTTCGTATATACATAGCATACATCAGGCCGATCTATGTATTTAATCACATGAAAATTCATGACACTAACAACATAGTAGATCTCATTGTACGACCAATTAAACCCAACGTACTATTTAATCATACGTACCCATCACATTTTTGGTCGGACATCATCACATCTTTGTATACATTTTTATTTATTTACATTAGTAGGCCCATATAAATTTTCTCTGGTAGGCCTAAGCTACAGGACATCATCTTTCGAAACATGACCTGTGCGAAAGAGAAAAAAATGAACGTGTAATTGTACCCAGCACTTTTGAAAATGCATTTCCGAATGTGTCTCTGTCCCCGGCACATTTCAAACCAAACTGATACCCATGCACTTGGCACAGTAAAGTTTCAGTATAACTTTGTACTGTACCGCTGTCATTGATCACCTACACCCATTGGCAATTTCACAAGAAGTTTCTCATGATGTTGTTTAAAAAAATATCTTATGAGTATTGTAGAAAAATATAAATTGGCAACATGAATTTCTTTACAAAAATTGTATTTTTATGTCACGGATTTAGAGTAGAAACCACTTTACACCACTGCATCCGACGCTTTGCATTGCACTTGATGTACAGAAAGGCTTGAATGCAGCTGCTCGTTCATGAAACCCATTCCATGAAGCTCTCTACACACTGTTCTTGAGCTAATCTGAAGGCCACACAAAGTTTGGAGGTCTGTGGCTATTGTCTCTGCAGAAAGTTGGTGATTTCTGCAGATTGTGGACCTCAGAATGTGCTGACCTAGCTCTATGATTTTACGTGGCCTACCACTTCATGGCTGAGTTGCTGTTGTTCTCGATTGCTTACTATGTTATTATACCACTAACAGTAGTGAGGAAATTTCACGAATGGACTCATTGCACAGGTGGCGATCTATCACGGTACCAACCTTGCATTCACTGAGCTCCTGAGAGCGACCCATTCACAAATGTTTGTAGAAGCAATCTGCAGGGTGCTTGATATATACTGTACAACTGTGGCCATGGAAGTGATTGGAACATGAATTCATTGATTTGGAGGGGTGTCATAATACTTTTGGCAATATAGTGTATATTTTTAAAAGTCAAAAGTATCATCCGATCCATTTTTGTTGGGAATGCCGTTGATTAGCCACGTTTTAAAATATGAAACGTTTCCAGAAATGCTCAATATTGACACCCTCACACGTTTCATTTGCCAATAAATCTTCAGTTGGTTCCAAGCATTCATTAAAATCCTTACAATGATGAGCTCGAGAGAAAGTGAGTTCTGCTTTCACAACAGGTGATGAAAGGAACACAGTTATGTGCGTTTTTGCATGCGAATCATTGTCTGGATTTGGAGGGGACTGTGAACCCAGATTGCCTTCCAGGCGTAGCCATCTGGCCCTGCCACTGAAACCCTCTCCAGTGCATTTATCAGGCAAACACAAAGCACCTAATAAACTCCATACTATGGGATAATTAGCCAAGCGAGAACTCCAAATGAGAGCAAATTAATGTTAAAGAACTTCCAATGGTTGTACAGACACAGCAGGAGCGGCCTGGTTGTTAGGACGTTGGCCATGGCGGAGACAGGAATGCTGCTGGAAGGGAGGAAGGCATAGTGTGAGGCAGCTTCAGGGAGGTGGGGGCAGCACAGTGTGTCGCCTCTTGTTTGTTAGTTTTGATGTATAGGCCTACGTTGAGTTCTCACTTTTTTTCATCGTTTTACATCAGCACATAGGTCCCGTCATATTCTGAGTGCTGTCTATGATAGATGCCATCTGTCTTGCACATGTGGTCTTATTGTCATATCCGTAGGATTTCCATAAGAATCATCCTTGTTTACTCTGTACAAAACAATCTTTTCCACTCTCCCTTGGTTCTTCACCCTGACCTCTTTCTCTCCCAGCAGATGGCATTTATTTAGGGGGTATTTATCAGGGTGTAAATGTATTAATGAGTTTTCCATGTCCTTTGCTCTAGGCTTTGCGGAGTTCTATCATCCTTACGAAAGAAAGCCATAGAGATTGACAACCAATAAATCACAATGATATTTTGCTTAGTTACTATTGATAGGAAGAAAAGTCTCAGCTTTGAAATTCTGTCAGTATTTTTAAATGAAATTCAAACAATTAATGAACAATGAATGAACATCAGAAGGTACGTTAAAAAATATATATATGTAGGCTTTTGTAATCAAAAAATCAATGTTTCAACCACAGAAAAACATAATTGAAACAGCTTGTAAACAATTGGTCATGCAAAATTTACCCTAGGTAAACCATGAATAATCATAAACCCATTATAAAAATGATAGAGGAGCTTTTTGCTAAATAACCTGTTAATATATGTTTAAATATTTGTTTGAATGTTGTGGGGGGTTTTTTGAGTAGAAACATAAATGTCATTAAAATAAATTACTATAAGAAAAACACTAACTTTGCATTTCATTTTAACCTGTAATATTATTGTAATGTACCAACTGACCATTATCCCTGTAGTTTAAGTAGGCCTATTAATTGAAAGTTGTTGTTTTCCCTTGAGAAAAATTGACATCATGAAATTTTATACTATTTCTGATACTACTTAAAGGTTATTTTGGTTTCATTCTAACTCATTAGAGGAAAGTTAGACTAATGTGGTGTGGGCCTGACAGTTATTCAGATCATGAGGAATAGCGGCAATGTATGGGTGGAGTGAGACTGTCTTCTCTCCAACCCATCTTAAAGGAAGGAAAGCACAACACCGATCGAACATCTTCATGTGGTCTTCTCGGCGAGAAGAGCACCGGTTGACGAAGAGGTTCCACTTCAATGAGTAGGCATGTTTCGTGGACGACACTCCAACCTGCCTCGTCCCGTCCAGGAGCCACACGTGAAAATTCCAAAGAACGGGACGAGGGTGCCATAGGGTGCCCCGTCCCTGAGAAAGGAGGTCCTTCCTCAGAGGAATTGGCCAGGGAGTTGCTGTCACGAGGAGTATAAGTTCGAAGAGCCAGGTCAGGGTGGGCCAGTGCGGTGCGACCAGAATGACCTGCTCCTCATCCTCCCTGACATTGCACAGGATCTGCAGATGTTATATGACCCAGGAGCCTCTGAAATAGTTTCAGTGGAACCGCACTCTTGCCCTCGAATAGTCTCAGGCAAGTCAGCAGTGACTGCGCATGCTCACTCGTAAGCTACGTGGACATGGCGACAAAGTTGATGACCATACCTTGAAAAGAGATGAGATTCTCTGCACTGGGCAAGGTTTGCTCTTCTCCCAGTTGACTCGAAGGCCCAGATGGGCTAAGTGCTGGAGCACTAGGTCCCTGTGGTCGCAAACCTGGTCTCTAGAGCAGTGTTTCCCAACCCTGTTCCTGGCGGCACACCAACACTGCGCGTATTCTTGGTCCCCCTAATCAAACACACCTGATGCAACTCATCAGCTCATTAACCCATCTGATTATGAGCTGATGAGTTGAATCAGGTGTGTTTGATAAGGGAGGCAAAGAATATACGCAGTGTTGGTGTGCCGCCAGGAACATGGTTGGGAAACACTGCTCTAGAGTAAGCTAGTGTCAGCCCTTTGTCGAGATATTTCAGGATGCGAATCCCAGAATGGAAGTAGGCATCCTTCAGGTTGATTGCTACAAACCAATCCTGGGGCCGAACACATTTGAAAATGCGTTTGGCAGTGAGCATCTTGAATGGCTCCCTGTGAAGGGAGCGGTTCAGCACGTGCAGGTCCAGGGATTGGATTGGCCTTAAGGATTGGCCTTAACCCATCGGATTTCTCCGTGACAATGAAGTAGGGGCTGTAGAACCCGGACCTCATTTCGGATGGAGGGACATTCTTGATCGCACCCTTCGCCAGTAGGGTAGCAACCTCTGCTCTCATGACAGGGGCATTGCCACCGACCATAGTGAAGCGGACTCTCCTGAAGTGGGCAGGAGACCGCACGAACTGAATCACAAAGCCGATCCTGATAGTTAATGCGACCCAGTGGGACAGACGGGGAAGCTCTGGCCAAGCTCCTCTCTCACTCTTGAGTCTCGATTGTGGTGCCGCGATGGTCATGTTCCCACAGAAAGAACAACGGTGCAGGCCGGGGTGGGCACCAGATGACTGGTCGCACCCCTGACTTGCACCCACCGCGAGGAGCCGATTGATTGCAGAACGACTCTCCGTGGGCAAGTTCCTTCGTATTAACTGGAAGGACGGACAAAATAGCCATATTCCTCAGGACTCAGGCAGAGAGCGAATGGAGGTAGGTTGCTCACCAGCGTAACTGTTCTCTTCGGGGTTCAGGAAGAGAGAATGGAGTTAGGTTGCTCACCAGCGTACTGTTCTCTTCGGGGCTCAGGCAGAGAGAATGGGGGTAGGTAAGGCAAGCAGAGAGTTTTGAACATTGGCTGGTTATGTTTTTGCTCAAAAATGTATTTTGGATCATTTTTAATCCAAAAAGTTATGGACTGGAGCTTTAAATGTTGTTGAATTAGAGTGAAAAGTAAAACCAGGCAACATAGCGTAGGCCTATATGTGAACTATTTAAAAAGCATTCCTCTGCTCCATATGGAACATGTTGTAATTTTATTGTATATTGAAAGTGAATTTTGACCTTACTAATTTACTTGACAAAGGAACTGATTCCGATTCCAATTCTCCGGTCATTTTTAACATGATGAAGCTTTCAGTTATCTATTGTAGTCCTGTGCTCGAGGACACAGCAGTTGATGATCGCTTTGGGAGAATGTAACAGCTGGTTTGGATCTTTTCCATGCTTTTATCATCACAGAGTCAGGTTGCATAACTCTATGATCTCCTTCTGCGGCTCCTCATTTGCCCTACATTCCACTAGAGCTTTAAGGTGCTACACACTTTCTCTATACTTTTTATTTATTTATTTATTTTCATAAACACTACAAATCATTTTATTTTTGTATAATCCATGTGCAGCAAACCCGCCAGGCATTTGATCGCAAAGCACTGAATATAGTCAGGTGGTGTGACAGACTACCGCTAAGTTCATTTGCATAAATCACGGAAGCATTTCTCCACAAGAGCCTCAGGGAGAACCGGACGTGTACCATAGTCACGGAGGAATCTGCAGTGACAGCCATGTATGGTCTGAGAAGAACGTGTAAGAGAGGAGACGAGACAGGACGAAAACATTAAAGCAAACATTTCGCTGTGTATGCTTCTGTGTGGTCTTTGATACAGGATATTCCAGATAAAATAAGACATGACAATACTTAATTGCTGACATGTTTGTGTTGGACTGCGTCTGTTGATATTGAATCTCTTGCAACACGTTGCATCATTCAAACTTACCTTTTAATCACGGCACGCCCTATGTGGTTCACTGCCACTGTTTTACATCGTTGACTTGAAACAGACACTGCATGTTTTCAAGTGAGAAGGGAATCCAGGGCACGGTTCGCATGAAAAATCGCTAATGTGAACGCTGTAATGGAACCCGGGTGCAGATGGGGTGATCTGAGCTCGGTTGCTCCCAAACCGTGCCACGATTCGCGTGAATGTGAAAGCAGCACGGACTCGTGGACTACTTGTTCAGGAAATAAAGTGATCTACGCATGCGTTTTAGCTTATTGATGTATTCAGGTAAATTTGTTTATTATTATTAAAAATAATCAGGGCACCAAACTTGGAAGTGTCCACTGTCTCCTCAAAAGAGTCAGTTTGCAAGCAGTCAAAGGCCACCTTATTTGACACATGCACAGTAAACCTGTATTGTTAACTCAACAGTACATAATAGCAGCGAATTAAAGGTATTGTAGGTAGAAATTTTATTAAAAAAAAAAATTCCAATTTTTTTTAAAACTTTCTATATATATCAATGCATAATTAAAATGTAAGTACTCTGAAAAAGAAAGTATAAAAATAATGAGCTATGTTTAGTGCAGACTAAACGGTCTAGAGTCACTCGATTTTTATACTCTTTTTATCAGAGTACTTACATTTTAATTATGCATTCATATATATAGAAAGTTTAAACAAATTTGGAAAAAAGTTTTTTATAAAATTCCTACCTACAAGACCTTTAAGAAAAAACACAATATTGACCCGCTTTCTGTTTTCTATCATGCGCCGTGTAGTTTGCGAGGACGTAATATGCACGCAAAGCACCAGGGTGAAACCAGACCAACGCTGCGGGAGGTCCCGGGAACAAACACGCTCGGGCTCGGACCGCAGCAAACGAGCCCAGTGTAAAAGCCCCCTGAGACTTACCTGGAGGAGGTGGTTTGAGATCGGTTGCACTCAAACCATGCCGCGGTTCGCGTGAATGTGAAAGCAACATAGACTCGGGTACGCACTTGTTCAGGAAGTAAAGTGACCTGTGCATACATTTTAGCTGATTATGATGGATTTAGTTAATGGTCCAAGAGCAATCGCGCTCAGGCTCGGACCGCAGTAAACAATCCCAGTGTGAAAACACCCATAGTCACCTAAACCCAAGCTTATGTCTGCTTCTACTTTTGAGTGCCACGCCCACATCGTAATATCCAATCAACAATCCATTGAACCAAGTCTACTATTCTTTTTTCTTGATTTAACCTTTACACTAAGATGTTTGTCACAATAGAGCTGTCGCTACTCCCTTTTTGTGTTGTTACGTGAAAAAACAGTTATTTGCTTGGGTTCACAGGCAGGGTTAAAGGTCTGATAAAGCCAGGATTAGGCATCAGTTAAATTAGGACATTTAAAGTCTGTGTAAAGCAATATTAAATATGTGTTATGAATTTGTCACACCACATAAAAATGTATTAACCACCCAGGCAAATTTGAATTACCAAGTAAATAATATAAATGATTATATTATGAATAAAAAATTAACAAAATCTTGACAAAATAAGCAGTATTCTATGCTCTCAAATGCTGATGGCATGTCTGCCTGTCGGCACTGAAACCATGCCCACTCGCGGGAAACACTCATTGGTGGGTACATACTGCCACCGATGGCACCAGATGTCGGCAGGACGGGAGGATTAAGGCTGGGATGGGAGATAGTAATTTCGGCCCCATTCACCAGTAACAGTGGATTATCAGTGAATACCAGTTGGCTCTGATAAAAGTTTGTAACACTATTTGGTGTAAATGTTCAATGCAGAGGTGGGTTTTGGTGGTGATCTTCAGTTCTCCATCAAGGAGGTTCTTTGAAAAATGAAATCACCTCTTCATGAAATCGTTTTTAGGAGATTTAAATGAGACTGAGCTGTTTAGTAAAATATAGCTTGCAAGCAAACTGTAGGCTTTGATTTGATTAGATTTGATTCATTAGACAGTAAAAAAATTTTTTTTAATAAAATAAAAAATAAAATAAATGCATAACATGATGCCATTACAATGACAGTATTCATTTGTCAAGGATAACACAAGAAAGTTACTAAACTTATTTCCATTGTGGTCCTCGTTGTAGTAGGCTGTAGTAACTAATGGTAATAACAGTAACTCTTTCTTGAGCGAGCGAACCACTAAATGGTATGCTCTAGTTATTATAGTGTTAGGGGAGGGGCCATGTTCAGTGGATCCATTCTGTCATCGAAACATTTATTTCAGGCCCGCTCAAAAAATCCTGGACACAAAAATTGGGAAAAAAAAATGTTTAACGTTCTAACTCCACAATATACAGCACAATCTTTATAATGTGTTTTCAAATACACATTTCTAACATGTATAATGTGTTTCAAAACAAATCTCTGAATTGCCTTCACACTGACTTTAATTGGCTTTAATAATCATGGCTTAGAAAAAATATTACTGGTATGCATCTTGAGACAAAACAATGGCAGTGAGATAGTTTAAGATGTGTCAGTGCTAGTTTCTTTCAGTTAAAACAGCTCAAACATGCATTTTAGTCTAGGACTAGGCTTAAACAATGGCAATGGTCTTTTCGAAGTTTGGATGGATGGGTTGATATACCCTGTCCTTGATCCATTTAAATGTGCTGCCCCTAATCTGCATGTGTTGAGGCAATGTTGCAGCCATGATGTGGGGCTGCCATAAATGTCACTCTTTCCTGCAAGAGACTGGCCCCAGACGCTAATGATGTGGAACAAATCTCAGTTCATGGGTAGGGCAGACATTCTAACCATACTTCTCATTACACCCACCTCAGAGAGGTTAGCATAGATTAAGAGAGTAAATCAGCAATTATATAGTCACCCTCAAGCTGATTCATAATACTGAGGTATTATTTAAACCTACACCATTACATTTGCTCTATTTAGGATTTCCTCTCAAATTTGAGGCTGTGCTAAACTTTCACAGTAAACAACAGCATATCATGGGTTTAATCAAGATTTAAATGTAGTTAAATAATAGATGTGTGTGGAATGGTTGAAATGTTGGCAATGTGACCTGCTGGGCAGTGCACATGCTCCAGCATGATGTGTAGTGGTGCTCATGCAGGTCATCTAGGTTAAAATCCAATCCTGTCCTCCCTCCATCTCCTCCTTATTTTTTTTACTCCCTTTTACTCCCTCACAAAAGTGCTAAAAGTGGCAATAATATTAAAAGGAGATTTTTACATTTTCTAAAATGTAATGAGGGGAGTGTTAATTGACACTGAGTGAAAATAACCAACTTTGTTGGCAGTATATTTTATTACAAACTCCCCCTACCATACAGTAGCTCACATTTATTTTGCTTTCAGTCAAATTGGAATTTATACCTAAAATCACTGTGATCAGCATGTATCTGTAGCAGATTCCAAACACCAACAGCACCAAACACCACAGCTCCACCCATTTGGTCATTATCTCCAGAATCCCAAATGTTAACACCTGTTGCAGCTCATCAAGGAAACCTTTATAAGCTCTCACTTCAACTGAAAGAAAGACATAATCTTTATGGGCAGCCAGTTAAGCAGGTACAAAATATAAGATTCTTGGGTGTATGGATGGATCATAAGCTGACATTTGGAGATCATATACAGAGGAATATTACAAAGTGTAAAAAGGCAGTTAATGTTATGAGATGCTTGGTAGGAAGTGGATGGGGTGCTAGTATGAACTCTCTTAAACATATTTACATTGCCTTAATAAGATCAACATTTGATTATGCTTGCATTACATTTAGCTCAGCTGCAAAATCTCATTTGCAAAAGCTTGACTTGGTCCAAACACAAGCTCTCCGTCTATGTAGTGGTGCATTTAAGAATTCGTCAATCCCAGCTCTTCAAGTGGAAGTAGGGGAGATGCCTTTATCTCTTAGACGTCTTCAGCTTGCCATGGTATATTGGGTAAATTTGCAGGGACATAAGCAGGATCATCCAACCAAACCAGTGTTGAATGCATGTTGGGAACATGGAAGGAAGCAACTTAATAGATTTGGATGGGTGGGAAATAATCAAGCTTAGAAACTGGGAATTGCTGAATTAAATCATAGCAGTACAGTGGCGTTATCTGCTATTCCTCCTTGGGTATTTCCATTACCAATTGTGGATCTAGAAATCTCAAAGATATTAAAACAATATAAGGAATATGGTGTGATTAATGATGTGGTTAAACAATATTTAGGCATCAATTATAATAATAGTATTCAAATATTTACAGACGGATCAAAAGACCCAAGTACAGGAAAAACGGGAGCAGCAGTATATGTACCACATTTTCAGAAATCCATTTTAAAAAGAACTTCAGATCATTTAGCAGTGTACACTGTGGAGCTTTTAGCTATTGTATTAGCACTCACATGGATAGAGGAGGTTGGGCATAATCAATATGTTATATGTTCAGACTCAATGGCATCATTAACAAGTATTGCAAATTGTAAATCTGTTTGTAGGCCTGATTTGATTTATGAAATCATGCATAGTCTATATAGATTAAAAAATCTTAATATTATAGTGTGTTTTATGTGGGTACCATCTCACGTTGAAATAGAAGGTAATGAAGAAGCTGATCGTCTGGCTAAAAAGACTCTTATGTCAGACATACAATGGATAGTACCATTAAGTAAAATGGAAATTAAATACATCATCAAAACAAAAATCAATGGGTTATGGCAAGAGCTATGGGAAAAGGAGACAAAAGGTCGTTTTTTATATAAAATACAGAAACAAGTGAAAACAATGAGGCAGGGTGTTTGGAAGCGGAGGGAGGAATCTGTAATTACAAGACTAAGAATTGGACATACAGGTCTTAATCATAATCTCAATCTTTTAGGGAAACATGAAACAGGATTATGCATTAATTGTGACAGGAGAGAAACAGTAGAACATATACTCATAGAATGTGAAGCATACAGAACAGAACGAATCGTATTGTTAGAACAAGTTAAAGATTTAGGTTATACACATTTATCAGTAGAGGGTTTATTTTCCTTTTCTACATCAAAACCATCAGCATGGCCAGCTATCATAAGATACCTTCAAGAAACAGACTTATTTAATCGAATTTAAGATAATTTTTTTTTTTTTTTTTTTTTTTTTTTAATAATAGAAATCCGCATTGAAGCTCCACACCCCAAACAGTTGGTGGCGGTAATGCACCAAATTGGTATGCCAACCGCCAATAAAAGAAGAAAGAAAGAAAGAAAGAAAGGAAAGAAAGACATTTGAGTTAAGTGAAGTGGTGACTGAACGTTTGTCTGCATTTGTTACTTGACAGTGTGATTACTGTGGTATCTGTTAAATAAACTGCTGTTTGCTGTGCATACCTGAGTATTTTCTTCTGTTTGTGAGAGAAGATCAGACCTCAAGGAAGGAGAGTTGGATATTGATGATTCAAGTAGTTCATCAGCTGATCCATTTGCTGATCTTATGCAGGATCTCTGCCAAATGCTTCAACCACAGTCACTGCTGATGAATGGGAAACTGCCTTTGTAACATCATCAGGCTATTACGAGTACCTCTGCCATACAGGCTGGCAAACTCCCCTTCCATATTACAAGGATTCATGAATGAGTCGTTCCGGAAGTTCCTCTGATATACTCCTGGAACCATGCCGACCATTACCGCCACATTACACAGGAAAATTTAGTGAGTTTTGGGTACAGATCCACCATCCACTTCTTGGGTTATGTCATTGATGAACTTACAATCCAGATGGACCAGGGGAAGGTTCAAGCTTTCAGAGAATAACCACAACTTTCATCTGGCAAAGAACTGCTATGCTTCGAAGGTTTCACCAATTTCTACAGAAGCCTTTTGCACTGCTCCTACCCTATCATATCCGAATCCTTCCTTGCCTTTCGTCATGGATGTGGACACTTCGACTACTGGGGTAAGAGCGGTTCTCTTTCAGCAGCAGCCACCCAAACTTGGTCCATGTGCCTTCTTCTCTTAGAAACTGCCCCTGGTGGAGCAAAACTATGACTTTACTTTACTTTACCTTACTTTTATACTTTATTGTCAGACGAGTCTGATATTTTTCTTGCATAACATTGTCAATGTTTACAACATCTAACATACATTCTACATCGACATATGCTTAAACATCACATATTATACATTCAGTCAATACAACACATACATCTAACACCTTCAAAATACTCTTGATTTCTGATTGAATGTTTTTGTTCAACGTTAAGATAGCTTGATGCACAAAAGAGTGTTTCAGCCTCACTTTGTTAAATCAAGGGACTCTATACCTCCTCTTTGATGGTATAAATATATGCATAGGGTTGGAAGCTATAATATTAGCTAACCTTAGCAAATTGTTAGGCTGAGTCGTAAAGTATCTCAAGAGGCTGTTGTGACATCGTAACAGGGAGCTTCTGGCAATCAAATTGGCTCTGGGGGAGTGAAGACACTGACTGAAGGGAGCCAAATACTCTTTTCAGGTTATCACTGATCTGAATTTGGAATATCTTTGAGACGCACACCATCTTATAGCCTAGGCTGGTTGGCTGGTCTTAGCTGGTTTAAGCTGGAAGTAGCTGGTTTTAGTTGGTCACCCAGCCTGGCTTAGCTGGTCAAGCTGGTCTCCCAGCCTGGCTTAGCTGGTCAAGCTGGTCTCCCAGCCTGACCAGCTAAGACCAGCCTGACCAGCTAAAACCAACTTGACCAGCTAAGACCAGCCTGACCAGCTGAAAAAGTGTTCAAAACCCCTCTAAAACCAGCCTGATAAACCAACTATAACCAGGCTGGGAGACCAGCCAAACCCAGCCAACCAGCCATGGCTGGTTTTAGCTGGATTTTTCAGCAGGGAAGCTAGGGAAGTTTCAGTCCATCATCTCTGAGAGCCAGCAGAGAGTCTGGAGAGCCGTGAATCTACCGGTGGAGGTGGGTTGCAGGGGGTTCCCAAAACTTTGGAGAATTGGGGATGCTTAGGGTTAGAGGGGCAACCCGCAAGACCCTGGTAGAGACAGCAACCAATTGGCTGTGGTTAAAAGAAGCGAGTGGTGGCTAAACCAGGCAGGCAGAGGGGGCGAGGGTCAGAGCTGAGTGGTGAAATCCTGAATGGCAGAGGGAGCAGTTCCAGGACGCTGCAGCTGAAAAATCCAGCTAAAACCAGCCAAGGCTGGTTGGCTGGTTTTGGCTGGTCTCCCAGCCTGGTTAGTTGGTTTATCAGGCTGGTTTTAGAGGGGTTTTGAACACTTTTTCAGCTGGTCAGGCTGGTCTTAGCTGGTCAAGTTGGTAGCCAGGCTGGGAGACCAGCTTAACCAGCTAAGTCAGGCTGGGAGACCAGCTTGACCAGCTAAGCCAGGCTGGGTGACCAACTAAAACCAGCTACTTCCAGCTTAAACCAGCTAAGACCAGCCAACCAGCCTAGGCTGGTTTTAGCTGGATTTTTCAGCAGGATGGTTTCTACTGTCAAACCCCATTGAGGTCATCAGGTCTGAATCATGCAGCTCTGCCCTCAGTTGAAGACGTCTGAGGGAAGCGACTTCAATGCTAGCCACCCACACAAGGAGCAAAACATAACTCCTGCCAAGTGCGGTGGCTGCGATATACCCTATCATTTAAAGACAAATGCCATAATTCCTTTGATCAAAACTGAATTTACAGCATCATTACTTCTGTCTTCAGATTCACATGATCCTTTAGAAATCATTCTACTTAGTTGATGTTCAGGAAACATTTATTAGAATTATCAATTTTAAAAACAGCTGTGCTGCTTAATGCAAACTTTTATTGTAGGATCCTTCAACAAATAGTAAGTTCAAAATAATCACAATTTTAACATTATACGGTCTTTGCTGTCACTTTTGATCTGAAGTGAACAACAAACAGTATACACTTGCTTTTACCCTCAGTAAAATAGTATTAATCATTTATTTTAACACTTTTAAAAAGATGTAAATAGCCACTGCTGAAAATGTGTGTAATGCTTGCCCGTGCAAAAGTTGCTGACACTGTATTAGGGTGTTACTGTGCAGTTGCTAATGTAAGGAGTACCATTCAAAAACCCAGAAACAGATATGACGAATGAAGACCCAGAGTCAGAATTATGAAAATTTAAAGAAAAGTTTCATCAGCAGAAGTCAGCTTCAAGACTCACACAGGAGTTCGTAAGTCAAGATTCCAGCAGTTATACCATTTCCAAGGTCTAAGCTACATCATTCCTTACATGTTGAATGATTCTCATTGGCTAAGAAATAGATAAACACAGTAATTTTACAAACATATACAGATAGATGGAAACATATCTCCATGATTATGCAGCTGTCACTCAGACCCTGAAGTTAGGCACGTCATGGTCGCAGATTTGAGTTTCTGGGCACCAGCCTGTCTCGAACGACAATCCATTCAATCTCCAATAATGCCAGTGGTTCCTTAACCTTTAACCAAGAAGACTAACTCCCACACCCACACACAGCTTTTCCAAGGTTGGATTTGGCTAGGCTCTAACTATAAACAGGAGAGTCTTCTCAAAACATCAAGATAATACCTTCTTCTTCCTCTCAACTTTAGTCTAACTGGAAAGTAAGGTTTTAACAAAGAAATGGCTTGACTGTTGATGGTTGCTAGGTGTCTTGCACAAGTGGCAAAATAGTCCACTCTAAAATCTGGTCCTTAGATATGGCTACGGTCACATATTAAATGGAAGACTTAGCTTAGTTTTATCATTTGCCATGTAAAGAGCCTAAACACTAATAGCAACAGTAATAGCACACCTATCTTCAACGAGCTGCTTTGAGCCATCATCTATGTCCCCAGAGCAAATGGTGTGGGACGAGCACCTAAGTTTAAACCTTGGATTAGATGTTTGTTCACATAGCTAACCCTGAGCAATAGTTATAGTGGTTGCTAAATATTGTTATCTGTTAATGAATACCTGCATTTACAGTCCCAGAAAACAGACACAGAAAGACTAGCAGGATGCTGACTGTTGTTGGAGGACTTGGGGCGTCGTCTCAGGGTACACAACAGCCTGTGTTTATCATACAGCATTTAACACACAGATAAATAAATGCTTCAACCTCTCAGTGACAGCTGGCCCAAACACTGTCTGTAACATCCTTCTGACTCACTGTCTCTTTTGCACGATATATTGTGGAATGTCAGTGCACAACACATTCAAGTCACATAGCAACAGCAGTGACACTTTCAGACTTGACTTTTCAAAATTTCCGTTTTATGTGGCTCATCCTATTCTGTTTGTGCTATAGACATTAATGATGTTAAAGAGAGTGTGCTGTTTTCTTTTTGTGCTTGGAATTCCCCTGACCAAAAATAAATAGCTAGAGCCATACAGTATCTAAGTACCTATCAGTTGCTAAGTTTCCATTGAGGTATTTATTTATTTATTTATTTTTTGTGCTAATGTGATCCTCACCTTAACTTAAACTTTTAGGCAATTTTGCCTAAAAGTTTAAGTCAAGGTGAGGGTCACATTAGCGCAATTTTGAATTTTGTGGGCAAAAAGGTAAATTGTCTATTGTAAATAGTGTAGAGATGAAGCACAACTCACACAGAAGTCACTTTCAAACCAAGCAAATTTCTGTTGGTCAACACACTTCAATTTGTTGTGGATTTGATGGTGAATCAGTGTGGGGAAAGCTTTCGCTTTGGATTTAAATTCAAATGACTGGATTTTGCCAGTGAAAATATGCAGAACATCAATTCTCAATACCAGTAGAAAATGATTGAGGTGCCCTTGAGCAAGACATCTAATCCCCAATCACTCCTCGGGTGCCACAGTGAATGGCTGCCCACTGCTCTGGATGTTTGTGTGTCCACAGTTTGCAGTGTGTGTGTGTGTGTGTGTTCACTACTTACTGCTCCAAATGTGTGTGCACTAACATGGATGGGTTAAATGCAGAGGACATACCAAGATTACCATACCATACTTCACCTTCAATTCACTTTAAATGTGACTGCAAATTTAGGTGGATGTGGAGTTTCACTTGAAGGGATTCACCCATAAAATATAAATTCCGTCATCATTTATTCAAACCTGTATGACATATTTTCCTTTGTGGAAATTAAAAGAAGTTATTTTAAAGAATCTATTCAGCTGGTTCGCTCTGAAATCTTGCACGTATGTTTTCTTCTGCCCAACTCTGGGAAATATCTGGCAAACTTATTTTGACACCATGTCTAAGGTGCTCCTCAAGACCATTGATACTTCTCTGCATGTAGCCATTTTTGGTACTCCTCAAGAATATCACCGTTTTTCATCAGTGCAGTTAGAAGTCCTGGTTTTCACTTCCTTGTGAGACGCCATCTCCTCCTTAATTGGAAAGCAACAAATGTCCCGTCCAATACACTTTGGATCACTGATGTCATGTCCCTTCTAAAACTGGAAAAAAATAAGATACTCTAAACAAGGTAATCTCGCCAAATTCTACAATAAGTGGCAACCATTCATGCAATTTTTCCAGGCTAACTAGGCCCAACTCCAACATGCACTCCCCTTTCTTTTCTTTTTTTCTTTTTTAAACTAAAAAAAAAGTAAAAAAAAAAAAAGTTATATAGGCTACAAATAGTTTATATACAATATAAAATGTTGGTTAGAAACCATCCACCTAGCAACGAATGATGTTGTCACCATTAACACCCTAGCAGGTGCACAGAAACTTGCTATGACTCATATTTCAGGTGTGGTATAAAAAAGCCTGACTGTAGTCAAGTCAAGTCACCTTTATTTATAAAGCGCTTTTAACAGTATGGATTGTTTCAAAGCAGCTTTACAGTTATAATAAAAAAAAAAATTAGGCTTTACAACAGCATTAGGATAAAGTTACTGTCCAGGTAAAGTTAGTTTTTATTGATTCACTTCCTTTGCAAAGATCATTAGTTATTAAGCCCGGAACACACCAAGCCGACGGTCGGCCGTGTGGCAGATTTTGTGCGTTGTCTAACTAAGTTTCCTCCGTGTGATATGCACAGTTCCGTGCCGTTGGCTGAAAATAGTCCTTGTTTCGCGCGATTCGACATGTTGAATCGGCGTCGGGCCGTTGGGGAAAGAGAGAACTCTGATTGGCTGTTCAGCTTAGTGAAAGAGTCAGTGCACGAGAATAAATGCAAAACAGCAAGCAAAGAAGTCAAAACAGTAAAGATAGAAGGCTGTTCTTATGTTACGTCTTCTTACCTGAGTGTTCCTTGGTGAATATTTCAATATTAACATGAGTGGAGTAGAATAAAGAAAGTGTTCAGCAGGATTGATATTCAAAAAGGTAAGCACACGCTGCTTTGTTTACGTTATGTGTATCTGCAGCTGGCAGCGTCGGTTTTCCTTTTTGAATGACGAATATAGACTAATATATCTGCAGAAATTGACAGTTGGCTCATTAAACGCAGGTGCAGAACGCACATTCTAGCTGACAGTTGGCTGCAGTTCTCTTGGTGTGTTCAAGTGCAGCTTTTTACCTCGACGAGAGGGGACGAGAGGCGACAACACAGCTTTCATCAGCGCTAGTTCGTTGGCGTCTGCTTGGTGTATTCCGGGCTTTAGGGGCCGGTAACACGACATTGCTTTAACAGAAAAACTCTCAACATGCTCCGGCCGCCCATCCGCACAAAACAGTGCCTCTTGTTTCGAGAACACACTTCCTGAAATAGGTTCAAAAGTGCAAACGATTATCCGTTATCTCTGCGCAAATCTACGTTCAAAAACGCAAACCCGCGCTCACATACGCGTCTTCAGTCCATAGGTATGCGCGTTTGAATATATATGTGCGCAGGCGTGTAGTCCTTCTTCCAAAATCAACCCTCAACAAACTACTTGCCTGTTCTTAAAAATTTATAATACAGACATTTTTGTTGCGTCTTAGCCACGTGAATCATAATTATCCCGACAACATTTTGTCTGTATAGATTTAATGTCAAGGAATGGGTAAAACAAAAAGGTGCGAGGACTCAAGTGCAGGAGAAAATTACACTTTAATTATTGAATTAAAAAACACAAAGCAAAACCCACAAGGGGAAAAAACACAATGAATAAAACAATAACAGAACCTGAACAGAGGATCACAGGAAAAGGGAGACATTAGACAATGATCTGACAAAGACTGCAAACAAGAGGAGACTTAAGAAGGGAACAAATCAAGAGGGGACAGGTGGAAGAACTCAAACAATAATCAGGTAATGAGGGGGAGGGATCAGACAACGACAAGAGCAGATGGCCTAAAATAACAAAATACCCATGTGCAATAGAAGACAAGACAGGCATGTGACAGACGTTCCATAAGACCAGGGCGGGACAGGAAGAAAACACCAGGTTGGGAGAGGAAGGAAACACCAGGGCGGGACAGGAAGGAAACACCAGGGCAGGGTGGGAGGGACAGACAAGGGCGGGATGGGACACAGACCGCTTATTCTTGGGAGGCCAGGGTGAAGCAGACAGTCCATCGTGCGGCCAGGGCGAAACAGAGAGTCCATCGGGTGGCCAAGACAAAGCAGATAGTCCATCGGGCGGCCAGGGCGAAGCAGACAGTCCATCGGGTGGCCAGAGTGAAGCAGACAGTCCATCAGCTGGCCAAGGCAAAGCAGACAGTCCATTGGGTGGCCAGGGTCAAGCAGAAAGTCCATCGGGCAGCCAGGGTGAAGCATACAGTCCATCGGGCACCCAGGGCGAAGCAGACAGTCCATCGGGCGCCCAGGTTGAAGCAGACGACCCCTCGGGTGGCCAGGGCATTGAAGACCCCTCGGGCGGCCAGGGCGGTGAAGACCCTTCAGACGACCAGGGTGGTGACTCCAGAAAAGACACTAGCACTGGCTCCGCCTCTGGAAAAGACACTGGCACTGGCTCCGGCTCTGGAGCAGACACTGGCACTGGCTCCAGCTCTGGAGCAGACACTGGCACTGGCTCCGGCTCTGGAGCAGACTCTGGCTCAGGAACAGCCACCAGAACAGCAAAGGCCACTAGGACAGACACAAACACAAAAACAGATGCTAACTCCGATTCAGGAACAAACACTGGCTTCAGCTCTGGAACAGGCACTGGCTCTGGAACAGGCACTGGCTCAGGCTCTGGAACAGCCACCAGAACAGCAGCGGCCACTAGGACAGACACAAACACAGAAACAGATGCTAACTCTGATTCAGGAACAGAATACAGTCCATCAGGCGCCCAGGGTGAAGCAGACAGTCCATCGGGCAGCCAGGTTGAAGCAGACGACCCCTCGGGTGGCCAGGGCCGTGAAGACCCCTTCGGGTGGCCAGGGCGGTGAAGACCCTTCGGGCAACCAGGGCGGTGAAGACCCCTCGGGCGACCAGGGCTGTGAAGACCCTTCGGGCGGCCAGGGCAGTGACTCTGGAAAAGACACTGGCACTGGCTCCGCCTCTGGAACAGGCACTGGCATTGTAAGTAACAAAGCGGATTATTGTCTGTAATCACCTCAAACCAAGACCCAAGTAAATAGCCACGAAACTTCTCGACGACCGCCCACTTAAGGGCCAGAAGTTCGAGCTTCATGCTACTTTAATTGTGATCATTCCTTTCTGCGTTACGCAACCTTCTGCTTGCACACGCAATGACCCTGTTCTTGTCATCCTGTATCTGGTACAGAATTGCCCCTAAGCCATTCTGGCCTGCATCAGTTTCGAGGACGAAAGGGCAAGTGAAGTCCGCAAAACAAAGCATAGTAGGTGCCGTCGTTAACTTCCACTTTAACTGACTAAATGCATGATCACACTCATTAGACCAACCTGACCTAAAGTGACAGCGACTCTTTTCACACCTGCCTTCATGAAAGCAAGCATTTACCAGATCATGTAAGGGTCCAGCTATCTTCGAGAAGCCCTCGAAAACTTTATATAATAACTGCAAAATCCTAGAAATGACCTGGGGTCTTCCATTTACTGACCACAAAAACTTTGTCCGGGTCAGGAGAAATCCCTTGTGCCGACAACTGGTGGCCATGAAACTGCACAGAGTCTTGGAGAAAATGGCACTTCCCTAACTTGACCTTTAAACCAGTGTCTGTTAGTCGTTTTAGCACCATCTCTAATCTTTCCAGGTGTTCCTCAAATGTTTGTGAAAACAGCAAAATGTCACCTAGGTACACTATCAACACCAGAAAGATCAGATCGCTCATAACAGACTATGTGGCTAGGCGGGCGTGGCTCAGCGAAGTCTGTAGGAGAAGAGCGAGGGCGGACCCGAGCGGTAAGTAAGTAAGAGACGCATATAAATGCATTAGTTGCGTTTCCACTGCCAGGCCAGTGTGAATCTGTGTCCAGCAGAAAGAGTATTATTCTACATGTGAACTGTGTAAATGATTTTGAGTTAATTGTGAGAGCGCAAGAAAGCGCTGTGAAAAGAGTAATCCTGGTATGGCTGAGTCACTGGTAGGCCATCAGTCAGATGTATCTCGTGCTACACCTTTTCTGTATAACCCAAATCATCGTCCTCCCGGGCAAACACACTTTAATACTTGCCCAGCATGGCTTTTAACTGAACCTGCTTTTTGGGTGTGCCTCCCATATCAATGTGATCCTAGACTGACTGGACCTGAGGCTCGGAACCATCAGCTACACCCCTTAATGACCCGGTATGTGTCTGCTGAGATTCTCTGAAACCTCACTTCGCAGGATGAACCCATGCTATCACCATCAATTGGACACAACATACCTAGACAGGCCCTAGGCCGAAGCCAAAGATCTTCCTGAGACAAGTTAAGTACTCTCACTGGACACACAGGTAACTCTGACGTGATCAAGGTAGGTACTACAATCAAACCTCCAGTTTAGAGTGAATTTTCTGGTCCTAACAACCACGCTGAACCATCCTTTTAACTGGTTTCCATTCCCGTTATCAGGACAGTAGCTGCCAACCAAGTAGGCACATGAGTAGGAGTCTTACCCACAACCTGTGCAAATGAAACTCACTCAACTAACCAAACTGATTGCGTGCTGGAAAACTGCACTCCAGTCTCAGAATCTAGCCTACCACCCAGCGTGGTGTCAAACTCAGCTTGAACAATCTGTCACCACTTACTGATGATGTTCATTCCAATGAGTACAGCCGCAGACGATGGACTAGGAGTTTCTTTGACTACCAAGCAACCACATTCAGGTAGGGTCATCCCCATCACTTCCACGTCCAGCTCCATGGAGCCCAAATAGAGGTAGATAACACATCCCCAAAGAGATGTTCCCGGAAGAAGCCCTTTGTAATGGTACTGACCTGACTACCAGTGTCCAACAAGCATGATACAGGTACACCCTTGATTTTCAAATCCACCATCTGGCACATTCCACTAGTTCCCTGAGGTGGTGAACCAGATACTTAGTGCAACAGAAGGACCTTGTTTTTCTTGCCCTACAGTAGTCCTGACAACATTGCTGGGTAACAACACTGAGTAATTTCGCAGGTCTTCCCCATCCAATTGTTTGCGGTTGTAAAACCATTTATCTCTCTTGGTCAAACAGCATCTAACGTAACCGTTCCCAACTCAGCAACGTTAGATCAACAAAACCCACAGCAACAGAAAACAAATTGGCTGATCGGCTTAGCAACAACACGTGTGAGTGAGGTCTGGCACTGATACCTCACTACTTACGAATGGTAAACAGAGCCTTTTAAAGTGATTGGTCATGCCCCGATCGTGAAGTCAAGCATCCTGATGTCACAAGTATGAGGGACAGTCAGATGATCCAATGATCGCGCCCTAAAAGAAAATAAATGGTGCTCCGCCCTGGCCGCCCGCACAGTTTGCTCCATTGACCTGGCCCTCCCACCTCCCCCAAGAAAGCCTTTGTTTCACCACCACCCTCTACTATATTCTGAAGAGCATCTGGTATTTGCTCTTTAAGGGAGAGGTAATGTCACAAGGCTAGTCTGTGTTTCTGTCTGGTTTCGTGTTCGTCACAGTCTAGTTTGTGTTTCTGTCGTGTTTCATGCATGTCTCTAGTCTGTGTTTCTGTTTTGTTTGATGCTTAGCAGCTATGTTTATCAGTCTGTCACAGGTGTTTATCTATTAGCCACACCCTCTTGTTATCTTGTTAGCTTTTTTACCCTTGTATTTAAGCCTGTATGTCTAGTTCAGTCTTTGTGGGTCCTTAATGTTTTTTGCTGGTTCTTCTCTTCCTGATTCCTGTTTCCTGTGTCTGTCTTTGTATAGTCTGAGTGGTGTAAATAAAGTCAATCTGCAAATGGATCATACTACCTTGTCTGCTTCAACCTCACGACACAATATCAGCTATGCATTCCATTAATTTTGTGTACTGGTAAGTTTTGTCAGGGCGTGAAGAAATATAGAGCTAAGTATCATCAGCATAACAGTGAAAACTAATGCCATGCTTCGTAATGATATCTCCTAAGGGTAGCATGTACAGAGTGAACAGCAACGGTCCTAGTACTGAGCCTTGTGGTACACCATACTGAACTTTTGACCTATAAGAAATCCCTTCATTAACTGCTGCAAACTTATAATGGTCAGATAAGTATGATTTAAACCATAAGAGTTCAATTCCACTAATGTCAACATCATTTGAGTCTATTTAAATGAATTTTGTGGCTGATATTGTCAAATGCAGCACTAAGATCGAGCATTGTGTCATATTTTGTGAATAAAATAATTTTTTAATAATGGGAGCTGTTTCAGTACTATGATACGGTCTAAATCCTGATTGAAAATCCTTGCAGATACCATTTCCTTCTAAAAAGGAACATAGTTGTAAGGATACTGCCTTTTCTAGTGTTTTTGACAGAAAATGTAGGTTTCGAGATCAGCCTGTAATCGACTAATTCTGTAGGATAAAGTTGTGTTTGTTTTATCATCTTAAAAGCTTTGGTACAAGTTTTGGAACATATCCTAATGACAAAGATGAATTTATGATATTAAGAAAATGATCTTTGACCTCTGGAAGCATCTCTTTCAGTAGTTTAGTCAGTATAGGGTCTGACATATATGTTGTCAATTTAGATGATTTAAGGAGTTTAGAAAATGAATCCTCTCCTATAGCAATGAATGAATTGAATTTTTCGTCAGGGAGACTACAATGAACTTCCATACTGTAATATGCAATGAAGATGCAATACTGTAATAGACGTTTTTTTCTCCCTGATATTATCATATTCAGAACCAGAGGTACTGACTTCTTAAGAATGTCAAGTTGCTATTGCATTGATTCAATGTTACCATATTCTTGCTTTGAAATTCCGGTGTGATTGCACATGACATTAAAGCAGAATGTTATGAACTGTATGTGGTTGGAAATGACACACCTCCATGGGACCTCCAGATTGAAGCGAGACCCATGCGTGTGCATGTGAATCGGGTTCTCATGCTTGAGAAGGCGGCCGCTACGGAGCTGCCGCTCTAATTTCTGCAGTGCCTCTGGAGTCGCACAACATGCTTTCACACCCCCTGCCACGCTGGGTGAAGAGACAGTCATTAGCGTCCTGCTGAGGTTGGCAGCTTTAAGCAAGGCCCCCCTGTTGTGTGTGAGAGGGTATGGACACCCTCACCCTGACACACGTGGTCAGATGGATGAGCGGCCGCTGCACCAGGGGACCACATGATTTTATTGAAGAGTAAACAAAACATCCTATTAATGTCGAAATTTGAGGAAAAAGTGCTATATTGTTTCTGCTTGTAATAGCACTACTAATCCTAAGGGCTCGGTTACATAACATTCCAGAGGATTCCTGACGACACTTATTGTCCTGGGAGACTCTTTTAAGCATTATCATGAAGGATTCATCAGTAAAAGGACACCAATGCACAAGGCCTTTCTCTGTTTTGAGTCTTCAGTGGAGGGATGGGGAACTTTCTATGTTAAACTTGTCTTGTCATCTGTGACTCTTCCACCTGTTCTTTTCGTAACTGCTTATGGAAATGTTTGCCTTATTTGCCAAAGAAACAGGGAACAATGCCCTTCCCTGCTACTGTAATATAATCTCCACTAAAGAGGGACGTGATCCGCTCTGTTTGCGTTGTGATGATGGCTTGTTCTGGAAAGAAAAGCGTGGTTTGTTTGGCACTGAATGAAAGGATGAACATTTCCTGTGCATTACAGGTGTGGTGAGTTTTTAGCTTCTGAATGATTTGCCACACATGTAGTCCAACCTTTGCAGGGGGGAAATGCATACTTAAGCATAGCTTACTATGCTTAAAAATATACTTTAAAAGAATATACTTAAATGTGCACTGAATGTTTTTGGACACTTAATTGCATGTCAATTTCAATTAAAAAAAAGGGTTTACAGTTTAAATTAATATTATGCAATTATATTTTTTAAATGCATTTTTAATTCCTTTCAACTTAAAATACTTAAACAACTTAAAAAAATAAACAGTTTTAAAAACAAGTTGAATCTTGAAAAGTAATGTAAAAACATGCTATCATAACTTTTTACAGTGTACAAATTAGTAATGATGAAGGTGCATTTTAGTATGTTTAAACTACATCAACTTTAAATATAATATTGAATAACACACTACACTTCAAATGATTTACATGTGCTTTAGTAACACATCAAAATAACTGCACTGCTTTAAAGCACAACAAAAGACATTAACATGATCAAAATGTACTTTAAAGTAACACTTAATTAATTAAGTGTGTTCATAAATTGTGCACTATAAAGTACATTCAAACGGACTTATTGCGTTAATATATCTGAAAGTGTTTAAAATATATAATATTTTAAATTTGCAGTACGCAAGTGCACATTCAATACAATTAAACAAACTTCTTTTTTGCAAGGGTATCTTTATAAAGACCTAATTTATGCTCTCTCTCGTTGGACTTTTCTTTTTCCACAGAACCACTATCAGTAGACATTCAGTGACTCATAATTCCTTGAAGATGAAAGGAAGGAAAAAAAATTTGGCATTCAAATTGCCATTATGCTATATCGGTATATAATTTATGTGGGTTGACATGATTAAATGCTTCCGGCAAGCGATGACGCATTTCCCTGTTGAACAATAAAGTTTAAAGTGGTTCACGAAATATCTCAGTTTCGCATTGTTCTCCCCAGTGAAATACAGATTAGTGCCAGATCTTCCAAACCAGAAGAAATCTCTACAGTCTATCTATTGTGTGGCTTCACTGTGATCTCTCCCCCTCAGTTTTGCCTTTCAGTCACCCAGCTGTGTTGAGCCCTATTTGCTTATTTGTCATTCTTGATCCAGAACAAAACAACCTCTGCACATTTCCCTTAATCCTCAGCACATGAATCCTGATATAATCACTAAGAGGATTGTGTTTAGTTACAGCAATTAGCTGCTAAAGTTCCAGTGAATCTCTCACCGTTTATTTGATCATTTTTGCAGTGTGCTGTTTTGTTGAAAATACTAAACAAATGCTCAGTTTTTGCCATAGTTCTGTTGTGTGAAGCCACAGTGTTCAGGAGTTTGAGTTTCCAACGTCACTATTCAAATGCGTCATTATTATTCATATATTGTAAGCATGTCATGCGCCTCTCTATGTAATAACCAGGATGTTTTGTGACTCAGAATATTACACTGCCTCCTCCTCCATCAGAACAAAAGGACCATTGTCCTGCATTTATCAACTTTTCTCTCATAATCCCACAATGGAGTGATTCGATTTGTCAGTCTGACGTTGAACAACGTCTTCTGGTGATTGAACAGATGCCAATGACATGTGCCATTCACAGCAAAGGCTAAGTAGGGATTAAAAAAAAAAACATGCCCACATGTATTTGTTTATGCAATGGAATCACAAATAAAATGCATTTTTCCCATTGCCTTCATTACACAACAGTTGTGGTGCACAAGGTATGCCACTATTGGTGCAATTACACCAGCGGGCATCTGCTTTGTCTCCCGTGATTCTCATCCCAAGTAGGGTCCTCCAGGCCTGCAGATAATGTGTGCACAAAGCCACTATTATGGCCCATGAAAAAATGGCCCTATACCCTGGGTGCAAACTTGTCTCAGGACTTGTGCCTCATTCACACATAGTTTCCGCAGCAGGTCAATGGCAGTTGCTAAGATGCTGGGTTGGCTGCCCATTACCAGTTCAACTTCCCAGCCAAGGTTGAGCCCTAAGCTTAAAGGAAGGTGCCTGATTCTTCTGCCCGAGCAAAATGCACTCCTCTGGGTTCTCATACTTGGACGCAGTTTTTACCTGCATCTGTTCTGTGCTAATAACAATGACTATGATGCGCTCCGATTAAATACAGAATGAAGTTAAATTGGAAAACAAATAAATATTGCACTGTCGATGTTTGCCAGAAACATCTTGAGGGAGGAGGACTGAGACGAGTGGAAGATTTTAAATATTCACTATACACGTCAATACCCCATAGCAATGAATTGGAGCATAGCCAAGAGCATTTTTTTTTTTTTTTTGGATGGCAGCACATTCTCTTTGGGTTGTATACCTTACATAGGCTATCTTCTGACTGTTTTAGCTATCAATTTACATGTCACTTAACAATTTAACACTTGAATCACGTTATTCTTTTGTTGGCTTTAAAACACAATGCCAGAGTGACCCATATTCTATTTACAGCTTACAGCTTGTACTCAGTATATAGATGCATGTCCTTAGTGTTCTTGTTTACCCGGCATAAACAAATCAATTTTAAGATTTGATATGAATATACATAAACTAGTTAGTGTTATTCCTTTTCTTGAACCAATTTCTTAAACTATATTTTATTAATAATTAAAATATAAACAAAATAAATTACAATGCTGATCAGTAAATTAGAAAAGACCCCTGAAACTAAGTCTCAATATTTAAAAGTTTCATTCTTCAAAATTTAGACAAAATATGTTGTCATTGTGGGGCCATTTAGGTTAGTGTAAGGGTATAGAATGTGCAGTTTGTACCTTGCGGGATTAATCAGGTTATTTAACTGCTGTTTATTTACACTGTAGTGTAGTGGGATGGTTTTCTGGACAGCACTCTCTGACAGTTATAATCAGCCAGGCTTTATTTTCCCAAGAACCATTCTAAGCTCATGACACATCCAATCTGGATTAAACACCAGCCTTGCGTTGGTACTCCTGCCTCCAAGGCCTTCAAATGTGTTGCGTGCTTTGGCAGGTTTGATGAGTAAGGCATGTGATGTTTGGACAGAAAGTTCTTAAAACGCATGAGTTTATCACATGGGTGCTGGTATTTCATCAGTCTCACCCATTAAATAAACCTCCTGGCTTCAACAGAGCAATTACGCTTGGAAAAACGTCATGTCTTGGTGAAATGGATGCGTTTTAAAAATTTGGCTTCAATATTCTCAGGAAAAGGAGTTTTCCCATTGCGTATGCTAGCCTTATGCATTACGAGAGGCCTCTCGAAAGGCAGCTACATTTATAGGACATTTTTTGGACAGCCTGTCAAAGAACATCACATAATTAACTTAAGCTGTCCATGTCATAGTTCTGTCACCCTTGTCTGGGTTTTCTCTTGGTTTAGTGACAGAGCTGTTACACTCCCGGTTTGTCATGTGTCTGGTCTGGGAGGAGCCAAGGTGGAGCCAACAGGCTGATGGGTCGAGGTGGAGTGACGGGATCAGCGGCTGGAAGCGGAGCCAGGGGATCCACTTTCTTTGGTGAAGCTGGCAACCTTAAGACCAGAGGCTTTTCCACACCGCAATGTTTCACGATAAAAGACAAGGGACTGAAGGGAACCAGCAAAGAACCAGAGAGCAGACTGAGCGTGACCATTGACAACAAATTCTCATTATAAACCCTCTAAAAAAACGACTATACATTTTCGAGCTTTTACATTTTCTTTCATAAATTCACCCTGTATGTGTTGCAAAGCACTGACTTTTGGACCATCGTGGCCTGTGTGGCCTGTGACAGTGACCTGGATCTGATGTTACCCAGGAACAATGCTTGACGGTCATTTTTGGCACAAGTTTGAAATTAACTAAGGTGACTCACTAAAGGAGATATACAACAAAAGCAAACTCAAACTCAAAGCTTGACATGCAATATACATTTATTTGATTGTCCACAATGCACATGCTTTGATTCAAAGCTATTATTAATTTGATGAGTGTTTGGGCAGGATGACTGAATATGATCTCACACCTCCGAAACACAAATATACCTCATTGAGGTTGAACCGGGAGCATCGTTCCAACAACGGTTAGCTGTAGGGTGGAATAATGAAATCAGTTACTCTGATCAGTGGTGTTAGAATCAATGGTGTTCAACTTAAGGCACTTGGTGAAATCCAAACGAGTCATTTAACATTACTGTTTGATATAAAATTATAATTGAAAAAGTGCACTCACAGTTCCAGTTGATCTCCAAATAGTTCTCGGGACCACGGTTCTCCAGAGCACAAGTGGTTATAGTCATACACAATTCCGTCAGTCCACAACCACTCTCCGTCAAATAAGTGAAGAGAATGAATACAAGAAGTGCACTAGTGGTCAGACCTAAGCTAATCAAGTTCAGCGTTGGATCAAATTATCTTTATTAGAAACTTTGCCTTTGATTAAAGAAGAAATTTCAGTTTAGACAAACAAATAGGTTTATTTAGGGCACACCATTCAACTTACTTCTTCACCATCATGAGCACCAACCCAAATTCTTGTGCAAGGCAACAGACTCAGCTGGAAATCATTCTCTGATTGATCATGCAGAGATGTGAGATTCGCACCAAGATTTTGACAGTTTCTCTGAAGAGCCAGATTTTTTTTGTCATAACAAAATCAATTTTTTTAGCAGGAAGCATAAAATGACTTTGAACAACATTTTAGTAATTTGTAAACAAAGTCTACTCTGATCGATTATTTGATCAGTACCAGATTTGTTTTATTTATTTGCAGAAGAGAACTTCACTTTTAAAAAGAAACATTCCCACTTATATTAAGGATCTTTAATCTGTACTAACATTTAAATTAATTTGATTCAGTGCACTTTCATTTTTTTAAATTGTCAAAGGCGACGCCTTGGGGTGAGAATGCATTGATTTTACTTCTATTTTTAAATGTAAAAAATGCAAACAATTAATCGAGGTGTAATTAGATCTATGCTTACTGTTGACCCAGTGTTAACCCACACTGAAAGGACAACTCCGGCGCAAAATTAACCTTTGGTCTAATTACACATTGTTACCTATTCAACCGTTATCTGAGATTTGTTTTCATGATTGCTGAATGTAAATAGTTTTATCTCTAAAATCATTTTAGCCTATATCGCTAGTATAATGCTAGTATAGGGCATAGAGTAATGACAAATAAAAATCGCTTGTTATTACCACTAACAAGGCTCAAAATAGCCCCACACTAACACGACAGCATAACAAGGGTCCCTATTCAAACCGAAGCATTGAGAACTTTGTCAGAGTCCATACAGTTTAATAAGCAGATATTTTATACACACAGTCAACTTTGCAAATACAGGAAGAAGCCATCTTTGAAAAATAGTCTCTACCAGTCGATATACGAACGCCGATCCAAGTGCGCTGAACTGTGCAGAATCTCATATGGTCCGTTGTTTCCGGAAGAAACAAACACAAATCGTTTTCTTCTCTTCAATATGTATACGTAGCCTACTGTTCGCGCTCACCTTATCACCTTATTCACATCTCACCAGCGCACATGGATTGGTGTTCCTAGATCGACTGGTAGAGACTATTTTTCAAAGATGGCTTCTTCCAGGATTCGCGAAGTTGACTGTGTTTTCCCATGAAGTTGACTGTTTCATTATTGCAGTACTGTACAGTAAATAAGAATCTGTCATTCATTTTCACCTGCCCAACATACAATTACCAGGATCCTGTCTGGCACCAACAACACAAAAAAAATCTTTTTATATTTAAAACTGACCTATCTTTACTAATACAAGACTGTAAAAACTAATATTGATTTAACTTTTTATCTTCTGTTATACGAACTTAGTTAATGAATGTGGTTCAGTTAGCATAATATTTTTGAGTTTCTATTTTTCTATTTTTTCAACTGAAATTTCTCTGAACTCAACTTGGAAACTAACTTTCTTTTTTAAGCAACAAAACAGTGAAGTTCATTATAGAATTTGTTTTATTTGTGTCACTGAATCTCAGTTGTTCAAAACATTTAATCTGGATCAAAATGATCTGGATTTGGAAATCCCATTTTTTTCCTATCCAGGATCAGGCAATCTGTCTTACTTTTATGCCGGTTTTTCAAAGCAACATTGGACTGGATCGCCCTGATCTAGATACACAGTTTTCAAGATTACCAAATCCAAATTACCAGTGCTCTAAATGGGTCAACATATCACAATGTGGGCTACCAGCTATGTACTGTAAAGAACAGGTAGAAGAGCCAACATGGGGTCACTGTAAGTGTTTCTTATTTCGAAACAAATCATAAATGAGGACAAGATAATTCTTATTTTATTTTTACTTTACTATGCTGAATAGCTTAATTGTTAGCCTATGTCTATTTTATCACCGTTACAACGGTTACACAAGTCAAGTGCAATATATATATATAAAAGTATTTACACAAATGATACAAATGTATTATTTGACCAATTTTAAAGTTTTACTACATTTTCTTCCTGAAATCCACCTTGAAATCCTACCCCGTGTTGGGATAAGGATAATCCTGCTTTTTTGGATTAAAGTTATCCAAATCCCACTGACAAGTTTTGAACAACACAAACTGAAGGTTTGATCCAGTTTAAAACTAGGATTGGATTCCCTGATCTAATCTGATTTCCGATTCCTTCTTTACCTTTTGAACAACCCATTTTCAAGATTTGATCCAATCCGATAACCAAAAACTATCTCTGGCTCTCATAAATCTTCAAAGCAATTCTGTCCTGATTAAAGTTTAAAGGTGATCATGATTTCTCTGTTGCTTCCAGGAGGCAATAGATATACCTCTGCATTTGATACTCCTGTACTACATATTAAAATCCTGTTTAATGTCCTAGCATTTTGAGTGTGAATTGTTTTGTAGTGTTGAATTGTTCGAAAGTATATTTGTAGCACTTTGTCTTTATATTACATAGGCTAGTTTGACGTAGTTATTCCATTGTGCGGCACGTCAAATGTGCCTTGTAAATTGATTTGACTCGCGTGCGCGTCAAGAAATATCACATTATTAAAATGGAATTGGACTGACGTGTTACGTATTGTGTGTGTTGTAATTGTCATGTCAACGAACAGGTTAGGTTGGATTTATCAACAACAAATGATATTAAAGGGATCTCAAACACTGTTAACCCTGTATCTGATGGTAATTAAGATCCCTTTTCAAATTGATTTGGTGATGAGGAAACTTATATAAGCACAACAACAAACCTGCCTTTGAAAATGTCCAATCCACCACAGACATGTGATGACGATCAGCAAGCTCCAAAGACAGTGTTATGTAACATTATCAGATTATATAGATTAGTGTTCTCGTCACATTTATTTACTCACTGAAACCAGGCTCTTGAAGAAAAATACAGAGAAGTGTACAGAAACCTGACTAGATGTGTCCAACATCTCGACTTGTTTTAATGCTGAACAGATCTACTCTGAAGGATTCTGGTATGTTCAAATGCTTCTGTTTATATGTCAATGTGATGACAATTATTCTACAACCAAAGTGTAAATTGTTCACTCTATAAACTGTTATGAAGTCTTCTAAAAAACTATTTGTGACACTGCAAGTCAAATGCATCTTCTTTGTCTCCTGTTAAGGTATTCTCGGTCTTATCCTTCCCTTTGCATGTTATTTAACACATGCATTCCTATGATTCCTCCAGGACATTTAGGCTAGGGGAATACTACACAGCAATTATCCAGCATGTTCTCTCACGGAGCACGTAAACATGAAGAATCTGAGAGCCCGCTGGCCATCGGCTAACCTGCCTTAAAATCATTACGTGTAATTACAAACTCCACCCTTCTGCGACAGCAGTTTTCACAGACATGCCTGATCAAGAAAAAAAGGAGCCGGTTTGATGCTTGTTGACGTGGTATGCTTTGTTATGTCACGGTGCTTCCCTTTTAACAGCAGAGATTTGGTGCTGATATGCAGTGCAAATACGCTTCATAACAAAGACATATTAAATCCCACGGACTATATCATCATGCAACAAAGACATGAAGGTTTTATCTGAACTTATTAGTTAATGAAAGAGCAACAATAAAGTAAAATGGGCCTGTGAGTGGGGAAAAACAAAATAGTTTCATCGTCACGCTAATGCATTTAATCAAAGGCCCTTATCTTGTTAAATCTTGTTGCTTCAAAACCTAAATTGCACATCAAGTGGACCGTCACTTGATCGCAATCCTTAAATTGTTCAAAATGTAAGCATGAATGCACTTTAAAACATGTTTTTAAAATGTATTAATGGGTCTCTAAATGTCTATTGAATTTGGGTTCTTTTACTGCTTCCAACAGCCAATAATTCACTGCACACAACAATGTTTATCCATGTTTTTAAGTTAATTGTATTTAGTGCGGATATTCTATTACCTTTTGTAAACTGTTTTTGAGAATGACCCTAACTTAACCCTAACATTTCCATTCTGCCTAATTTAGTTTGATTCTATGAAGTGAGGAAAATGAATATGAGCCAAAAAACTATATTGTTTGGACGTGAATGCAGCCTTTGATTGTCCGCAACCCTTTCAGAACAGACCCCTGATCTATGCATTTCCCTTTCCCAAATAATTATACAACGACTAAGGTATTATCATATTATAAGGTATTATCAGCTGTGGTAAATCTCAGTGACCCTTATGTATCCTCTCTCTATCGCTGTTGGAAACAAACATTTTTTAAAGAGAAGGAGGATGGACTGTATGCCAAAAATGTCCTTTGTCTAGAATGATCTTATAAACACATCAAGAGTAATTGCTTCAATATGCTTGGCTGGAATGAGCTTCATTTTATGGAGGGTCAGTCAGGTCCTTTTATAATCATGAAGGAAGGTGATCAATGGCGAGAGTTTCGCATAGTTTCCAGCATGTGGCTGGGACAGAGTAAAAGCAGCAGATTTGATTCATTAAAGCTGCCTTTAGAACTGGGTATGCGTTTATTTTAGATCACCCACTGATTTACCACACCAGCCCCTTCTGTGCTTCCTTAGGTAACCTTCTTTTTGCTTAGTCTATATAGAGTCATTTACCAATTAAAATGTTTCATTGTAAGTCTGCTTTGATAAGTTCAGCTTTTGGACTCTTATGCTGCTCTTAAAACTACACATTTCAAAATATTTTAAGTTTTTAAAGATAAAACAATACAGTTCAAAATGAAGAAAAGGGTATTGGGACAGTTTGTTTATAGTGGACACATTTTATCATAATGTAAAGAGATCCAGCATCATTTGTATAGCACAAGGCTCTGTTCAGTGAATTTCTAGTAACACATTTTTTTGATGGTCCCTTTTGAACATTCTGTTGACTACAAGTAACTTACATGTCAACTAACTCTCATTAGAGTAATAGTAGACTGTCTGCTTAATATCTGCTAATTCTTTATTGTGATGCTCCTCCAAAAGACATTCTATGGACTATAAGTACTTTGCACAACAACTTATTCGAACCCCAACCCTACCAGTCTGCTAATACTCTACTAATACTAGAATGTGTTAAAGTGACCATCAAAATAAAGTGAAACCGAATTTCTTTGCAATAAATTTATATTCAGTTATGCTTTTGCAATGCTTTTTCTTTTTCTCCCTGAGCAGACAATCTCGGTATTATGACATTAACAATAAAAAATATAGCTGCCTGTTTTTGGTATGACTTGTATGATTTAGTTGATTTGGGTTAAAGAGGGGCATCGATATTGTCGATTACCATAAAGTTTCTATTACATCCAGTCAGGCAGAATGAAGGGTAGCTTCACATTATTTTCATGCTTTTCATTTCTCCTGGACCTTTGGATCGACCACAGACGGACATGAAATGGAGTGAGGTACGACTGATGACAGCTGGGATGAGGCTCCTCTCCGTAGACACAGGTATTCAGATGGTTTGCTTTATTCCCTCCAATCATCCATGCATGAGGGGGGGACCAGAAACAGTCTTCTCAGGGGTATCATTTACAAAACCAAACACTGGGCCAGTGCTGACAACAATATCTATAGTTTTACTCAATGACATACAAATATTATTAGCAAAATATTATTGTAAATTATATTATGGAAGTAAATAAAATAGGTCAGCAAATATACAAATAGCTTACGCGGGGTTGCTTATTGAATAAACCTGTCTGACATACATAGAAACACCTTTTGCATATTGTGCAATGTGCAAATAAAAAAATTTGCATCTTCAAAAAAAAAAAAAAAAAGTTTGCTGGCTATGTCTTTTAAACCTTTCAGAAGGTCGTTTGGTAATGTCCTGAAATATATATGAAATTCGATATGAACTAGATGCTGTGAATAAATATTGTAGATGCCAAATGTTGTTTTGTTTCTTCCATTCTAATTCAGTTTGAAAAAAAGAAAATGCCAGTGATGACATTAGTGTGAACAACTCCAAGCAATTGTCACCATTATGCAATTGTGTGCTTATTCATTTCAACTTAAATTACATTAAACTGAATCCTGTATAACTTATAAAAAGTTGAATATTGCTTATATGCTATACTTATTTTGATGAGTTAAAGCAATGTAAAAACTTGTTGTATATATATATATATTAAAAGTGTGTAAGAGGCTTTACACTTACACAACCCCCAGAATGAAGCACATAAAATCACTGATTGCAACCTTCTTTACCTACAGCTTGGTGAATCAATCAAAGAATTATGTTGGCCTATATTAGATAAAACTTATCATCGTCAACAATTTCTAATGGAAGCTATATTAATATTTAAGAAAAAACATTTAAAAAACAGTATTCTAGGATCCAGTATAAAGATTCTCTAAAGACAGAACTCGTCTAAAGACTCTTACAGAAGAGTGAAACTGAGCCTTAATTCATGAGCAAGAATCAATGAGGGTAAATTAAGTGAGTGAAGGCATGAAAGCCAATGCAATTATCTCTCCTGACAACAGACTCTAATAAACTTTATAACTCAATTGTATATTTTTCACTGGGGATATGTGGACCGTGTCTTAAAACCTAGAGAGCTGCCTAGACAGCATTGACTGCGTCCACACGGCGCAAAAAAAAAAATGTCTAGGAAGGCAACTCGCTTGGATTGGAGACACCGCCACCGTTAATTCGTCGGCGGGCTCTGCATATCAATGAGGCGCTCGAGCGTGTGTTTATAGAAGCTCAGCGCGCTCGAGAGCGTCTCATCAGTTTGAGAAGAGCGCGTCCAACGCTGTGCCTGACGTCTCGCGGAGCACTTTCAACCTGCTACTGACCTCAAAGAGACAGAGACCGGGGATATCATCAAACTCACACTGTTTGAGGATCTCGATTATTGGATTTGAGTGGCACAAACAGACCGGAGGCTGCTGCTGGAGGTTCTCAACCAACTATTTGGGATGAATCGCTCTACGGCCGCTTTACTTTTGCTGGTGATCGCCGTTTACTCACTCAATACAGAAGGTGAGTTTGTGTGATGTTTTTTTTTTTTCTTTTTCTTTCTAAGTTAAGTTTATTAATTTAGTTTGCGAATATGTGTAGTGGGCTAGCCTATATCAATACAGAATTCAATGTTTTAGCTTTATCCAAAGTTAAGAGTAGGCAAACATTAAGAGTATAAGAAACATTTTTTGTTTGTTTTTATCAAATGTTTACAACTTTTCCAGCATAATAACAGCGCCTTATGCTAGTGCAACTATCAAACATCTCTTATTCTCTGAGACAGTCAAGTTCATTCTGCAAAACTTGGCCAGTGATAGTAAATAGTGGCTCTTTGTGTTGCTGCTGGATGAGTCTTGTTGGCTTCTGTCCTGAGATGATGCTGAATGGAGCAGAGAAGATTGATGAGGGATTAGATGTGGGTCACACGTCTTTCAGCAGCTCACCTGCCTCTCAGCCAGAATGTTGAAAGAGAGTGAAAACAGCAAATGTCACTTGAATGAATCACCACGCAGTGATGCTGTTTGTTGATTTTGCGCAACCTCGTTTGTCAATTCAGTTTTGCAAGTGTTTTACAAGTTAGAGAAAAACTGGAACCTGTTAGAAAGCATCTCAGGAAGAAATGTCTATGTCAGATTTCACAACACAATCTAAACAAGAACTATGCCTGGTTTCAGAATAAAGCAGAATCCTAACAATTTCTCATTACTTTAATGCAAATAAATAAAAAGACATTCTCATTAATATGAAAGTCATGCTAAAAATCAGGAAACAAAAGTACCATGCATATTTACAGTTGTAGTAGCCTACTTTACATTTGAAATAAATCACATAAATATTAGTAACAATTAATTTGTTAATGTAAATATATATATTTTATTAAAGAAGCACTTGTATGAGTATGACGCATTCAATTTGGCTTAATTTTTTATGTGGGCACACGTTCTACTTTCTTTATGTAATTATACTGTTCTTTCTATTCTCTTTTCTTTTCTTTTCAAATATAATTTTTGGGGTGCAAAATGAATCAGAAATTTCTTGGCATTTGTTGTTTTTGAGACTCACCCGTCTACTGCATGGTTTGTCTCGAGACTAAACCTTTTTATTCATTTCTTAGCGTACAAGTGCAGATGCACAAGAAAAGGGCCGAAGATCCGGTACAAAGATGTACAAAAGCTGGAGATCAAGCCTAAACATCCGTACTGCCAAGAAAAGATGATATTGTGAGTTGGAAAAAAATCTTTAATTTCCTTGTTTTGAGTCTGTAACATGTGTTTTGTGTATTGTATTACTATGTGTATGACTTCCAATTGAAATAGGCAGGATAACTGGATAAGAAACAGTAATATTGTTGTAACAATAAAATGCTAATGGGCTTTAATGGACTAGTCTATTTATAAGATTTCGCAAAGAAATGAACAATGTAGAAAAGAGCCATTTCAAGCATGTGTGTAGATGTTAAGCATATAAAAATAATAATAAAAAATGTAGTGCCATCTGCTTCAAAACCTGCTAGAAAGGTCAAGCATGGTCATCCAGCTCAATCCAGTCCCGACCAGTTCAACCAGCTCAAACCAGACTGTTGCTGTCTGGTAATGCAGCTGATCGGCCACCAAAACAATTTAGACTATAGCTAATTATGAGCATAAATCACCATCTTAGATCAGCCATATATCCAACACAATTAGCTGCCAACAGACGCTGTTTTAGTTGGATTTTCCAGGAGGATGCGTATGACAATTTAGTGGCGCACTTGCTGCGTAGAGAGCTTAGAAGAGAGTTGTAGAGAGCTTAGTCAAAATTACTCCGCGTGGTTATGTAATGAAAATGTATTCTGTTCATGAAGCCTATAAGATCCAAGTGGGATTTCTGCGGTGTGAAGCAAACTTGTGTTTGTGATAAGCTTGTCTTTTTTATTGTCAACATTACTATACATTACTGTTCCATCTGCTGGTCATATTCGGTATTGCAGTGCATTTACAGAGCTGGAATATTCTACACTGTAAAAATGATTATTGGTTTGACTTAAAAGTAAGTTACCTAGTTACCTTCAAATTGAGTTCATTGAAATTAAAAATTTAAGTTAATACAACAAAAGAGATTGGTTTAGTAAATAGAAGCTAAAATAGATAATCTTTATCTAAGTTGATTTGACAAAAGATAGGTTTGATATAAATCATGAATATATACGTATATATATATATATATATATATATATAATTTATTTTTTTAACAGTGTAGTAAGGTTCTGAAATTCAATCAAGCATTACAGCGTTCTTATTTGTAAAATTAGATATTTATTCAAAAGCATGGCTTGCAATAAAATATTGTAACATGGATGAGAGAGAGAGAGAGAGAGAGAGAGAGCAGTTCAGATCTGGAAATGTTCATCTAAACTGTTCATTTCAAATCAAATTGGTCAAATGTGAAACTTATTCTTTGCTTCATTCCTCGAAGGGCACACATTCTTAATTCAAGGGCTGTACTGTTGTAATCATTAGAAGATTATGTAATATATACAATTTAAGTTTGTAATTATACTGTATGCACTTAATAGTTAGTGCAAAAATATAGTTTACATTTTAAACTTTTTTGTTATCCTTTTACAAATAAGAAAAAAAATTTGCATTTATGAGATTGACTCACTCAAATTTATTTTAACCTCAAAGTTTTTGCTAACAATCCATGGCCATTTAGCTCATTTGTCTGGATTTGCATTCGTGAGCTCTGACCTCAGAGAAAAACAAACCCAGTGGATTGTGCCGAGAATGTCCCTTCTCTCTAGTAAAAGGCACTGGATTCTGAGTGTGAGTTTAACATTCTAGAAGCTTCTCCAGTCTCACAAGAGCTCCTGTGAGTTTAGAGACAACAAACATGTTCTTTTGGCTGCACAGGTGAATAATAAAGTAAAAAGAATCGAGAAAAAAGACAAGGGATTCTTAGTCAGTATGATTCAGATCTTAATTGCAAAATTTAGTTGAATTCTGCTTTGTTTTTGTTTTTTTATTTGTTTACTGGTCACGTGTTCAGCAGCGAATTCTGTGGTCATGATGATTCACCTCAGAACGTTTTGTTTATGTCTATTTTCTGCCATCTACTAACAATTTAAGTGATGATTTTTCTTAATCTCTAATTCAGTGTTGCATACATTTATAAACAAAAATTACGATGGATGAAAATCTATGCATAATGTGTTGCTGTTTGACTAATGTTTTCCCACTCACTCATCCATAATTTTCCCTGTGTGTTTATAGTGTCACCATGGAGAATGTGTCCCGTTTCAAAGGTCAGGAGTATTGTCTGCACCCCAGACTCCAGAGCACTAAAAACCTTGTCAAGTGGTTCAAAATCTGGAAGGACAAACACAGGTAGCGTTCAGCAGCAGAGCGATGTCATGAGATCTGAAACATCTCTTCTACATTGATATACACGATGGCCTCCAGCACAGCGAAGTCAAAAACAGTTCAAAACCCAAATTACCCAAAATCCAAAGTTAAATATTAAACAGACAATCAGTGAGAAGGATGGTTGTGGGCTGAAAAAAATAAGTGGAATTTGCACCATATAGTTTGATTACGAATTATAGACAAACTTTTTAACAAGTAGGAAATTAAATAATACTCTTGAAAAATGTTTACAGTCAACACAGTTACATTTTTTAGAGTTCACCCAGCTCACCCCGTTTCCTTGGTTAAAATCTCAATTTTCTCGCGATTTAAACATTGTTTGAAACTTTTGGAATATTGTAAGTTATCATCTTAACTAAATATATAACTGGCCTTGTGATTTTGGGATATTTTAATGCAAAAATCTTAGGTATTCCACCTTTAAGATTTAACATTACCGTACTATTGGTTGTATTTTGTGAATAAAACATGCCGTGTGTACTGGACCTGCATCATAGGTACATATATGACCTTTGCAGCAAAAAAACCCACGTGAAAATCAGTTCGGTATTTAGTGAGATATTATTAATTAAATGTGCTGACAGCTCATTGCACATGCTAAACAGATTACACTGAACGGAGCAGATGACCGGTTTAAGATGGCAGCTCCATGGCTTGTCCATGCCAATAGACAGTAGCAGCGGTTGATAGGGCATCTATCTATATGATGTCTATGGTGTAGACGCTACTTGGCGTGTATCTTCTTCGCTTTTACATATGTGTGCTCGGCAAGACCGTTTTGTGTTTAAGCGCCCCCAAGTTGTGTTTTACTGTAACTTCAGAAGCTCCAGACACGTGAGCAAAACCGCCAATCTCATTGGTCGGATAGTTTTTGACGCGGCTTGTCAAACCAAAAAAACTAATCTGAGTTTTTTTTTTTTAAAATGACGCTTTTACTCGTGCCATTTTTCGCAGCGGTTTACACACTCACATTGCCCCCCTTTGTTTAGTCACAAGGCGTTAAACGTCGGTGAATAACGCGTGTGAAATTCCTCCCCGTATGAAAAAGCCTTTAGCCTTCCATTTTGCTCTATCAATTGCATAACTTTCGCAAAAAAACATGACCCACAACAAAAACAGAGATCCGATCACTGTGTAGTAATTGACGCCGCTGTCGGCCGGCTTACGTCACTTCAGAGTTCCTACCGGAAATGTGAATTCAACCAGGAAAATGGCCCTAGTGGGAAAATTTGTTATTGGGGGACCACCCCGGTGGCCTGTTCCTATAACTTAGCTCCTATAACTATACCTGGTGTGAAAGCCCCCAATAAGGACGAAAAGACTGTTTCTGTTTCATGCTGACTTTAAAACCATGTACACTCACATGAGATGAAGACTCCACACCAGTAGGTGTCACTATAATCCCAAAACTACTGGCAAATTTGGTAGCACAACAGACAAATAATAATGTATGCATCTTTAAAAAGGTATAGCCCAGTATAACCCATCACTGTTTGTTTCTCGTCCCTTTGTAGGGTGTACGAGGCCTAATCGCGGAAATTCACAAGGCTGAAAACGTTGTGGGATACACAGCACTACCAGTGAACTGTGGATGACCAGAGGACCAATTTTTTTAAAAGCATGACAAAGCATATACCCAGACAAGCTTATATTAAAGGCACATCAGTCCATTTGATATTAATGTGGAATAATTTATAGTCATACAAAAATGTTTCTTATACAATGTAATTGAGCCAAATGTGCAGTTATGGCAGAGAAACGTTTCTGTGCTGAATCAGCGTCATCTGTAAGAAGTGATCATTACATTTTGCAATGTGTAATGTTTTCTGAAGCATCAGTTTTTGGTCTGATTTATCGTGTTGTGGCATTTAAAGGGGTCCTGGCACTATATTTGGATACTGTCTGGTTTGAAACTACTGTGATATACTTTCCACAAGTGTCAAAGTAGATCTTAGAGTTCTCACAGTATAAAAAGAAGAGAAATATAGAGGATGTGTAAATAATATCTTCAAAGACTTTACTGTGTTCTATGCCAACATTAACCAGTAAAAAGAGGCAAAGTGGGGTGTTTTTTTTGTTTGTTTGTTTTGTTATGTTTTTTACAATCATTTTTCAAAAATTGTTTCTCGTTGATCTGCCCAAAAGTGCCGGAGGAATTTTTTTTTTTTTTGTAACTTATTACTTTGGAATTTGGTGAAGTGAAGGAGACGATGGCGTTCAATAATTTAAACAATTCAAATCATATCATACATTTACTTTATATTTAAACATATTTTATTGGTCTGTGGACATGTACTGTCACACGGTGAGCACATGAACCTTGGGGCCTGCAGTAGCTCATGTATTTAAAATGAAGCTTTTTATTTTATGTTGGCCCTCCTATCAGCACATTATATGTGCCTCCTCTTTGAGGTGTGCAGGATTTGTAACCAATTGTTTGGTATGACTGTGTTTTTCTTTTTGGTAAATGGAATGTTTCTCATCTTTTCTTGTACATCAGATTGTATGTATAAGCACACAGAATAGTTTCTTGTGTATTGACCACCTTGCCTATAGTCTAGCTTGTTCAGAATTTATTAGTGAAGCCTATGTATTGCATCACAGAATTGTTGTTTTACTATTTAAATAATAAATAATAGAAATGTTTAAGTCTTTGTGTTTGGACGGACCCACCAAACACAACTAAAGTCCAAGGAGTGTAATCTTCAAGCACAGCAATAAACATTTAAATAAATCGCAGGGTGTGTCTAATTTACTGTTACTTTGTTTTCCTATTTATTTACTGACATCTGTCCCCATGTTGAGAGAAATCGGGATTAAGTGCAGAGGTTCTGTGCGCTGTGTGAACATGATGGTTATTGTAGTCCTAGACTGAATGTGAGCGAGCATTTACTCATCTCACTTGCACAATATTCCGTGTTCCTCAAAGAAAAAAAAATGAACTGCAAACCTGCAATAACTAAAGGTTAATAACACAAATATAGGCTACGTTATGTATTTAATCTCACTTTTTAAGCAATGTCTTTGCTGCTGTCCTTAAATTATAATTTAACCATAAATAAGCAAAAATTAATTTCGATAAACATGTCCATGCACAACGCATGACGAAGGAGAATATCTAAACACAAACTGTCTTTATTAAAATCCACAGAAGAATAGGGCAAACAACCACTTAATGACGAGACGGGACAAAAAACAGAACAGAAGCGAGTATACACATAGATATCCATAATAAAGGCTAGAAGTCTAACGGCGGAGTCTCTATCGTCATCACCGGCGGCCATCATGTCACAGGCAAGCTTTCTGGCGGGCTCTGTGGTACCTGATGTAAGGTGAGTGATCAGCACAAACACAAATACTTTTATATCGTTGAAACCTTGACGGATTTACAAACAGGTTGGTTTCTTACAAACGTTATTAACATGGCTATAATTCTGGATGATTATTTATTGATACACTGATTATTCATAAGTGTGCAGTGTCATTACTACATCTCTGATATTTATAACAAACCAGACTGTTTGAAAATTGTTAGAAAATTGATCAAGTTATGGTTATTTAAAAAGTACATGCACCATTAAAACACAATGAGTGAGCGAGCTGCCTGTGAAAAGATGGCCGCCTGGTGTGGACGTCGACCTCCATTGGCAAACAGCGCGGACAAGACATCTATCCTTTATTATATCTATGAGTATACATACCAGACTAAACAAGGGATACTTAGTTAATCAATCAACAACACGTGAACTGAATGAGACACATACTTCAAAACCACATAGGTCAATTTAGAATGAAAGGAACAAACACAATGATCAAAACATAATCCTGCCGGTATGCACCCAACCCAATGGTTGAGGCTTGGGAGATGGAACCAGAGATGTGATGGATCCAAACGCAGTAGAGACACAGACGAAGCTGAAGAGACACAGAGCCAGGATGACACTGCAAGTCTGGAGGGCCAAGGTTGATTGAGGCAGGGATCCGGAAAGCCACAGAGGAGCCAGTGTGACAGAGTGGAGCCGGAGGGAAGCGGAGCAGGGTGGAGCCGAAGGGATGGAGGGCAGAAGTGTAGAAGTCAGGAATCCTGTGGTGGAACCAGGTTGATGTCTGACCCAGGCAGAGACGGTGGGACAAGAGAGCCTGGTGGAATTGGTAGGATGACGGGCCACGGTGGAGCTGAGGGAGCATTGAGCCAAGGCAAAGCCGTAGGGTCGGAAGACCAAGGTGGAGTCCGGGGCTTTGTGGCTGGAGGAGGAGATGGGGGATCCTCATGATGAGGACTGGCAGACCCCAGGCAGATCCACCGCACTGCAAAAACCCAACTGTGGATGAGCCGAGGGACTGACAGGAACCAGCGGAGGAAAGACTGATGTATATGCTGAAGGAGGTGGAAAAGGAACACTGGACAGGCCCTCAGAAAACTTATGAAACTCAGAACTGGGCGGAGCCAGTGGTAACAGGGGAATTAAGGGTATTACCTCCTTTAATTAATCCAATATATTTCCAGAGGCCATGCAATACTCATTCGCAGCGGCAGGGCTTTCCTCCTTGCCTTTGAACTCCACTAGTATTCCCTCTTGGATGGGAAATGTTGTCGACTTGTGCACCTGTTCAGACGTATTGTTGGGCTCAGGGATCAGGGGTGGCTCAGTAGGATTCACTGGCACATTCCTCAGGCTCCTTTCTGCGGTGGAATCGGGTTTGAGCTCCGTAGGGCTGACTGGACTCTGTCTGGAGTGAAACTGATGTCCTCCGCTGGGCCGATGATGAATGCAGAGTAATTTGCCACTACTCACTCCACATATGTGGCGAAATCCTCAAATGGATAGTGAGTTATACGCCAACTCCAATATCTTAACAGAAACTGTCTTTATTAAATCCCTGGGAAAGTAGGGCAAACAAAACCACTTAACATCAACAGGACAGGGCAAAGAACAGAACAGGGAGTATACCAGACTAAACAAGGGGACTGCTCTGTTTGGTAACAGGTGAGTTGAATCATACTGTTGAATCAACAGGTGAGTTGAATCATACTTGAATCAACAGGTGAGTTGAATCATACTTGGGAGCTAGGCCAACTTGACGGGAACAAACACAAAGAAACATAATATAAACAACAACATAATCCAGCACATGTTTTTAATTTTTTTAATTTTTTTTTTAATTGCTGAAGTATTGGTGAACTTTCTTCTCCTATTCTGCGTCATATTCTACTGCAATCTAGAATATCAGCACAGCTGAAATGTTTGTTTGAAACTTTGAGCTGTGCTCCCTGTTCAGTCATGATTTTGCATTGCCTTCAGTCTAAGCCTTATTTGTATGATTTTTTTGGTGTTTGACTACAATTGCAAAAAATATTAAAAGTTATTAAAAACTAGGAGCTGTCTCTACATGGCATATTTTTTTTAAAATAAGCAAATCAAATAAGCATACAATATATTGTAAGTTACCTTGTTCACTTTTTACCTATATGCTTTTCCATTTAGCTGGATATCAACAAACACTGTGTGGCGCTGTAGTTCCGTATAACATACTGTTATGTTCTGCACAACTCTTGAATTGTATTTTTAAAGTTTTTTCCCTCATTTGGGGATACTCCACCCAAAACATGAAAATTCTGTCATTGTGTACCTACTCACCCTCAAGTTGTTGCAAACCTGTATGAGTTTTTTTTCTTCTTCAACCAAAACAAACGAATACGCCTAGGATAGGCTATAGGATAATTTAGTTTTTGTATGTAATGTAGTCTATTAAAATAATAACTTCCAGTCAATTAAGAAACATTGAATCTACTAAAACAGATCTGTGATGCTTTACATTAAAACAACAAAAAAAGATTTCATAACATTTGTATTACAGTATAACATTATGCGTTATAAGCCACTTGTTTGAAATGTGCGACTTTTTAAAGTAATGGCCCTGATTTCTATGCAGGCTATGCTCAACCTGACATGTAGACCTAATATAAAACCTACACAGTTTGAAATAAATATAAAATAATTCCATGGAATATTCTGGAAAACTGTGTTGAGAAGAATGCTAAGGAGATGCCGAGAGAGAGAGAGAGAGAGAGAGAGAGAGAGAGAGAGAGAGAGAGAGAGAGAGAGAGAGAGAGAGAGAGAGAGAGAGAGAGAGAGAGAGAGAGAGAGAGAGAGAGAGAGAGAGAGAGAGAGAGAGAGAGAGAGAGAGAGAGAGAGAGAGAGGCGGGGTCAGCGTGTTTTTGGCTTCGTTGTGGGTGTAACTCACACTGTCTCCATTCCACCGAATCCAACTATTCACATTAAAACTGGCCATGCCAGCTGAACACTGTAGCTAGTCTCCTTTATATCACCATTCATATCGCCTCCTTTGGACCAGGGACTAGTAAAATTAATCAAGTTGCTTTCGTTTATCGTCTGGTTTGACCTGGTAAGTGCGGATGGTTTCGATGGAGTGACTTTAGCGGATGCTAGCCGTCGCGTTAGCCAGCTCAGGGATCGCCTTATAGCGACTCATCCTTTTTTGTATCAACTTATTGATTTTTACTCTCTTTGGTTGTAGTATGATGATGTTAGTATTTCATACTTGACATATTGAATTATTTTATATCTTAATGCAATGTGCATATGATGCCCGTATAGTGGATTTAAAGCTGTTTTGTGCCTTAACTGATGTGTGGGGCTGCAGGAATGATGTTGACAGTGCTAAGCTATGAGGCTAACACGATAGCGTAGAAAGACGTTTATTAAAATTCTTACTAATGAGAATTATATATTCTATTTATTCTTTTATATTTGGTGTCATTTAAGGCTTTAATCACAACCAAAGCTGCATCCGTTTTATAGTGGGATCCTTTCATTTTTAATTGTAAATGTAGGCTATCTCTCTCTCTCTCTCTCTCTCTCTCTTTTTTTTTTTTTTTTTTTTTTTTTTTTTTTTTTTTGCTTAAAGATGCTGCTATCAGTGGGGTGAGATTGTTGACAGCTGAAAGGTTCAAACTGTAACTTCCAGAATCACATTCTGTCTTTAAAAATAAATATCCTTCTAAAACATATAATTTAGTGCTCTTGGTCGTCGACGTCCTAAAATAGCTTCAGTTTCGTTTAATTGGGATGTGAAACCCGAATCCTTTATAGAGCTGTTTCTGGAACAACAGCTGAGGGGGATTGTACTGTTTAATAATAGATTAATTTTTTTATGTTTTGCTTGCCTTGTTTCATTCGAATTTTATAAACAAGTCATTTTTTTAATGCTAAAATGTAGCATTTGGATTTTATTTCGAGTTTAGAAAGGATGAAGCCTTATTTGTTGTATATCCCATATATTTAGTTACGTATCTACAAATGGCTCTTGTGAGTGTGAACACTTTTTACATTTTTAAAAATCCTTTTCCAGTAGTCAGGAAAAACTGGAAAAGGCATAAGAATGTTATGGAGATTAAAAAAAAATCAAGCTATCCTATGCTTGCCTTGTGACCTTGTAAGTCAAATAAATGTTCCAGGCATACGTGAGTAATACAGAGCAAAGTCATTAACTGTTGTCCCTCCTGTTGATATAGATTGTTGTTTTATCCTCTGGTTTTGTAGTGCAGCAGGGCCAAGCAAAACCAAATGCATCAGATCTCCCAACAAGCCATGGACAGGATGTCTGAAAGAGTAGACAAACCCTTGCGTTCACACCAGCATGAATCCAGGCTGGTCGTGTCTTCCCAAAACAGAGTAGTGGCCACTAGGATGACTTGTAGCCATTGGCATTCATTGCTGTTTTTTTTAGCCTCTATAGCCATAGTGGATATAGCGGTAAGTGACCTGGTTTTTAAAACCTGCTGAATGTGTCTTGTTCAGATTACCGCTAAACCCAGCTGTCCTTGAGGAGATTTCAGCGCTGGTGCTGCTTGGCTCATCTCGAAGTGACAGATTCTCTTTAGATTCATCCAACTGCCTGTCATGAAAACAGTTGGAGCACCATATGTGTTGTGTGAGCTAGGTTACAGTTAACTGCTTTCATTTGTAATGTCGACGTCGTGCATTGGTCCTCTGCTGTAAAAACGTGCTGTAATATGTTTACTGTGTTCATCACAGCAAAACTATCATTCTGGAAATCAGATCTTGAACATTGCACTAAGTGATTATTGCTATAGTGAGCACAGTCATGTGATGAGCTGCTTTGAATTTTTTTTCAGATAGCAAAAGTGAAAGTTTGCTTTCTGTTGGCTTGTTAAGGATATGTTTTTTTTGTGTGTGTGTGTGTGTGTGGAAATCAGAGCTGAAGAATAGTTACACAACTGAAAAAATATCTAAGCGGAAACATAGCTTAGTTTCGTCTGAATCCAATGCTGTCAGTTCCATAGAAACGACGCTATTATTTCAGTCGCCCTGAAGAAGTATTTGCATTTTGCGTCCTATTTTTGTCAAACGGGCCTAGTTATGGTTACATAATATTCATCTGGTATTTGTGACTGTGGTGCATTATGAAACTGTGGTGCGTCCACCTCATTTGTCTGTTTAGTCAATGTTACTTGCAAATTTAGAGAACAACGTTTTTTTTTTTCAAATGGAAATCCCAGCGACAACCATTTGCGTTAAACAAATCTACACAAAAACATTTCTTGTGTTTGTCAACCTAAAACAAAAACCAAAAAAATCCCATACACCTTAATTGAAGAAGGGACCAGAGTCATATATTTGATCAGAATATCTTAGAGACCAATAGAGGTGGGCTCTCCTGGCCAGTATGCAACATAGTGAAACTAGTTTCAACACCCTGCATCCACCCATAACACCCAAGCTTTGTGACAGCAAGGGCAAGCACCACTCACAGTTTCAGGAGATGTAAAGTTCTAGTTTTGATTTTAATAATGGATCTCCAATAATGGCCATATGTTCCTGTTTGGAAAATGCCTAGTAATATATGTGCAAATTCCAGACAGCGTTTTGCTGCATTGAAGGGCACTTCAGACAGTGACTCATTTGTAGGGGGATTCCAAATGAAAGTGAACAACTGAATCCCTTGATAAAGGGCCCTTCCGCAACTCTGTTAGCGAGGGGTGCATGCCATGGTTACATCAAGGAAGTCATTTAATTTTTTATAGCTCCCTTCTAGAGCCCGACCGATAAAGGATTTTGAAGGTCGATACCGATATACAAATATTTTTTGGGTTTTACATTTTATAAAGTGATTATTTTAATGCTAAAATGTAGCATTTAGATTTTATTTCGACTTTAGAAAGGATGAAACCTTTTTTTTGTATATCCCATATATTTATTTACTTATCTAAAGCTCTTAAAATCCGATATTTTATTTCAGAAATGCTCAACAAAACATTAACAGATTTTCCTAACATTAGAGTTTTAACTAAAATAATATGATGAAGCATTTTAAAAAGAAACTTGTTTCTTTTATTGTCACAACAGAAAAGAGGGACATCAAAATATATTAAAGTTCTGATAAATAAAATAATAATTAGTCATTACATTGCCTTATAAGCTACCTTATAATTACAATGTCAGCTTGCTATCCCTTTACCTGCACTTTTTAAAATCTTTCCATCAAGCTACATCAAACCATTTTCAATCATCAGTTGCTGCCTGCCTTCTAAAACCTACTATTTAGCGATTCTAAATCCATTACGACAGTCTGCAACGCACACTTGGCATTGTTGGATTTCACACACGTGTAAAAGAAAAGCTAACTTTTATGCACAGGATGTGTGGCGCGTTATACACGTGCCCTCTGGTGGATAAACTATACAACTCCAACACTCATGACATGGTTGAAGCGTTTTTCGTCCGTTTTTATTTTATTTTTGAAATATTCTTTTATCGGCCATTATAACTGCCGATACCGATAGTTTGGAAAATGCTTAAAGTCGGCATGAAATCAAATTTGACAAATCTTATTTTTATGTAATATTGTAGTTTATCCGTGCACTTCATTATTTTTTTTTTAAATTCATGTACCCTTGAAATCTTTAATCAAATACATTACCCTTCCCTCCCCCTTCGAAATGACCTCTCCCTCTTTTGGTCACGTGGAATGGCAAAAGGGTGCGACCAGATCTGATGAAGGTGCGGCTATCGGTGCACCACCTCTCAGAGAATCGCATTCAAATTTTTTGCCGTGCCCAATCTCCAACGATCCAATCAATTCCCGAAGGATGAAATCAAGCCCTGCCCTACATTTTTTTCTAATTTCAGAAGCCGTTTCACTTATACGTCACGACAAGGAAAAAATGAAAATCTCAACTTCCGTTTCACGCCGACTTCAATATCGGCCGATAATATCGGCCTGCCGATAAATCGGTCTGGCTCTACTCCCTTCGCCAAGTGTGTTCCAAACGGCTACAGTATGACATGCGGGCACCCGTGTGAATCCGGTCCTACACTGTAAAAAATGATTGTTGGATTTACTTAAAAAAAAAAACTTAATTGAAAAAAAATTAAAAATGGATTAATAAACTTAAAATATTAAGTTATCTGAACCACTTGACAAAAGCAAAAATGTTGTGACGAGTCACAACAAATCATGGAAATTATTTTTTACAGTGCTCGACCAGCCCTGTGCGGGATTTGAACTGGGTTCTCCGGCGTGGCAGGCGTGCATGCTAACAATAACTCTAAACAAAAGCTGCTAGCTTGAGGCCAGGGGAGTAAGGTTTACACACACAACTCTTTCTGGCCTAAGCTTGTTGTTCCTGCTTACTCCCAAGTCCCCACATCAAGGGATCTGCCCTTTTGAGTGTGTAGGGCATAGGGATGCTAACTTCAGATAAGAATTCACCCTATGTTTTGAGATCTTTTTAGAAAGACTGGTAAATCAGTCATGGGAATTTTCTGGAATGAAATGTTTAACAGCAGAAATGCATTCTGTGTGAAGAAGAACCCCTTTATGCCTGTCACTCGGAAGTCAACAAATGTGGGTGGGTGACCTTTAAACGCTGCACAGCTTTCTTCATTTTTGATTCTTGACATCACAAAGTTGAGCATTATTTCGGAAAGCCGCTCATATAGCCATTGACTGTGTGAACGGCAGACATGTGTGCTATAAATACTACTGAATAACCTGCATCTCCATGTCGCTGTCTTTTAGGTCAGTAGCAAAGACAGACGTAGGCTTGATAAAGTTGTTTTCTTAAGCAGTTAATCTGCACTCTGACCTCTGCTGCGCTTATTCACGGTCCCTTCAGAACGTTGTCAGTTGATCAGCCAAGTCTGCAGTTTCTCCCGTTTCCATCCTAATTATTAGGGCTGCGTTCAGTGTTGCCAGGGACCACCACACTGCTAGACTGCCATTTTACTTCACGCTTGAACATCCAGTGGTTTAGGATAACCTTCTGGAAATTTCCATTCCCTGCATCCCAGCTAGATAGGACTCTTAATCAATAATGTCAATGTCAAAGCTCAAGTTGTTTTTTTAAGTGTCAGGACTCATCAGTTGTGTGGCCAGCTGGTTATTTATGAATAATTTATATTTGTCCTCCTTTATTTATTTATTTATTTGTGGATCAGATCTTGTCTGTGATGGTCAGGCTTGATAGGATTTGTTCTTGAAAACGACATGGCGTTTTTGAAGTCACATGACGACTCTCCATCCAGCTTCTGCACAAGGTGGGAAACTTTCTTTTTTCTTATATGCAATCCGTGGTACTGTACTCTGTGACATATCGCCTCAGGGGTTTTCATTTGTGCGTTTGTCTTGTTATGCTTCTTGTTATTAAGTTACTTTCTCCTGCATGACGCATTTTCGAACTGAAATCGGATTCTGATAGATAATTACACAAGACACAGTCTGGCAAAATAATCTAGATCTCTTCCATGCCACTGAGGACCTGTCCAACACCATATTGTATTGTTCATTTGTGAAGACAGCAGGAGAATAGTATTAAATCTTTAAGTGAGCTTATGTTTTAGCTTTTGGTTCTGCATAAATGAAGTGCTGCCGTTGTCATGACACTCAACACATTTTGTTTTCTGTCTGGAAGCAATACATAATGCAACGCCGTCTAAAGGGGTCTATAGATGGCTAAACGGATTCAGTATTCAAATAAAAGAAAGAAAGAAAGAGAACCATCTGCAATTCAATATGCAAATTTTTCAGTAGATTATCACTACTGGTTCAAAACAAGTTTAGTTGTAGTGTAAGTTTAAGGTGTAGTTTAAGGCTGAATTGCATCCAATTATGGAGAAGAAGAATAGAATTAGAAAAACTGTAAAATTGGTTGTTAAGGATTTTTTTTACTACTAGTACTAGTGCCATAAAGTGTTATATCAGAATTTGAATCTTTGTTTTTTCACTTCACTGATTGCCTGTTACTGCCAGTCACCTGATTCCCTGGTACACCTACAATAAAGTGCTCTAGAGGGAAAACACTTAGATCTAGTGTTAACCTTGAGATTCTTGCCTATGAACACTTGCCTAAAGATATCCACTGTTATTAATTAATCATTGGCATTTGAGATTTGGCCTTTGTGCTGTAGGTGGTCCGATAATCTCCTTGTTAGGTCGTCTTCAGGACGCTGTTGTTCCAGGGAATGTTCTGGAATCCGCTCTTTGTGTAACTGTGGCATGCTTTTCTGTGACTGGATCTACAAACTCTCCCTGTGACACCAAATCAGTAATCAGTAACCATAGTGAGGCAACTAAGCTTTGCAAACATCATGTCACCAAGGAGATGCGGAGAGATTTGCCTGCAGAAAATTCCAGCATCGTCCCTTTATGTGTTCTCCAGAGCTCTGAGGAATGAGCCAAGGTCATACTGTGCTCTCTGCTAACAATCTAATGCTGAGCCGCGTTTAGCTTTTCCAACAATGGTGAACATTGTGAGCGAAAGGTCATCATGTGTGATAATATGGGGTTAGAAGCACATCTACTCTCAATTGTCTGCAAAATAAGACATTGCTGTTAGCGTTCAATTCGCACATTATTTCAATTCGTTTTCGGGACATTTTGTTCCTGTTCCACATGCCTGGTGTTGAGCAGCTAGTCGTGCCTAAAGTGATAAAGGGGTCTGTTATTCGGCAAAGTGAAAATGCTCTTTAACATTTCAAAAAGTCATTTGAGTAAGTGATAGTACAGGTAATGGATTACATCTAACGAACTGTAACACTGTGTATATACATTTCAGAGAAAATGTTCTTACTGGGAAACGTGTATCTAGAGGGGGTTGAGGGACTGTACTATTCAAACGTTTTTGGGTCAGGAAGATGTATATATTTTTTATAAGAAATTAATACTTTTATTCAGACAAAAGTGACAGTAAAAGCATTTATGATAATTAGCCTAACCTGCAAAATATTTCTGTCAAATGCTGAGAACAAATGCTGTTCTTTTGAACTTTCTATTAATCAAAGAATCCTGAAAAAAGTGGATCATGGTTTCCAAAAACATTAAGTAGCGCAAGAAAAAGAATTTTTATTACTTTGTTCATTCTCTTAGCAGCAGGAAAGATACTTTTGAAAGTAATGTGTTACAAATTGCGTTACTCCGTAAAAAAGTAACTAATTGCATTACTTTTTATGGAAATTAATCCTTAGATTACTTTTGCATTACAATTTCCTCGCCTGCTCTGGGCTTGCTTGTTTGTTTTTAATAACAAAGAAAAGTTCTTTTTTTTTTGGCATTTCACACCAAAAGTGAGACGAATAAGTCTCAGGCTGAAAGAAATGCAAATTCACACCTGTATAGTAGAGGGTGCCGCTCAAACAAACCTTACTGCTGTGCTGCCGTTCTGTATTGCAGAAGAATTGAAGAAAGTTCAACACTTACTTTAAAGGAGTAGTTCACTTTTAGAAAAACTTTTGCTGATAATTTACTCACCCCCATGTCATCCAAGATGTCCATGTCTTTCTTTCTTCAGTCGAAAGGAAATTAAGGTTTTTTGATGAAAACATTCCAGGATTTTCTCCATATAATGGGCTTCATTGGGAACCAAACGGTTCAAGGTCCAAATGACAGTTTCATTTGCAGCTTCAAAGGGGCTTTAAACGACACCAGACGATGAATAAGGGTGTCATCTAGCGAAGCGATTGGTCATTTAAAAAATAAGTTAAAAAGTTTAGTTTTATAATCACAGTTGCTCGCCTTGCTCTGTTCTGCGATGCGCGTTCGTGACTCTCTTGTTCAAAATTTTTCATCAAAATGAACGAATCTTTTTTCGAGTCATTTTTGAAATGACTGATCGTTTTGCTAAATAAGACCCTTATTCATCGTCTGGTGTCGTTTAAAGCCCCTTGAAGCTGCACTAAAACTGTCATTTGGACCTTGAACCGTTTGGTTCCCAATGATGTCCATTATATGGAGAAAATCCTGGCATGTTTTCATCAAAAACCTTAATTTCTTTTCGACTGAAGAAAAAAAGACGTGGACATCTTGAATGACATGGGGGTGAGTAAATTATCAGCAAAAGTTTTTTTAAAAGTGAACTACTCCTTTAAGCAAAAAAAAAGTAACCCAAATGTAATGTTTATCTAAAGTTATTTTTGCTTATTAGTATGGCTAAATTGGATCCTCAAAGGTCGGCAGCAAAGAAATTGCTTAATAAAGAATATTTAACGTGTTGTATAACATTAAATTACTGTAAGTTTGCATTTCACAGTTTTTTTTTTTAATTAGTTTTGAGGAATACTGAATCTGTTTTTGTGCACGTGACGTGAGATGAGTAAATGCCTGCTCACATTTAATTTAGAACTACAAATAGTATCATGATCACACAGCGCACACCTCTGCAGTTACTCCCTATTGCTCTCAACATGGGGTAAATTAGAAATAGAAAATAAAACTTGCATTACTTTTTTGAAAAATTGCAATTTGGTTGCAAAAGTTACAGTAATGCAATACTTTACTCAGTATTTGAAAAAAGTAATCTGATTATGTAACTCATGTTACTTGTAATGTGTTAACCACTTGGAAGTGCTTGGTACATTAACATTCCTTTTTAAATAAAAATGAAAGTGAAGCTTCAAAGCTCTCAGTAGCATGATTGGAAACCTTGTTTGGATTAAATTTCGACTTAGTATTAAATGCTGTTCATGCGATGCCATATGCAGAGGGGTGAGCAGATGACTCACCGTTTCTCTTCTTAATTGAGATTTAAACTTGTTTTTCAGACCGCAGATGTCCATTAACTGAATAAGTGGCCTTTAAATTTGGCCCAGCTAATATTAATCAGAAAGATCATTATCCGTTTTAATGCATTTGCTGATGCTGCTGTTTTCTTGTGTTTTATTTCCTCCAGTTTAACCACTAACGTCCTGAACAGGATTTGCGGTCCGTCAATGAGGAACTACAGGCTCATCTTCTGCCACAACCTGAAGCAACCATAGATGAATATTTCTTTTACTACTAGTGAGTGGAGCAGGAGATAAAGTTAACTTCTGGGCGTTTTTACTACAAGGTGAGCCTGCTGTGACAAAACATCACAATTGTCTTCTGAAATTCTACTTTATGTAGTTGTAATTGAAACTAAAATGATGTGAGACCAGCTGCTGTTGTCACGAAGACATCAGCTGTCTTGACAGATCAAGTTTAGATTTCTAAACATACTGAATGAACAGGGTGGTGACGCCATCTCTCTCTGTAGACGGACTGAAGCAGCCAGGCTGTGGAGGCGATGAGGAAGAGCCTCTCTACTTCCCTCAGCGACTCCCTCAGCACGGCCAGAGTGTTTGGGATCCCTTTGGAGGAGGTGCAGCACAGCGGGCAGCCAGGACATGAGGTCCCCCTACTGGTCAGGAGCATCGTAGAGTACATTGAAGAGCACGGTGAGTGAGGGAAGGACCCTGATGATTTATGATACTTTCTCTCTATCCTTTATTTGTTTTTAGCTTTCATCAATAGCAGCATTGTAGCCACTGACCCTACAATGCTGCTATTGATGAAAGACGGACCAGAAAGTACATATTTGCCAATGAAATCATTCTGACCCATTTAGACACTAAATGTGAAATTTAGTCCTGTGATGCAAAGCGTGTCACATGATCCTTCAGAAATTATTATAATATGGCTTATTATTGTAATGGTAAAAGGATGAGCTGCTTATTTTTTTGTGGAAACTATGATGCATTTTTTCAGGATTTTAAAATATATTCAAATAGAAAAGTTATTTTAAATTATAATATTTCACAAAATTACTTTTTTTGCTGTTTTTTTGCTTTTGATCAAATTAATGTAGCCTTGGTCAGCTTAAAGGGATACTCCACTTTTTTTTTTTTTGGATATATTCTCATTTTACCACTCCCCCAGAGTTAAACTGCTGATTTTTACTCTTTTCGAATGCATTCAGCTGATTTTTTTTGATAATTAGAAGAATATCAGTAACCAGACAGTTTCTGGTCTCATTGACTTTCATGTAGGAAAAAAATATACTATGGAAGTCAATGAGACCAGAAACTGTCTGGTTACTGATATTCTTCTAAATAGCAGAAAATCGGCTGAATGGATTCGAAAACGGTAAAACTCAACTGTTTAACTCTGGGGGAGTGGTAAAATGAGTATCCCTTTAAGAGACTTATTTCAAAGACACTTACGACATACATCAAACTAACAATGGTAGTGTAATTTATATGATATGGTCTCATATTAATTGTGTATAATTCTTAAAAAATAACTTTAACCCTTTCACCCATAAATTTAAAAGATTCTAGCTGTGAGTTTTTTTAAGGTGACTTATTTTAGAACGTATTGCCTTACTATTATTATTATTATGGTGAACCTTTATAACCTTTTGCATTCATCCACTCCCAAAATACATGAAAGTGGCCAGTGAGGTGGGAGTATAAAACTTAAAACATATCAATTTAGTCTTTATGACGCACTGAACGCTCTAATCACAGTTGTGTGATCGTATGCATCAAAGGTTTAAAGTAGTCATAAGGTTGACAAGGTTGTGTAACTTGAGTATATAGGCTCAAAAAAGCATCTTAATAAGATTAAATTGACATAGTAAACCTATCTGGGTGGCTTCTACATAAATGTTGTAACGAACAACTCAAAGAAGCAGAGCTTGCAGACTCCTCTGATAAAGTAAAAAATGTTGTTTGGTCTGTATGATAGGAGTGGCCTCTCTGAACTCCCTGATAATAGATGGACTTCCTTTATTTTGCAATATTACAGAGTCAAAAGCGAAAAGAAGAACATTGACAGTTCGACACTATATCATTATAGTCTTTCCCCTACTAATTAACGTCCTCAAGTAGATGCATAAATGCCAAGTCCTTCCTGTTTTACACTTTTTCAACTACTGGTATTAGCAAAGTGCTCACACATCAAGCAGACTTAAATGTGTTTTGCCCTTGTTTAAACTCTAGCACAGGTAGGATGTTGAATGAATATATGTCGGCAGTGTTGTCAAGTCGTTGAAAGGGGTTTAGCCACCGCTGTTGTTTCCAAACACCAGCTTTTCCTCTGTGAGTTCTTCATACTGGCGTTTCCCCTCCACTTTTTCATTTGGAAGGATGTTTTTGTTCTGAGGCTAATTTAGACACAACAGGGAGCGACGTGGTGGCTTCCCCTTATGCGGTTTAGACTTTTATGTACACACGCAGAGCACCAGGGATGGGAACTGAGACAGACCAGCTAATGCGTATTTGCCAACAGAGCTGTTAGGAAGCTTATGATCTGATCTGTTGAAAATCTGCAGTTTGTTTTAAAAGAGTCTGCCGTAAAAAAAAATCCATTATTGGTTTTATTCAAAACATTTGGACTGAAGAATGTAAACTAGTTCAGCAGGACTCTTTCATTTGCACATAAATCGCAGACAGAGAGAACGTAGCTGTTTTGTTGACAGACTTGACTAAAGGGATTATTAGTTTAACCTGCAAGCTGCCCTGTGCGGTGATTCAGCGATTACGGTCTATACATTGTTCTGTGAGCATGTTTCTCGCGTTTTGTAGGAGGCCTGCACCTGAGTCTGTTTCTAGTGAACGGGAACGCAGAACGCGTGGAATGGCTCAGGCAGCGCTACGACAGCGGCGTTGAAGTGAATCTGGAGAAAGAGGCCGACCTGGCGTCTGCCGTCAGCCTGTTACGCCTCTTCCTGCAGGAGCTCCCCGAGCCCATCATCCCTGCAGGCCTACAGGCGCAAATCATGCAGCTCTATCAGGGTGGGTTACGCTTTCACACTGCCCTCTTCTGCTTTTTAGCTTCTGGAATGTACTGAACATGTTACAAACATCGAAGCACGCCCGTTCTTTCACTCCTTTGCATCGGCCAGCTCACTAGTCTCTTACCTTCACATCATCATTATTGCACGTCCCTCTGAACTATTTCCTCAATATGACTGATGATTTGTTTGCTCTCTTTTAGACTACAGCAGTGAGGAAGAGCTGGGCAGAAACATCAAGTACTTCCTTCAACAGTTGCCGCAGGTCAATTACAGCTTGCTCCGCTTTCTGTGCCGCTTTCTGTCCGGTGTGGCGTCTCTTCAGGAGGAGAGCTGGAGCATAGGGGCTCTCGCCGCAGTCTTCGGCCCAGACGTTTTCCAGTAAGACTCTTATGCATTTTCTGGCAATACACATTTTGTCTTGTGAACGCCCACACAGAATCTTTTTTTTTTTTTTTCACAGTTTCGATTGTGTGGGAAAATTTTAAATATGGTGAAATGATAAACAAAGCGAAGGCAAATTTAGATGTTGTATAGAAGTTGACTGTCTGATCAGTTCTGCAGAGATCCGTGAACAAAACTTATATCTGAAATGAGTCCTTTCTGCAGCATTAGTGTCACCTAACGGAATAACAATGAAAATATTGATTGATTTGAAACTCCTGAACACTCAATCAGACAGGACTCCTGTCCTGTATTTACGTCAATGGTTAAGCCAATGTTTTAGAGTCAGGATGGTTGGATGCTCAAACAAATGGAGCAATGTTTTGATATCATCACAGAGTCGGTGTTTACACTGAGTAAATCAGTCTACAGACTTATTAAGCTGATTTACAAGTATTTTAACTTCAAATGGCACACGGAAAATTCACCTTTAACGGTTCCTGCCTTCTACGCTCTGCAGTTTAGAGACAGATGTGGAGGATCTGAAAGAGCAGGAGTCGGTCAGCCGTATTCTGGCAGAACTGCTGGAGAACCAGGAGGAATTCTTTGACTCGGAGGAGGACGATGACCTCTCCAACACCAATGACTACAGCTCCATTAATGACCAGGTAAGATTTCTTGCTGTTGTGTTGACGATGCAATCATTGAAATTAGTGTTGCTTGCGAGAATACTGTGAAAATATGTTATTCATTCAAAGTTCTGAAAGGTTAAAGGGATAGTTCACCCAACAATTTTGTCATTAATTACTAACCCTCATATTGTTCCATCCAAACCAATTAAACTTTTGTTCATCTTCGGAAAACAAATGAAGGTCTTTTTGATAAAATCTAAGAGCTTTCTGTCCCTCCAATGAACAATTTGACGGTTCAGAATGAAAGAGATCATAAAACTAATTCATATGAATTGAGCGGCCACTGGATGTGAATTTTTGCACTCAGATGTTTATTTTGGAAAATAAATGAAATGCATATAATTTGTAGTAAGTCCGCTTTTAAATTTAATTATAGTAATTCGGCTTAGACAAAGATGCAAATGAAATTGCAATTGAATTAAATGGCCAATAAATTTGTGACGGTAAATCTCAATGTAATTACAAGATATATGTTAATGCAATAAGTTTTTCCTGGAGTCATATCACTGAGATGTATTGTAAAGGCTTCATTAATAGTGGTTTGTGCTCACCTAAACCCAAAGAGTGTAAACAAATAGCAGATGCATATAATTACTTGGATATTGGATAAAGTGTGGTGTGTGTAAAACTGGGTGTTTATACTTTGGCAATGTTACACTATAACAAAGTTTTTTGAGTGTGAAGACAGAATGTTCCCGTAGCTGTTGACATTTCCACCTATTGTGCTTTGTTAAATGGTGATAAAAGAGTCTCTTAGGAAAGTATTAATGATTGGATTAGTTTCAACCTGTAACAGTGTTAAAATATCAGTTATCAGCCTCATATTTCCTGATCAGTATGCTACACTTACAAATACGGCTTTGGGGGCAATTTATATATTTGTGTTCTAGATCAATGGGATTAGTCTAAGTCGGTTTTAGCTTTATTCCTCTTGAAATACGTGCACAAACCTTGCAAATGCGATATTGTGATTTGAGTTTTGAAAGACGATTATATACTTACGCTTTGTGTTTGTTTAAAGCATGTTAAATGTGTGCCACCCACCCCAGTTCCAGGGGGAAGCAGCACTTTACATTGGCCAGATCTGAGTCAAAGAAAAAGGAGAAGCAGTGTTGGAAGATTATGTCTGTAGTGTTATGTAATACACTGAAAACCATCCAAAGGCGTGTCTCCTCCATTCAGTGTGTCTGTGTGTGTGTTAGCAGACTGCAGGTTCCCTCGCACCAAAGGAACCACTGTGATTTGTTTTCTTTGAAAGTGCAGATTGTTTTAAATCTCATTTGTGTGACACTCTACATCCTTTTAAGGATCTCTAGATTTCTGACCTCGCTTTACATATCTGCATTCTTCATATACACAGGAAATAGTCAATAATGGGCTGTAAATACTTTCCACAAGATATCTTGTGTCTCAAATTCTTGCTGAAAAGAAGTGGAAACAGCCATTTTGTAGAATTCAATACTAGCTGCAGTTACATAACTGAGTGGTGTAAGCTTGGTACTGGCAGTCTGGCACCTTTGCTGATTTCCAGGAATGTCTCGTTTTCATAACGAGCAGAATTATACAGACTTCCCGGGGTAATTTAAAGACAAACTGGTGAGCTAACCCATCATTAAACCGATTTATTACAGATGTTTTATTGTTATAACTCATAACTGATTCTAATAGTGCTGCAGGCATGGCATGTTTGTAGGGCAAGTTACCGTTTTGGCACTTGGGACTAAAGTCTAAGTTAAGTTAGTTTACCCTAAAATTTTATGGATTTTTTTTTTTTTTTTTTTTTTCTTAAAGATTGAAAGAGTTGTCGGCAATCAGTTTGTTTATAACTTGCGTTTTTTTTTTTTGGTTTTTTTTACTTCTGTCAATTCTATTTAGGCTTCAAAATGCATCAAAGATTAATTAACCGTGTAGGTATCATAAACGTTTGTTAGTCACAGAGCTTATTTTATGCAATAATCCATAAGCCAATGGAAAAATCCTATTGGCTATTTGTGGAAAATTCCTTTATCTGTCAAACATTTTTTTATTAGATTGTCCTGGACTTAACGCAAGCTGAAGGCTTTTTTATGAAGTTACTTCTTTGAAGGACATATTTAATGAGATTATGCCTGAAAAGGTTCTGGATTTTTTTTTATCATATGCTAATTTAAAAAAATATATATAGTATAATATGACTTCTTGTTTATATTTGTTTTGCTTTTGATGTATTTATATGATGTTTGTATTTTTGTAAATGAATTTTTGCCATGAAAATAATAGCTCTGACTGCTGACATGGCATGAAATAAAATAATCTGAATCTGGCTATTTGTGGAGGGAACCAGGGAGATTTTAACTGGCTTACAAAAGTATACCATCACTGCAGTACAGTTTTGAGTTTGATGTAAATGTATTCTATGCATAAAAACATAGTATTCACAAATGTTGTAAAATAGTACATATGAAATGAGGTCCAGCTCACACAGGAGTCATTTTCAAACCAAGCAGCTTGGTTCAGAATTTGCGTGACCAGCTTGAAGAATTGCAAAGTTTGTTCAGGGAACTCTTTCGCTCTAACATTAAAAGTCCAGAATGCTTGAATTTCTATTGAAAAGATAGTATCTTTTCTATTAAAGATTCACCATTTGCACCAATATTCTGGACCAGCCTTTCACAACAATGATGACTTAAAATGCTCTCTAGGTAGGATCACCCAGAGCTCTAGTCGGCTTGTAGCTGAGCCACAGGCTCCCTTGAAGCGTAGATCAGGTTGGTACAGAGGATTTTATTTGCCTCAGTGGGTTCCTCTGCAGACATGCTCGAGGTACTAGACGTTTCAGTCTTCCCACTGCTGAGAAGGTCCTCCCAAGACATCTTGGGAAGCATAGGAAACAGAAGGGGCAGAAACAAGTTTGAGCAACAGGGTGAAGGTCCTGGGTGACCTATTTGGATTCGGGCCAGTGCTCAAGGAGCTTGCGTAGGCTGAAATGAATATGAGCATAAATCACAGATTTATTTCTAAGGGTTTCTCTCGCTTGAGAACCTCTCACACTCTAATCACATGTCTCACCCGGGGTTTACTGAGATGAGACGGAGCTGACTTGTTGACTGTTTGGCCCTTGTCAAGGTTGGCATGCAGTAAAGCGTTTGTGTTGCATAAGTTTGTTATGTGCCTAAGATTAAGTAATTTTGATAATTGCACATTACTAAGAGATGGAGCATGTCCTGCCCATCTAAGGAGAATGACTTATTATCTATGACTGGTGATTGACCATGACCTAATCTCTATCGCATTCGCAACACTGGTTGTTTTGTGTTTTATCATTTAAACTCTAGTGACTGCCCTTTTGTTCTTCAAATTCCTGTTTCTGCTCAGATGTGTTCGGACCTGTTGTGGACCAACACAAAAATAAATCAGGTCATCTTTCCACACACATGTGTGACAGTTGCCTAGCCTGTTTTTCTCATCCTTGGAGGATGTATTCTCCATTCGTGTGGGTTGTTTTTCCGTTTTGGTTTGTGCGTGCGCTTGACGGCTTTTTTTTACTAATTAATGAAGAGAGCCTTTAATTAAAGTCTCTCAGTCAGCTCTCTGCTCTTGTATTTTGGATGCAGATGTTGTTGTATAATCAGTAGACCACACATTAACAAGGCCTCTGAGGCCAAACAAAGGCTGAGTTTCTGCATGCTTCAGCTTCTTGGGGGTATTAAAACATCACGGATGAACCATCGAGGATGTTTTCCCCCGTCCTGGCTTCAGCATCCATGTTTAAGAGTACATGGTTGTTTTTTTGACAGCATAAGACGCTAATGAAGACCGTGTTCGGCAGGGAACGTTTGAGCCACTCAATTAATCCAAAGACTGATCCAAACAACAGAGGAGTCATTTTCATCTGTCAAGTTTTGCATTTCAGATTTTTTTTAAACAACATTAATTATTAATTTAATAATAATTACCATTAATAATGCTTACAGTCCACAAATTCACAAAGAGGCACCTCAATGAGCTATGCAATTTATTTAATTTTTTGCATTGTTATTTCAATTGAATTTCAATTGAACATTTATTTGTAAAGCGTTTTGTTTTTCATAATACATATTGTTTAAAAGCAGCTTCACAGAAAATGCATGTGTCTACATAACAATTTAGAGTGATCTTGCCATCAGATTTGAAATCAGATCGAATCAAATGTGTGCTCCCTAAATATCCACATCTCTTAGATATACAGTATAAGACACTAGTGCGGAGAAATATAGTGTGAAAGGCTTAAAATGGCAAAGTCTGGAGCTTATCCAAAAGACAATCGAGAGGGAACAGTGGCTGTAGGCAAATAGAGATGTGTGAAAATAGTAATTCTCGGCAGCCATTCTGCTCACCGCATGTGACTCATATCTGCATGGCCACTGAACAGCAGCCCCGCTCAGCCAGTCAGATGTAGAGGGAAATGGTTGCTATGGAAACATGGCAGCGATACTGCAGCAGATGCAGTGTGCGTTTGATCATGTGCTAGTGCCAAAGTTGGTCTGATATTAAATACTGTTAGGTAGATTTACACATGGATGTGTAGCCCTGAACAACTATGGCAATGGTTTGATTTCCTCTAGCTGACTGTTTGGTACATTTTTAAACGAAACCTGTTTTTCATACGTTCTGTATACTCTTATGTTATGTAACTCTCTCATGTCTTCAGGAAAACCACACTAGTAACAAGCACGATAAGGAGATGTGACTTCAAAGAAAGTCAGGTGCTGTAATGCACAGTAATGATCAATCAATTGTCTCATATTAGATTCAACTAGTAACATTTATTAAGTAAAAAAAAATAAATAATAACTAGATACTTTATAAAATTAGTTACATGGTAGCATTACATAACATCCTGTAGTTATGTGTGATATGCATGTAAATTAGCTAATCCCTGCAGATAATCAGCATAGGTGCGGGGCATTGCATAATGCCCGAATCTCACAGGGCTGTAAGACGTTGACACATAATACTTATGATGAATTAGAAGTAAATGCTGCTGAAGTAGTGGTTACTGGGATATGGTATTTGAATATCCCCTTTTCTCACCCCCACAGATCACTGAGCTCCTGGAAGAAGAGAAGTTGGAAGCTTGCGAGGAACTCCCACGAGATGGAGAGGATGGTCCCTCCTCCCTGTCCCCTAATCATGCCCACGTCGCCCCCTCCTCCAGGTAAAAGCAACCCCAGTTTTAGAAATGTCTTCATCTTGGATCTGTCCTGTCTGTGCTGTGGTCCCTCTCAGGCATCTCCCTGTGATATTTAATACGAGCATGTATATTAATGTAAATGTGTGTGTGTGTATATATATATATATATATATATATATATATTGGATGCTGTGATCAGGATTTTTGGGTAACCGATTACCGACTCCTGGCCACCCCAATGGCCACCCCAATGGCCAGTATTAATTTTTGTAGCATCAGTTATGCATTTTATAAATAAGTCAAAAATATTCTTAAGTAAAAGAAGACGGGGAATTATGTGTCGTGTCATGCTTTTTAAGTGCCAAATGGTATACTGTTACAGCAGCTTTTAGGTGCGTTTTTGCCACGTTTGGACAGGCAGGGATGCAAACAGCGCGCTTTTCGGCACCTCCCGCTTTTTTCACGTCAGTTTGGGTGACAAAGTCATCTGAAGTCATTCCATAGCTTAATGTGAGGGACAGAAGTATATTTAAAGTATAAACTCGTTTTCCCTCCTCTGCGGCTGTCATCATTCTCCATTCATATTCAAACAGCACGCGCGCCTCTTGGATGCACGGTAAAACTCTCTCCAATATGATATATTGACATTATAAATGCATGATCTGTAGATAAAAGTCTTTATATTCGCATAAAATTACTTTATTTTCTTGGAGTTTGTTGCTGTTTTTAAACGACTCACTACCGTGTTCTGTTAGATCACACATACATATCACAAGGATTATGAATCGGCATCAAACGCACAATAACTGTGAAACAAAGGAACAAATCGCACTTGGATTTGTGCGCTCAACATTTCTTCGATTTGTGACATGAGCTTTTAAATGCACACTTATGAAGCGCAGTGCTGCTGCACACTGTGAGTCTGTGACTCCATGTTGCTTTGAGCACATCATTCTGCACCCGCGATGCGCATACACGCTGTGTGCTCTCTGTTTTTCATGTAATCATGGGTTTGCGCACTGAAATATTATTAAAAGCCAATATATTTTGTTATACCTAGCCTGCTCAATACATTTTAAATAACCATAATTTAATTGTATATAATTTATTTGTAGTTTAGGCTATGCACTTCTGAATTCTTGACATTATATAAATATAAAATTGTGACATGATTGCCTGATTGAATTTTAAAAGAGAACTAATAGTAATTTGTTTTTATTAACATATTTAGATTTTATAAAATTACTGTGCAGATTTTTTCAAGAATTACTTTTTGCTGCTGATGTATACACTCATTAAGTGTATTAAAAATTCATAATACATTTATGTAATATTTAAAGGTGTTAACTGTAATCTTACACTGCAAACTAATAACTTAAAAATGATTAAATTCATCACAATTATGTAAGTATCTGGAAATTTGCTGTGGGGCAAGGACCCTTATATATCATATAATATATATCATTATATACAATGTAATATATATTAGTTGGGCCCTACTAATATCATTAGTAACATTAAATATTACACAATAAACCAAAGTATATCAGTAGGAGTTTCCTTAAGTCTTTCTGATAGTTTTCTACAGGCTGGTTTATTACAACAGTAGAAAACAATTATGAAATTATGGTTTATACTGTAGTTTTGGTGTGCCACCCCAAGATTTTAACTGGCCCCATCTGGCCACCCCTACGAAAAATTTCTGGAGGCGCCACTGCGATTACTCATCACTGGAAGCAGTATTGGCTGATATAGATCACCGAAATATATAATACTATTAAAAACAATGTATTTTAAGTTAAAAAAAAAAATTAGGAGATGAAAAAGTATCATGAATTGACAACTCTATTTATTGGCACACAACATATTCCATTTAGAGGTAATTAGGAACAGCTTAGAGCTCAACAAATATAGCATTCATATATATAACAAATACAGAAGTCAACAGAAAATAAATATAAAACAAGACTGTATTGTCTTCACTGTGTAAATTAAATATAGACTAATCCTACTACAGTAAATCTACTCGAGCAATGAGGGATTTTTCTGACTTTTCTTGTTTGATTAACGTTAATGACACAGACGGCCGCAGGCATTTTAGGCTGCTGTCACTTTAAAACCAAATACACGGATACAATATACTGACACACTTGTGACTTGTGTGTATTATGTGACTGACGGCGTTTACGCGAATACTCAGCAAGTTCAAAGTTCACTTTGCTTGTCCGTAGTCCACTCTGTCTCAGAGTGTACGTTCAGGGAACAGTTTCTCTTTCGCAACTTAATGCAGTTTTTAAATAACTATTTATTATCTAGCACGTCCTACAGTTTAGCAACAGTAGACTCTTAGGGAAGAAAGAAAGTGCAACAAAGATATTAAAATCGCACCGCTCTAGTTTCTCACTGTCATTGCTGTAGGGTTGCAGTTCGTTGCAATGTCTCCACTCTTTGCAAAAACGTTGCAAATTTATTGTCCTTTTCAGACACCTGGTAGACCTGCCAGACCAGTGAATGTAAGGAAGCAATTTTAGTGCATAGAGCTGTGAGTTTTGTGTCAACTGATCGACTCTTCTGATTGGCCTTTTTAGAGGCCACCAATCAAATTATATAAAGATATTATTGGCCGACCAGCAGCCAATCATTCGGAGCACCCTTAGTTTTGTTAATGTACACTACCATTCAAAAGATTGAGGTCAGTAAGATTTTTTTTAAAGAAATGTAATACTTTTATTCAGCAAGGTTGCAATAAATTGATCAAAAGTGACAGTAGAAACAATTATCTTAAAAAATAGTTCTTTTTAACTTTTTATTCATCAAATAATCCTGAAACATTGTGCAATGTATCACACAAAAAAAATAGGCAGCACATTTTTTTTTTACATTTGATAATAATCAGAAATGTTTCTTGAACTGCAAATCAGCATATCAGAATGTTTTATGAAGGATCATGGGACACTGAAGACTGGGGTAATGATGTTAAAAATTAAGCTTTGCATTGCAGGAGTAAATTACATTTCTAAAAATTTTCAAACAAATCAGTTATTTTAAATTGTACTAATATTGAGCAAAATTTTTGATCAAATAAATGTATCCTTCCTTTGTGAACATAAAAGACTCAAAACAATCATTTGGATCAACCTTAAACATTTTACGGTGTTGTACAATAATTGCTAAAATTTCAGCGTTAAACTTTTGAGAATTGACTTACTAAAAGTAACAATGTAAAAAAAAAATGTTGTTAATATGACAGTGTTTAGTTTCAGGAATGTCATTTGGAATTTAGTAAATTTGATTATAAATTAGGACTGGGGGATATGACCAAAATCTTATATCACATATAAGTAATTTTATTTCACGATTACGATATACATCATGATATAGTTATTTTCAGGTATGAGCGGGCAGGGCAGTTTGTAGTTTTAAAGTGTCTGGTTTCCTGTGTCATTCGCTCCCCGTTATTTTTAGCTGTACAATATCCGATAGTTAATGGTTATATTCAAATAGATATTTCCCACTTGAGTAGCTTCAGTGTATTTTGCTACTTTTTGTTTGCAGGTTATGTTGATCAGTTAATTACTTTCCCTAAAGAGTAGATTGACTGTAGCTTAACTGCTTTAAATTATGAAAAGCTTGTAGTTTTTTCAACACTTTATCTGTGTGCGAGGAGCTCATGGCATTACTGGTCTTGTGTCGTCTCTGTGTCAAAGCTTCTGTGATCTCCATCAGCCCGCTGTGTTGAGACCCATAACTGACCTATCCGGCGTCTGAGCTGTGATTTCTCTTGGCCTTTGTTCCTCTGCACCTCGATCGGGAAACTTTCAGAGGGTGACCTCAAATTCCAGTGTCCTAAATGTCAGATATACTTGCCTTGATGTCGGGTTATAAAGCTAGTACTTCAGAGCAATATCAAGTAGGGATCAGTCACGATTTTCAAATATACGATTAGTTGGATTTTATTATAGAATATCAAATAGGTTGTTACTGGCCTCAGTTGTTAATTTAAACCATTTGTCTAATCGCATATTTATATTAATTTAATTACTTAAATATATATGGGAGAGAATAATAAACCATAATGAGCGTTTTCGTAATTTTTTAGCCTATTCTGCATCTCAAGCGCACGCATAAAGCTTGCCACAAAGAACCGGCCAAAGTAATGATTATGCATGAGACATTTTAATTGTTTATTAATTAACTGGCGTTGTCTGTGTCAGTGTCGGCTGCAAACATAAAGTTGACGATGCTCACTTGCCATCTTTGGATTAGTGAATGCGCCTTTAAAGAGAAATGCACACTTCATTCGAATTAGCCTACATACTCATAGATTTTCCGAGCTCCAGTTCATGAGCAAACCAAGTGACAGCGCTGGCACCTCCGTGTCCTGATTATATTGTCTGCTATATTTGCTTTTTTTTTTTTTTTAAATCCAGGCAATTGGTTGATTTAAACAATGATTAAAATGAAGATACAATTTATACAAAACTGAACTTGTGTGGTCAAAATCATGTCTGACCCACTCCAATTGTCTCCCGATATACAGTATTGGGCTATGATCCTATCTTACTCATCTCATGCACTTCCCTTTTCATACAATCAACATAGATGAAATAATAATTATAAAAAAACATTATATTATTTAAACATAAATATGAAACTTGTGTTTAAGTTATATTTAAGCGTCACACCGCTTCACACTATACATTTACACTAAACAATATACACATGCATGTAGCCTATACATGCATGTGTGAATGCATGTGAGGGAGGGGTGTGATTTTCGAATAATAATCTAATAATACCCAGCGATCCTCAGATATTAATTTTGCTTGTAAATGCCCATCCCTAATATCAAGTCAATGTGCCTTTTTTATGTATAGCTGGATTTATATACATGCTTTTTAAAGATAGTATGAAAGGGTGTGGAGTGTATAATTAATGGCTATTAATTGCTCTTCCCACGTGACATTGAGCAGTTTGCTGAGAGGTGTCTGGTTAGGTAACACACAATGGATTGTTAGCATGTTTCTGTCAGACACAAGCTTAATTGGATAGATGTTTTGCATTAACACTAAATGTGAAAATGTGATTCATTCATAACTCAAATCATTGACAATAAGGTAATAATGTTAGGCCTAGTCACTCCTTGTTTAAGGTGATTAACCCTTTATGACTTGCCAAAGAACAATTCCGCCAGAGTATATCTTAGTACCCTAGATAAAAAGGCAATAAACTAAATATTTTTTTCTACATATTTTATTAAATCCAGAAATATCACAAATGTCAACCTCAAACTTGTTCATATAAAAAAGTGCATAAAAACTTTCATAAAACACTTTAAAACTACACGCAATAGATTTGTACTGTTTACATAAATTATTTTGTAAGATATTCATTTTTATAAACAGTGCGTTGTGGAGTCAAACCAAAAAAAGAGGGGGGTAAAAAATAACATGTAAAATATTCAATTAATTACACTATTACACTACAATTAAGTGGTAAAAAACTGTAAACTGTAAAACTGTGTATATTATCAGAACTAAACAGAAAGCCTTTGATTGCACTTCCTGTCCAGAATACGCAGAGGGACTATTGGCATGTCTTACATAAGAATGTGCATTTGTATCTGTGCGGTCAAACAGATAACATTTTGCTTTTGAATATTGATTGAACATTTAATTGGTAAACATATAAAATAAATAGACCCTTTCAGAACAGTTCTTGTGTAAAACAATAAATAAACTGTACATAATCAGATCTATACATAGATATACAGCACCCCTACATATACACTGGCAACCCTAGCTGTGATGAGACTTGTGACAGTTCCTGACCAGAATAACACACAGAGGGGCACTTGGCATGCCTCACACATGAACAGAGTGCATGTCCCACACAGCCTGCATTTCCTTTGCCCCTGTGTGACTTTTTTTGAGTAAATTGTGCCAAAAATCGCAACAGGTAAGTGCAGGTAACTCTCTTGTGCTGGTTATAACGACACCCCACACAGCTCCACTGACAACTGTTCTGGTGTGTCAAGGCCATCTCCCCCTGCGTGCTACACAGTAGCTTGTGCAGCAAGTTGCTGTTTATGACCGCAATGTCTATTGAAATGGTGCAGCGCAGTCATGTACCACTTCTTGAATAGTAGCCAATCAACTGATCTGAAAGGCCAACTGCCCCTTGAAGCGATTGTAATCTTTCAAAGCCGTTGGAACTGGAACATCCAACTTTTTGTACTCACTGCTGGATTTGCAGTCTTTTCACAGTGTCTCCCAAGTATGCAGTGGGCAGAGTAGACTCTCGTGTGTCCATTCACTTTGTGAAAAGGAGCGATCCCTGTCTGATCCACCTTATTGATCCCTGTGGAGATTTCTTTGTCAGTGCATTCACTTTGGTGTTTGGGACACCAATTCTTGTGTCCCTGATGGTTCCACAGGCTCCAAATCCCAGGTCATGAAGGTACTGAAAGGGTACTGGGCTGGTATAAAAATGATAACAGTAAATGTGATATCCAGATCCCAAGAACTCCTTTCAGACCAGCAACATCACATCATCAAATGGAAGTTCCCTCCCACTTACAACGTTGGACTTCCCTGTCTAAATGTTGAAATCCACTGTGTAGTGACTACAGTCACACAACACAAAAAGTTTTATTCCCCACTTTGTTGGCTTATTTTGTATGTACTGCTTCAGGCTTATTCTGGCTTTGGTGGCTACCATATGCTCGTCCACAGAAAGGTTTCAGTCAGGGTGGTAGACAGCTTTGCAGGCTACATGTGAACTGACATAGTATTCTATGAAGACAGTCATAGAGGGTGAAAACAAGACAACAGGAGCATGTTGGAGGCTTGATCTGAACATGTAACGTCTCGGGTTTTGTATGCAAAAAGAATTATTGAGCTAGCTGTTTGGTTTCAGTTTCTATCGGCTCTTAAACAGAGACACGCAAACAGGCGCCGATGCTTTAATCTTTAATCCTAATAAACAGACGGCCATGAGAGTTGGCATGTGTCAAAACAACTTGCACAGTTTAGAAATCCTTCACATTGCTGAAGCAAGACAAAGATTTGTATTTTTTGGAAAGAATACAAGAAAATGTTTGATTTGTTTCTGGCTCAGCCACTGTCATTTTTTTTTTTTTTTTTGTTCCTTGAACGCTCCCTTCTAAAGATCTTTAGAAGTGAATGTTATGAAATGCTCATAGGCATCAACTTCATGCACCACAGTAATTAATAGCACACAACATTTACTCATAATTTATGATTTTGACATGTTGCCCCCAGTCCTCCCTAGAGAGACTAAGGTCCACCCACCACAGTCTTACAAAACCCTGTTGGAAACACTGTAAATGATCGTGTTATCTTTTTGTAATGATGTAAAATATTGTATGCATCCTTGCTGATTGAAAAAAGTTTATTTCACTTTATAAACTTTTTATGAAGGATATATGCCCTGCTGGCTTACAATTTGACCAAGATGAGGTCTTATAAAACAGCATAATTTACTGACTATTCAAACAACCTTCGTGTCAGGATGCCTTAAAAGAGAACTTCGGTGCAAAATGAACCTTTGGTCTAATAAAACATCAGTACCTATTCAACCGTTCTCTGAGATTTGTTTTCATGATAATCAAATGTAAAGAGTTGTATCTCTAAAAACTGTTTAGCGTATAATGCTAGTACTGTGGGCATTTACTAAGTAAAAGGAATTCGCTAGTTTATACCACTAACAAGGCTCAAAATAGCCCCACACTAACACAGTTACATAATGAGGGTGCCTACATGCAAAACGAAGCATTAAGAACTTTGCAAGTGTACAAGTGTTAAAATAACGCTAAATAATAACGTTTTGATGGGCAGCTCACTAGGTTGCTGAGCTCTGCAAACTGAGCTGTCGTCTACATTTATGTTGCTTAACTTGAACCCCACCAAAACAAGTTCAGACCATCTTCTGTGTGAGGCAAAGCTCCAGACGTCCTGTCTGTCTACTAGAATAATATCTTGTGTACGCTTTGCTAATCCTACCCACTTTGAAGTGTTTAGTCACTGCATGAGCAGCTTTGGATGGCAGCTGCTGCAGTAATTTCAAGTCGGATGCAAACAAACACTATGATCAACAGGGAAATGGGCGGAGCAAAGCTGCTAATTAATATGAGCACATCCAAACGCTCTGGATATAACAAGCCATTCATTAGTGTCAGGTTAAGAGATTCGTCCGCAGCTCTTTTCAGCAAAAAATAAAAAAAATTATATTTTGGATGTTTTTACCAGAATTTCTTTTCACTAGTTGCAGAAAAGTATATTATGAAACCATTTGCATATAGATTTTCCTTCCAATTCACCATGCATTAAGGGCACGATTAGGCCTGTCACGATTATTCAATTGAGTTACTTGATTATTTTGTAGTTTGTTTTCTTTGCAGTGGTGGTTTACTGTTTTAAAGACAAGGCGGCAGCAGCAAAACCACACATTTCATTCAAATGGTCATAAGACGGCAAAAATGTTACATGTATTACTAAATTGTGGTTGTGTTTTTGCAAAAACCGTCAGTGCCAATATAATTGGACCTTAAAAAAAGTATGTCACATCACTTATAAGGCCAAGAAATCTTTCAAATTGTGAATCCCCTTAAGGACATGAGCCGTGTCACGACAGCGGCATACAGGAGCATTGTTATGTTTTGATGCTGTGATGCTATCTCTAATGGCCTGTCATTCACAACAGTCGCAAATAACATTTTATGGCTTTTATGATATTTTATAAGGAACTCAAATGGCATTGTTGCTGTGGCATGATGACAAATAATCAATGATTAACTAAAGACAATGCAATTTACTTTCCAAGCTGTATTTTGGAATTTCCAATTATGTAGTTATGTTTTGTAAAATTGTTTTATTGCTGTATAATTTGACATGTTTATCAAATCCCCAATGGAGATACCAGAAGTCATGTGTGTTAAAAGATGTGTGTTTTTAAAGAAAGTGACGAAACCGGACGACCACCGGGAAACTGCAGGACTTGTTTTCGTTGGGGTCCGGCAGTGATTATATTTGCCCCCATTGTGCCCCAGTGGAATCTGAAAGCGTGTCACACATTCAGCTAAATATAAGCGCTGCAATGTATCCTTTACCAGCAATGGAAAATACTTTTCACACAGCTCTAAAATAAGCGGCAGTAGATTGGTGTTCTTGAGACATCTTGTTCAAGCTTTGGAATGTGTGAACAATTTTTGACAACACCGGTCTGCTGTAGGTGTGGAAGTGTCAGTGACTAATTTCAGGCCCCTTATGAGTGGACTTCCTAATGACTGCAGTTACAGTGCTTACACAGCTTTATATTATAGATAAAGAGAGGCCTTCATTGATGGCTGTACTTTAGTCTGTAGTTTGAAATAAGGGATGTTTGCTCTGACATTGATTTACAGCGACAACATTTTTGAAAGCTGGCAATTTCAGGTGAAAATGTAGTTTTGCAGATTTTAGAACATGTTTACTAAGGCTGGAACACTAGCGATGTAACTAAGTGTATTCATGCCGAAATTGTAGGATATGGGTCATTCGTGTACCTCGACTTTTAAAATCTGAACACTGGGCATTAAATAGTTGCTTATAGGGGTGTAACGATACCCTCAGGTCACGATTCGATACATATCACGATACTGAACTCACGATACGATATTATTGCGATACTCCAAGACATATGATAAAAGGTTAACAAAAAATGTACTGTTGATTAAAATACTAAATTTGCTATTACAATGTGGGTTTTAATGAATAGGTTTTGGACAAGGACAATGGTGACACTAGAATAACAATATTCATGATTCTGAAGCTAACAATCTGTCACTGACTAGATATATTTAAAATAATGTTGGCCACTTTTTACAGGTAACATAAGATATTTGGCATTATCAGGACCCATTGCACAAATATTCCCCCATTGTATTATTATACATTATATTCAAAGTTATATATAGTAGTTTAATGACACTAAAACTCTGAAAACTTGAATTTTTTCTCACACAGTAATTTCTATTTTGGGGGAACTATCCACGAGACATATTGTCACTATCCACGATATGTATTGTTGCATTTTTGTAGTGCGATAAATTGTTGCACCCCTAGTTGCTTACTTTGTTAACATGCTTATTTTTACTAGGAGACACATGACAAATGAAAAAAATCTGAAATCTGCTCAAACTTATTTGAAGTCCTCCGACTGGGTGGCTTCACATAGTCTGCAGCTCAAAAAAAAGTGTGTCTGTGCCTATCCCACACTATGCAATTACTCCCAAACACTAATTACTCCTAAAAGTTAATGATTGGGATGTTGGCATTAAATAACGATCAGCCCAGTCCAAACTTTGTCTTTCTAAATGAAATAATAGTTTCATTGGGGACTTTTAATAAATATTAAATTTCCAGAGACATGCTCTAGTTTAGTGGTTAGTGCTTGTTGGCCTGCGTGGGATTCAAGCATACAACCTTTAGTTTTCAAGCTTAGATCTTTAGTCAGCGTTGATAGCATCATGGGTAGTGTGCCGACATATAGCGCCATTGAGCTTCGGGCAACCTGAGTTCAAGTCCCGGCTCGTGGACCTTTCCCAATCCCAATCTTTCTCTCTCTCCCACTTTGCTTACACTCTTATCATAATAAAAAAAACACTAAAACAATCTTTAAGCTTAGATCTTCTATAGGCATGTTTCCATTACAGATTTGCGCAACACTCTGCAATTTTCCACATACTTTTTTCTAAATGTCGATAAAAAACTATTGTGAAATGACGCCGTCTCCATTGACCAATGTTATGCGACTAAAATGTCAATTTTTCCTCTCACGATAAGTCCAAAAATCACGGCAATGCACGTTGGTAGGTTAATAGCCTTTATGCAGCCACTGCACTAGTTATTATTATAGCCACTGCGCATTATTATTATTATTTATTATTATTATTATTATTATTATTAATAAAAGGAGACGTGGTGTGTTATCCAAGAATTAATGGAAAGGAAAGACCCTTATACTGCAAACGGCACATATAGCCTAAGGAGTTTTTGTGTGTTTGTCCCTCATTTCTGCTCCGAGGTCTTGATTGTGGCATTTCTTTGAGGTTTAGAATCCAGTAGCCTATTCCTGTAATTATTGTTTCTCTTTTATCAATTTAATAATGAACTATGTCTCGTATTCTGTCAAAATGGACAGTGTAGGCCTACTTTTGTGTCCATTTGTTTTTCCTTTTTTAACCAGTAACTTCGCAAAACGAAAAATTAACCGTTGTTGTATTTCTAAAACACAAAGTTCAAAAAAATTGAACTGTACGCACCAAATGCTGCCCAAAAAAAGGCCTATTGATGGATTTTCAGATTTTTCAGACTTTTTGCCCCTTTATTAAACATTTAAAATTTTCACAAATTAATATAAGAAGAATTGCTTTCTAAATATGTAGCTTAATAATTGTTATAATATTGATCATTATTATTTTTATTTGTGTACACAGACCCCAATCACACCGCGTCTTCAAAGTCAAGAGACTTTTTTTTGCAAAAGTGCAGTTTTTGCGAAATATTCCTTTTTCGAATTGCCTGAAAAACCTCCACATGCGAGCTCAAAAACATTTTTGCGATAAATGGGAGTTTTTTTGCGAAATTGACGTTTAATAATGTTTCCATTGAGCGTATTTTCATTTCAGAATTTCATATAGGCTTATAGCACCCTGCCACACATAGAGTTTGTAGGCTGTAGTATATTTTGGCATTGAAGATGCTTGGAGCTCCTGGTCAGATCTGTGTCTACACATTTAAGAGTCTCCCCTCCGTATCAAGTCGTGTCATTTTCCCATGCACTCTTATACTGAGCCATCAAAACAAATGCAGTGTTGACTCAACGTGAACTACTGGCCTGCATGGGCAGCCAATACATGGAAAGTGCAATAACTCATTTCCACTCCTCTTTTTAAGCATTGCCCTGGCATTCACCTACATTTATTGGGTCTCACCCTTCTTTTGACATCCTACCACCTGGGTATGTCAAGCAGCACCCATAACACGCTGGGAAATTTGATACTCCCTGTGACCAATCTATTAAAGTACTTGCCATACAGGACAACGTCTTTATTACTCTGACATTCTCTGTGTCTCTCATGCTTAAAGGGGTTTCTCATTCTCACCTCATCAAAATTGCATTTGGGAAGACAACATTTTTAATTTTACATTTGGGAAGAGTCATTGCATTGGTTCTTAAAGTTGCTTCTAATTTTATTTCCTGCTAATTGATACTCATCCTTGAAACACTAGTAAGTGTGATATGTCTGACCCAAAAATGACAACGAGTTTAAGTTGCACACGAGGAAGTTTTTGTATCAACTTTTTATTGATATTATTAAGGTCACACCATCACAGCCATAGATATGGTTACAGAGATCTGTCACACCACATTAAAGAGCATCAAAACAACATTTATTGTATGAATTTTGTTATAAAATTTACTAACTTAGTCTTATATAAAAGTAAACAAAGCTTTTTGCGATTATTGGATGGGAGGCGTGCTACTAATAATGTTTAGCAAAATTTTGTTCACACATCAACTTAATACAGCGTAGACTAAAACATCTCAGATAATGAAGATCGACAATTGACATGTTTACCTGTTGTAGCTTATCCATGTCGCGTGCTGCTCAAAATAGATGGTGGCGGCTAAACCGTGCCATCGGACAACTGTAATGTCTCCATTAAGGTAAATGATTATTGTTTCAACTAAAACTGAAAAAATTCATTTTCTGCCAAATATTTTCAGACGACGAAATATCAATGCATCGTTATTCAGTGGGAGACTGTTTTCATGCTTTTCTCCAAAACATAAGTTGTTAGTGAGCAGCACAGAAGAATCAATAGGTTTTGAATGACATGATGTTAACAGAATTTACATTTTTGGCTGAAATATCAATTTAGGATGGCATCCATGTCTATATTTATGTGTTTCCGTGAATTTTGTCCAACAATGAGTCCCCTAACTGTAAACAGCAGTGCAGTAAGGGTTGAAGACTGTCTGATGTTTGGACTGTGACAGGGTTATATAAAAGTCTAACAGGTGTTTGAGTATGCAGACTTGACTTTGATTTGAGGGGAGGGAGTGCTCTGTCTGTCTGTGTGTGTGTATGGAGAGGCGATTGGCCCAGAGCACTAGCAACGAGACTGCGTCAGACGGCCGTGTATTTAACTGAGGGTCCAACTCTTCCACTGCAGCACTTTTTAACAGAGTGCCGAATCCTACACAGAGGCAGGCAGCACAGACGACTCCGCAGAATGAGCTCCGGCAGCCTGTGTTTGCTTTTTGACCTGCTCATCCAGACTTTAGCACCACAAAGTGCCCAATCAGGATAACCATACGCCCAACGTTAACAACCAAAACGGCTCATCAACAAGAACCAAACTGAAGAAAATGGCTTGTGAAGTCCTTCTCCACAGGTAATGAATCTGGCGATTAAGTGGAAAAAGAGCTGCGAATGTGGTAGAAAAAGCTGTCATTGAGGGTGAAACTCTTGAAGTGGATTGATTTGTTCCCGATGGAGTGTTGTTTATTGGTTTTTGACCAAGGCTGCATGTGACAGGCAGATAAGACTGCTCACTGCCTCACAGATCGCATGATGGAAACACTTATAACTTATGTAACACTGCTGATTAGTTAAATTATTACATGGTAAAAAAGTAAATGATGAATCACTGCATGATGCAGCATTTATTTCACACACACAATTCCATTCAAGTGTGTGGGAGGGAGGGAAAGACTTCCGTGACTGTGTGTGTGTGTGTGTGTGTGTGTGTGTGTGTGCGTCGGTGCTGATAAGATAAAGTGCAGAGTCAGAGGAAGCCATCTGTATGTAATCCTCTTAAAGCCTCAGCTGATCTCATAGTGACACAGCATATTACTTTTAGCTTTGTCCAACACACTATTTCTGGCTCCTTTATTATTCACACTTCACACTTCAAATATTATTCACACTTTTTTTTTTTTTTTTTTTTTTTTTCAAAGACAACATGAAATGTGTCGTTCCTTTTTGTGTGACGAAGTGCAATAGGATATCTGCCTGTTCACACTGGAAACCCATTGGGAAATCCAGATACTATCCAAAAATAAAATGCATGTAAATATGTAAAGTGATATTGGTCAAAGATTATGAAAACAATTTTTTTTAATGTGCATTTCACAATAAGACCAGGAATTTGGATTTCTTAATATATTGGTGACAATGTATATTTTCGACTGAATTGGTAATGTTTTGATGCCTGAACAGATTTTTTTATATATTTTTTTCAATATTTTTTTATACCATCAATCATAAAGGGTATCGACCATAAAATAAACATCTTCTCTCAGTATCAGCCAAACCGTCGACATCATCAATATACAGTTTTGATTTGTTTCTCAGGCTAAATCATCGTCATTAGAGTTCAGGTGAGGTGTTGCAGCAGAGGAAATGAATGGAAAGACATTACAGAAGGTTCTTTATTAGAGTGCTTCATACTGAGCTATGCACAGTCAGTGTGGACACTTTACTGTAACTGATCTCATTTACTGCTGTAGAGCTTTGTGTGGGCAAGATACCGAATCTCTCTTAAACAAGGCTCGTTTTGTTCTCTCTTGCAATATCGAGCGATGCACTTTTCAGTGCTGACTAAGAAAAAAAACACTCAAGGACATTGTTCAAAAAGTGCTTCCTTTAGTCTAGTTGCCCTAGCAGCAGTTTCCTTCCTCTGTGACAATTCATCTTTCAATGGCTATACTATTTTTAAATAGGCAAAGTCATTTTCATGTATTTAAATTAAGATATCTACGTGGTATAGCAATATACTTTTTTAAGTTATATAAGTTGTTTCTGCTGTGTATATGTGGCCTTATGCAGTTGTACAAAGAATCATAAATGGTTAATTGAGCACTAATTTTTGGCACCAGGTGCCAGTTACATAAACCAATTATGTTAAGACTGTGTCTTAAGATCTAATATGACCCACCAGCAGTTTGTCAAGTTCTCGATTTTCGGTTTCAAAATAGGCCAATGTACGTTGTTATGTAACTGACTCAAAAGTTGGCCACCAATTTTTTTTTTTTTAAGTGGTGTATGCAACCGTCCCCAGGATGTACGACAAAATATTAGCTTGTAATGAATATATATATGGATTCACCGAACACCTGTTGTATAAAATAAATATAATTTATTGTGAGTGATCACTATTTAACACACTATTGTCTAAACTTTTATTATGTTTTTAGAGGAACATTTTTTTTTACAGTGGAAAGTGGTCAAGTGTAAAATCTTAAGCATAAAATCTGACAAATTTAACAACAAAAATCTGACAAATTAACTGCTGAAAATGTAAGTTTATTCATTTAACAAAATTAATAAACCTAAAGTAAACGCGTCTGATTCAGTGCTCATTTCTTTTTGATGCTCAGATCCTAGAAATCATTCAATGTTGTACCTTGACTGTCATGGGTTACATAGATTGTAGTTTCGAGAAAAAGGTGTTAGGAACTAATTTAACACGAGCCTTCCTAGCAGCCTAAAGGGCTTAAGGGGTCAATACATTGCACCATAGATCGCACAGCTGTCACCAAATGACACGGAGGACTTCAAAAGCTGGTCTTGAACTTCACGCTTGTCCTGTTTGTGTGCTGATGTGGCCTTGCCTGTGAGAACGTATGGCGGAGCACCTGTTGTATCCATCAGGGTCTTTTTGTTCCTAACCCAGAACCAGACACGGGTGTTAACAAGCAGTGGTCAACTAGTGTTATGTAAGCAAGCATTCCTAACGTGTCTGAGTTTGTTTACGGGTTTGCAAGTCACCCTGCCCTCAATTTCTCTCAGATGCCCAAGTACATGACTTAAAAAATGTATCCTAAATTATACAGGCGTTATTGTACAAAGAGGCTGAGTAAGGAAGATCATAGTGTTAATATCCTCCTAATGTTTGCTTCCTTTGCTTCTTCTCTTTCCAGTTCACATATTTCTTCCATCAGCATTCTTCCAGGATCTGCCGAGTAAGTGTCTTCTACTATTTTTTTTTTAAATGGTCGGCATGGACGGCAACTCTAAATATGAGTGTGTGTGTGTGTGTATATATATATATATTCTTTTCCTGAATCATATTATTTCCTTTGAGTCTTGTTTGTTTGCCATTATGAAACCTTGACATAAACAGCATACAAAGCCTTTCTTTGACCAATAGGTCAGTTTTCATTGTCTATTTGAAGTGAATTTAGCTGACATTAATTTGGTCTGCATGCAATTATCTTCTGGTCTAAATCAGATTTGTTCATTCAAAGGGCCACAGTATGCACTAAACAGACCTTTTAGATGGAGAGAAGGCAAAATAAAGCTTAACAAATGTGATTATGTTCTTAAAAGCACATAACTAGGGGATGCTGTCTTGGCGACAAAGAGACCGATTTGCTTTGCGACTTTGCAATTCATAAAAATAGAATTGAACGTAGAATTTTGCCATTATACTCTGCCAAATTGGTGTCCATTGCTGAGATTTCACTAATTGTATTCATAATGAAATGAAACCCACGATCACATTAAGAACAATTAATAAATTGCATTCAATTGCTTCTAGTTTCCTACTGGTGAATGGCTTTTCAACTGAAACCTTGATTACCAGCAGCAAATTGTGGCAACGGGAAGAATATTATCCCATTTCTAAATGCTCTCAGAGCAGAAAATGCATTTAAGTATCTGTAACTGTACAGCTTCAGGTAAAGCCAGTGTATCTGGTCCTGATATTCTGTAGCATTAGCTAAACAGAGACCTCCACATCACTTCAATAACGCCATCTTCTAATGATTTGCTGTTGGAAATATGGAGCATGCTTAGGCGGCGTGACTCAACGTGCCTTTTGGCCCAGATGGGCATGTGGAGGTTAGTTAGGAAGGCATGCTTGGGGGTCTAACGTTCCACACAAAACATGTGAATTCAACATAGCTCCTGTGTCCTGTACTGGGAAATGTCGGCTGTGTCGACATTAGAGACTTGGCTGTTATAATACTGATACTGTTATAAGTCTTAGTAAGCTCAAAACATGTCTATTTTCAGACTCAAGAATCTGTGGTGCTCAGGATAGAGGGCTATTTGTTAGAAAGATGAGCTTGCAGCGAAAACTTCTTGGATGACCTTGTTTAATAGGTCAAAGAATGATTAATAGGGGTACTGCATTTTTGAATTTTGAATACTTGTGTCAGACGTCTTGAATGTGTTTATTTGCAGTATAATCCAGAGGACCATCCGTGCTGCCGTGGAACAGCACTTGTTGGACCTACAGACTTCTATTGACAAGGAGCTCGGCAGCTATGAGAGTCAAGTGTTGGACTCCCAACCCATTCAAAGGTGAGTTTGACAATAAACACTGTACATATGGACACTGACCCTGGCATTTATTTGTTTGTAGCTGGACTTAGCAGGTGTTTGGAGAGAACTTTGGATGTTTGGGTTGAAAGTTTTTTTTTGATGTGTTGATGTGAATCTATATCTTTTATAGCCCAACTCAGAAGACACCAGGGCCTGAGAATCTTGAAGATGTGCAGTCTGAATCTGAGACTGAGACTCTCCCAGAGGTTACAGAGGAGAGCCTGCCGTCAGAGCATAGCGATGTAAGCAATTAGAGGGTTAAACTTTGATTTTTATTTATTTTATATTGTATAACTAAGAAAGCCAGAGGAACAACCAATAGTTATCAATCACTGGGTCTTGGTAAATGTACAAAAGGGAGCTTTAGATGACTTAAAATTTCTTAAAATAAGACAAAATAGGTATTGAAATAAGCTAAAACAACAGAAAATCTGGGGGGGGGGAAAATCACCTCCTCAAAAACTTTTAGTTTGCTTTGAAAAATCAGAATTCACATAATCTTGGTAAACCTGAATATATGAGAGAGTCCTATTTTAAATCTGTGGTTTGTAGACGTCAGGTTAGGTAATAAAATCTTAATAAGCCATGGGCATTTTTATAACTGATATTGTTATGTTACACTAAAATATATTATTGGATAAAAGAGGTCTTATCCATTAGTCCTTATACATTAAATCACAAACGACTGGAAGTCCATGTAAATTCACTAAATAATGAAAACAAACAGGATGTGCTTTCTGCAGTCTCAACCTCTGTGAACTTCTTTCTAGAGGATGTGATAAAATTGAACCAAAACACACTTGTAGCACAGACACAAGAATGCTATATAACTTGTTGTGGATAATGGGGTCCTTGTCTTAGACCATTTCTGGCCTTGAACATGAGTAGTCTTTCTGCTATCAGCAAGGTTCGTAATACACGGCAGAGCTGCTTCTCTTTAGGAGAGTGAGAAACAAGGGCCTTCCTGTCAGATAAGCAGACCAGCCACAAGCAATCGTCCCACATTTAACACAGCCAGAGTGAATGAAACATTTCAGATAAAGCACTTTCCTCAAGTAGCTAATTAAGTAACAAGATGAGGATGGTTCAGAAGACACATAAACATTAGCTGACACTAAAGGTTTGTCTCTCTTGACACTTAAGCTGCTCAACCAAGAGGTGTAATAAAATGACGAATGTGTCTGGGATCCTGGCTTACTGACGACTCTCATTAACGGTCTCTTTGGGAGGCTTATCTTCCCTCCGCTCGTGCCTAAAGTTCTTGTGGCCTGGCCACAGGTTAGGAACATATGAAGTGGGTTACCTTCTTTTAATAGACAACCCTGAGTAATGACAGCGCCACCTGGTCAACTCAGACGCACCCTCCCACAGAGAGCCACCCCATTCCTCATTCCTCTTATCAGCTGCCGACCTTGAGACGCATCAATCATCAATAAACACGCACAAGGCCTAGATATTTTTGAGTGTTCAGATGGCTTTGAGAACATTTGGCATTGTGCGATATCTCCAGCATAATGCCAAGACATATTATCTTTTTCACTTCTAAACTTGTTGGTATAATTACCCTCTATTTCCCCGCAGGCATCTCCAGGTTCTCAGCTCAGCAGCCCTGTCACGGAAGAAAGTTCTGGGATGGACCTTGACACAGAGACTCTCATAGATGCTGAGAATCTCACCATAGAAAGGTTAGATTGGAGGTGTTAAGGGGTTAGTTCACCCAAAAATGAAAAATCTGTCAGTATTTACTCACCCTCATGTTGTTCCAAACCTCTATGTGTTTATTTGTTCTGCTGAACACAAAGGAAGATATTTGGAGAATGTTCTAATGAAACAGATCTCATTCCCCATTGACTATATGTATTTTTTCCTACTATGGTAGTCAATGGGGAATGAGATCTGTTTGATTAAAACATTCTTCCAAATATCTTCCTTTGTGTTCAGCAGAACAAATAAACACAGAGGTTTGGAACAACATGAGGGTGAGTAAATACTGACAGAATTTTCATTTTTGGGTGAACTAACCCTTTAAGTTGCGGTCACAATTACTGTTCTTCAGCTCATTTTTAATGTCATTTTTTAATTACGCGGATTCAGGAGTTTTGCGTGAGGGCAAAAAAATTCCCCATGCAGATTTTGCTGCAATTTTACTAATGTAGCCACACCTTACTTTACAAGTACATGACCGCAAATGCTCTAGCTATGTTCAATATCGTGTTGTTGCCTTCAAAAATTTGCCAAAAGAATGCATTTTATAGGGCTGTTATAGCGAGCATTACTGAACTCATCTTTAGTTAGTCCGTTTTCTCTTTCGTGTTATTTGCTGTCATGGTGAGATAACAGTTTAATAGCAGCACACATTAATCAATCTGACATGTTTTAGTTGGCTGCCTGAATAATATTTTTAGTGGCATGGGCATTTGAATGGCACAGATATTTTACCTCCTTGAACTCGCACGCAAGAATGTACATTGAGTACGAACAATGAAGGCCGCACATGTGAAAGCGCTGGCCAGGCATTGAGTTTGTGTACTCACGTGTAGTGTATTTCTGGACTTCGGCTGCCATGCAGAAACCATTTTTCTAATGGAAAAAAAACTAAATTGTTTCTGCGAGCTAAAATGGTTTTCTTGGAGCAAGCTTCCAAGAATAAGGTTTTACAAGAAAACAATCAAAATTGTTCTGTTCTTTTAATGGAAAATAATAATAGAAATGTCTTGCTATAAATAGCTTGTAAATTTCAAATTGTGTTCTTGTAAAACTTTTGTAAGCCTGTTACATCTGATAAGCTAGTGTCCTCGTTTCTTCAGTCTGCATAATTAGCCTGTATAATATGTGTGGGTGTGACTTGTAAAGTTTGGATACACTTTGAGCTAGCACAGTTTGCCATTCAGCCTGAATTCTCTTTGCTTGTTTTACGCCCTTATTAATAGACTAAATATGACATTTTAAAGAGCTTGCATAGTATAGCTCTATAAATATACATGCGTGAAGGGAACAGATCTCACAGTTGTCATCATCTCATTCAGGAGTTTATATTCATTTGTTTTCATCTTCACACAGACTGGAGAACTACCCGAACTATGAGCAGATGGACCAGGCTGATGTTATCACCTGTGTGAGTATATTTGGATACCACTAGGCTTCTCTCTGTTTTACTACGCTGTGAGACTGAAGCATCTAACTAAACTTATCCAATGACACACAGGAGCCTGGCGACTGTGACCTGAATGCTAATACTGAATCCACGGAGCCAGTCAGCGGCCCTCAGTCTTTGACCAGAAGCGTTTTCTCGGACGGCGAACAAGAAGGTAACTTTCTATTATGTCTCTATAAAAGATTACAAGTCGCACTCCTGTGGGAACAAATGCTGCAAAATAGCCTTGTGCAAAAAAACGGTCCTTATTCAAATTTAATTAAGTAATAAACTTGTATGCATCCGTTTATCTGACCAGTAGAAAATGGGGAGGGTTAAGGAAACCTGTTTAAAATCAGTCATTATTTTTACATTTTTACAAATTGCGGCATACAAACTTCACATTTAAGCTAGGGATGCACCGAATATTCGGCCACCGAAAATTTTCGGCCGAAAGACTTTTATCACCGAAACAATACGGCCGAAATGTTGTGATGACGCAAACAGAAACCGTGACCTGCACATGCTTGTCTGAAGCAACATGTCTGCGGTGTGGACGTATTTCAGTGAATCTGAACCCGCGAGGAGATGGAAGCCTTGTTTATCCACCTATATCTGCTCTAAACAATGCTACAGACAGCGCGCGCACCACTCCAAATGGTCGAGGCGTTATTACTTGACCCGCTCGCCGTTGTACTATTCCTTGAAACGACAGGGGGCGACTCAAGTAACTGTCCTCTAAACATCAGGAATCGGTGAGAAGAAGAAAGATAAACACATGACAATATTTATTTTTTAGTATTCCACCACCAATATAAAAATAATCATGTAAAACCCAGTAAACCCTGAGATTATTACTTGTGACATTACAAAAAAATATAAATGGGAACATGTATGTATAGAACTAAATTAATGCTCTCTTAAATATTTTCTACATTCACTAAACATGTTTCATTAAGTTTCATGTACATTTGTATTAAACATGGACCTTTGTTCATTTAAAAAGGCTTTTTTATGCTATTGTATGTTAAATCTTTTAAATGTAAGAAACTAATTTAGACGTGCAAACTGGGTGCTGCTGTGATGAGAAGTTCGCGCTCGGCTTTGTTTTTATGAGAGAACATTTAATTTTAAAACTTTTCGGCAGGCAGTAGATTATTATTTAATGTACACATGAGTGGGGTCAAAAACATTTTAGTTTGAATTTTATTTTATACTGTGTATTGTGCTAAATAAATATTTGCATAATTTGTAATTGATTTATTCTTTGAAAATGTTATATTAATTTATGCAATTGCAATGCCTTGATTTTAGTAACGTTTGTACACAGTCATAGCCATAAATGCAATGATACTAATAATTGGCATAATTTCTTTCGGTGTTTCGGTTTTCGGCCAAGAATTTTCATTTCTGTGCATCCCTAATTTAAGCTCATATATAAGACTGTTAGAATGTGCTAGTGAATGTATGCTGTGGCTGAATGTTGACAGTGCCCTTGACCTTGAAATTCAACTAGGGAATGTAAACCATTATTATTCATAAATCACCAACATGCACTGTTCTGTTTTCTCATGTATGTGTAGATGTACGTGAATCATAAATATGGCTTGTGTGGAGTGAATGAATGCTAGTTATGACTCATTTGTATTTCAGCCATAGATCCACAGCATTACGTGTGAGTGTGTGTATGTCTCTGTGTGTGAGGCTCATAGCTCACCGCACTCTTCTGTGCTATCTCTCTTTCCGCCCATGCCTGGTCAGCATCATGCCCCATCAATTTCCCACCCATTGACTTCACATGTATGCACCTGCAGAGAGAAGGGAGCGGTAAGTAGCATCTCCATAGCTCGTCCATCGCCCGCTGCTCCTCTCCAGTCACACTCCTTTCACACTTGTTTCGAACCAGAGTTTGACTCCACCCCCTCCTCTTTACCCCACAGCTCAGTTTCAACATCAACCACCGAGTTCCTGTTAATACCTTTCAGGCGTTAAAGTGTTTTTGGCTTCCCAATTTTACTACCAAACCTTGTGCACCCAGAACACTTGTGGATGCAGTTGTTGCTCTCCAAAAGCGATTTCTTTCAAGACAAGAATCATTTAGCAGGCCACAATTGTATATGTACAAAAGTAATTTACTTCATCAAAATTAGGCCACATTGACCCTTTCACACCAAGGATAACTATAGATTTTTCGCATTTGTTCTAATTCTGAGAATAGGGAAGTCCACACTACAACCTAATAAAGACATAGATGAATGAAATAATTGGAATCACTTTCAGAACAGTTTTTTCCCCCTGCTGATAAACGATAAAAACAATGACAGCCAATCAGGATCTATCCTACTTTAAAGAGCTTGAGCAGATGACATAACTCTGACATTGTCATTCACTAGTTCACTGTGAACAGGCTTTAACTGTCCAATAACTTGAAGTCACTGTACCCCCAGACACACACACACACACACTCTCACCCCCGCCGACTCTGACTAACCATTCGGCTCATCACACGCACCCAGTTGGACCTGCTGACTCCCACTATTTACCATCTGCCATCAGCAAATAAATCAGCTTTCTCCTAATCAACCACCATGTCAGACATCTATGCAGTGTACATTTGATCAGCTTTCAAGTTTCCATAGCAGGCCCAGGTCCAGTACATTCAATGTGGGCAATGAGATTTCTGCTCTGAGCTTGTTTCCTTGCATTAAGCACGACAAACAATGACTGCTGTCATTGCTGATGTAGCAGTAATTAAAGGGTTAGTTCACCCAAAAATGAAAATTAAGTCATTAATTACTCACCCCCATGCTGTTCCAACCCCGTAAGACCTTCGTTCATCTTCGGAACACAAATAAAGATATTTTTGATTGAATCTGAGAGCTGGATCAGTCCTAGATAGACTGCCTAAGGGACTGGCTCTTGACGGCCCATAAAGTCATTAAAGAAAAGGTTTGAATATTCCATGTGCCTACAGCGGCTCAATTATAAGTTTATCAAGCGACGAGACTACGTTTTGTGCGAAAAAAACATAAATAACAAATTTATTCCACTATTCCATTACTTCCTTATGGGCGCATGCGCGAGAACTGAGACGAGGACGTTCTTATGCGTCTACTTCTTGTTACCGGCTGCTCACCGCTTAGGAGTTTTACCGCCCCCTACCGTATAAGATGATGATCCATATATAAGGCGCTCCGGATTATAAGGAACACTGTCGTTTTTTGAGAAGATTAAATGCTTTTAAGTGCACCTTATAGTGCGGAAAATACGCAAATTGAAAAGCGTATGTACAGCGCGCATCTTCCTCTGCTTGTAAACAGAAAGTTTTGCGCTTCCAGCTATATCAGCACATCATCTTATACGGTAGGGGGCGGTAAAACTCCTAAGCGGTGAGCAGCCGGTAACAAGAAGTAGACGAATGAGAACGTCCTCGTCTCAGTTCTCGCGCATGCGCCCATAAGGAAGTAATGGAATAGTGGAATAAATTTGTTATTTATGTTTTTTTCGCACAAAACGTAGTCTCGTCGCTTGATAAACTTATAATTGAGCCGCTGTAGGCACATGGAATATTTAAACCTTTTCTTTAATGACTTTATGGGCCGTCAAGAGCCAGTCCCTTAGGCAGTCTATGTAGGACTGATCCAGCTCTCAGATTCAATCAAAAATATCTTTATTTGTGTTCCGAAGATGAACGAAGGTCTTACGGGGTTGGTACAGCATGGGGGTGAGTAATTAATGACTTAATTTTCATTTTTGGGTGAACTAACCCTTTAAGCTCTTTAAATATTTTGGCTCCAAAATGCGCGTGTGTGTGTGTGAATGTTTGCCAGGGTGGATGACATTAAACTGTGCACTATTACCCAGAATAGTCACCTGCCAAATAACACAGTGTTGAAATTTATTTAATGGAAAAACAAACATTGTAATTATGTTGATGTCTGTGTCTTTGGCAGACCCTGTGCCAGTGTTCATGCCATGGCAAGAGGAAGCCGAGTCAGGGGAGGCCCAACTGTCCCCGCTGGCGGGCCGCATGATGCCCCCGCCTCTAGAAGAGGATGCTCAGCCACTACTGGCCCGGCGGTTCTTGGACTTTGGCCACAGTCAACGGTTCTTTCAGCAGGACCACGATGCCACCTCCTCCACCAAAACTCTGTCCTGCGGGAGGTGAGCAGAGTAACCCCAATCACTCATGAATACTCGGGATACACTGTCAATCAAATTCATGCTTATGTCATGTCTCGCAGGCCTCGCCGTGCCTCCCTGAATTCCAAAGACAGTCTGAAAGGAGACGCTGTCTCCCATCAGCTCACCAAGAAACTCCAGAACCTCAAGAAGAAAATTAAGCACTTTGAGGAACAGTTCGAAAAAGAGAGAAACTACAAGGTTAGACAGACCTAGCAACACCCTACATAACCTCCCAGAACACCATATATCAAAACCCTTAACTTGCTCCCACAATGCCACATAAATGGCAAAAGCACATTGTCATGCATGAATAATTTCAGGGATTAGCGTTTAAATTGATAATGCTGTTTGTCATTTGCAGCCCTCTCACGCTGATAAGGCAGCTGATCCAAAGGTGCTGAAGTGGATGACCGATCTTACCAAAATCCGCAAGCAGCTCAAAGGTAAGAGTGGCTGTGTGAGCAGGGGAGCGATTTGGCTGTGAAGTGTGTGATTGTCAGTGTCATACCGTTATTGGGCAGTCTCGGTCCAGGGCAGAGTGGAGAAGTGTGGAGTCGCACTGCATGTCTGTAGAGGCTCTGGGGCTCTCTCTCATACTCTACCAGAGACCCCTCCGCTCACTGTGTTTGGCCCCCCACACTTCCCATCATCCATTTCCATTTGATGCCCCCCATCAGAGGTGCACTGTCGTATAAAGTCTCTCTTTCTCTTTAACTAAATCCACTCGGATGGCCCGCATCGGCAGGACGACAGCACCTCTTCCCAAAAGGTTCCCTGAGGCACCAGGCCGTGCTTCAGTCATACAGATGCCACTCGTCCTCTTCCTCCGTCCCGAACACACCCCATTTTACACTGTCACGCCCCCTCAATGCCTCTAGACAGGCGCCCCACTTCTGTAAGTACATATAAGCAGCAGTAAGTAGACTTCAACACTTGAGTTTGACACTCTCTGCTCTCCTCTCTCTCTGACTGTCTCTCTGACCGCGGTCTCGCAGATGCATTCCCCGTACGGGACGCTCTCAGCCACGTGTCTCAGCTTCTTTAATCATCTGAAGTGTATGTTTATGAGGGTTACCATTTGATAGGTGCTGAGGTTCAAGGGATGTTCTCAGTCACCGAGCTCCCTGTGCTTCCTCTGCTCCTTTTGAGTTCACTGAAAATGAAAAATGCTTGGTGAGGTCGTCAGTGCACTCGGGTTGATCAATGACCTTGTTGTTTTTTTTTTTCAGTTAGGGTGGCCAACTCCTCCCTAAATGTCCGCAGCGACCAGCAAACCTTCTGATCTCCTAAAGCTGTCTTTCTCTCTGTGTCTCCTTCTGTTACCCAGATGCCAAACACAAGGCTGAGAGTGAGCTGACTCCACAGACGCGTCCACGCAGTAACACTCTGCCCAAGAGCTTTGGATCCACACTGGATCAGTCGGCTCACGAGGGCTCTGTGGAGAGTGAAGCACGGGAACACCGACCCACCCGAGAAGAGTCACTGGAGCTCATTCAGCGCTGCGTCCAAACCAAAAGAGATGAGGACGGCTCGCTGGAGGACGTCAGAGTGAGTTCCAGCTTCTTCAGCTTTAATTAGCAGCTTTGATTTATTGAGAACTCATCAAATCAAAATTTCTCAAGAAGGTATATTTGTAACATTTAATGGCTGGAATATGCTACATAACTTTTGCACAATATATCACCCCTGATTTAAGGCCCTTTCACAGTGAGCGTGACACGATTGATACCCTTCAGCTAATTCACGGCTGCTCGATAGGTGGCGCTGACGGAGAATGCATTTTTCCTCATGTATTCATCTTATTTGGCTTTAACCCTAAAACCGTATTCTGAATAAATGTGGGCAAAATAGTTTTGATTTATTTTAAAAAAATACTTCCCTTGATTTGAGCGGTACAAGACTTGGCTACTTTTCCTAAGTTTGCCTCCTGAACACACACAATTTTTTTTTTTTTGACTCAATTCTACAATGTTAAGTGGGTGAAAAAAAACCCTCCTTTATCTTGTATTTGGGTCAAAAATGGGCACCCATAGAAATGAATGGGAGAAACTGTAATTTAGAGCGTTCTAAAATAAGCCAAAATAAGACACCAGGTGACAGCAAAGTCACTTCCTCTTTAGGTTTTAGCTCTAGGAACTTATTGGAATGATATTTTAATGTACTTAAAAAAAAATGTAAAAAAATAAAATAAAACTACATAGAAATAATTTACATAGAAAATATGGCACTTTTTGAAGTAAATAATTTCAAAAATACCCCCAAAATAAAAAAAAACACCCTAAATGGATAGACAAAACTTTATTGAAGACGGTGATATAACATTTATAATAAATAAAAATTAGGATCACACCTGAGTCCTCTGTGCCCACATTTGTCCACAATTACAGGATTAAGGGCTATACGGTTTGAGGGCTACCCTAGTCCGCTGCACAACATACAACAGTAAATTAAAGATAAACATTGGTACTACACAGAAATCATCATCGAGTGTGGTCTAAAGTGGATTTTGATAAAAGAATGGGCAATTGTGCATTATTTGTAAACTGAATTACGCATTTCTCATGTAAGCATTTCTTATTCTTTGTTGTTATAAAAATACACAGAGGCACTAGAAAAGCACAAACAGAACATCATTTATTTGGCTTTATTTTTATTTTTTCATCTGTACAAACGTTTCTCTCAGTTTTTTTATGTGTGGGAACCTATGCAGAACTCAAAACGAGGACATGAACAGCTTCGTCATTCGGAAGGGCAGGAGTTATCACATAAAATGATTGACAACTCCAGTGCAAATGAGCTCTTAGACTCCTAACAGACATGCACTGAAGAAAACAGCGCTCTGTACGCCGTTTCAAGCTCGTCAGATCGCATAATTCAGTGGAAAATTAATAGAAATGATATTCTTTTTAAAAAGAACATATCATTGGTGTCTGAGAACAGATTTATTCATAACAAGAAATCAACCTGAAGATTCTAGAATGTTATCAACACTTTTGATCTCGCCTGGTGTGAACGGCTTCATGGGGATCTTTTGCGCTGTTTAATCGCACTCAGTGTGAAAGGTTCTTTACTGTCGATGCTAGTTGCAGAGAGTCGAAGCTAGTCTACAGATTTTGAGCAGCTGGAGTTGACCGATTTTGTATGATTGGCCCAGAAATTTTTTTTTTAAACTTCAGACCAGGGTCAGAAATTGATCTTAAAATAATAATAATAAAAAAAAAAAAAACATTAATGCACTCAACAGATATCTGTGATTTGAACGCTGCAAAAATGGAGCGTTAAAATAAAAATAAACGCTTTTTATTCATTTTCAGATTTCACTTTGACCACAACAGTCATAATCGATTTTGTTTCATTGTGTGGGGGAATTTTTTGCCTCCATGTTTAGAATTTTGGGGCCATTTTTTTTGCCCCAAACCCCCATTAATTTCCTACCCTGCTTCAGACTATGATACCGTCCAAATAGAATGGATTGTTTTCATTTGTCATGTGACTCCTGGCAAGGAGTCTGGTAGTTTGCCAATCATTTAGTGTATTGATACCCAGTTTTTTTTTTCTCTTTTACCATTTACGAAGTGTATGATGCCTAGCGTTTTCAAATCTGTTCATATATTAAAAGTTGTGTAGTTTATCCAGCCTTGATGTCTAATTTGAGAATTCTGCTTTTATTCTGCTCTCACAGAAAATGACCAAGGAGCAGCTTGCTAGTGAGAAAACTGTACTTCAGAAGAACCTTCTGTTCTATGAGGGACTTCATGGGCGTCCGGTAGGTGTCTTACACACACACACACACACATGCCCAGAAAAGTTGTCCTCATGTACACAATGCTCTGACAAAAGTCTACCCTACAGGTGACCCGAGAAGAACGCTTGATTGTAAAGCCCTTGTATGACAGATATCGTCTGGTCAAGCAGATGCTCACCCGTGTCAGCATCACCCCCATCATAGTAAGACACTGTTCCTCTTTCTCACCACATCCACATTAACCTTTTGGGACTTATAATATATAATTGGATTTTGCAATATGAAACCAAGTCTGGAGTTTCTATATATTCTGTATATTCAATGAATCATACTAAAAGTGGCAGAAATCTGATAGGATAGCGAAATTAAAGCTGATACTGCTTTGTTGTGTTGAAACAGGAACTAGTGTTGTTTTCGGATTGTTTGACACAGAGAAAGCAGAATAACCAGGTTTTTCTCTCTCACACAGACTTCTCCCTCCAGCAAACGCCGCAATCAAATGTTACAGCCCATTATTGAGGGCGAAACTGCTCACTTCTGTGGTGAGATTGAAGAAGAGGAGGAGGAGGAAGGCAGGAGCCAGCAGGAAAATGTAGAGATGCAGAGCGAGAGCTCGGAAATCATCATGGACCCAGTTGCCCAGCCCAGCTCCCAGCTGCCCACTCAGGAGGACGTCCTCAACTCTGGGAAGCTCAATCTCGATCTGCGTCTGTCCAGTTCCAACGCCTCCTCAATGTGAGTGTTGACCAGAAAATCGAAATTGAGTTTTACTTCCTCATTAAACACTCCTTGAACAGTATGGAGGTCAAAAGGAAATGCTGTTTCATCTGAATTTTCCTCAGTCTGGTATTCCCCAGCAGTACTTGGGGTTTAAAGTGTAATCTACATTGGCGGAATTAATGAGAACTTGATTTCTACACCTTGTTCATGTGCATGTACCCACATAGTCCTCCAGTTAATCAGGTAGGAGCAGCAATCGTCATATGAGGTTGATTAAAAGAGATTGGCAGATGTCTGTAAATCTGCCTGAAAGCCTTTAGCTGGATCATGCCGTAATCTGGTATGAAGTAAAATGACTGCTCACGCAGCCAGATCTAAGTCTAGCACACTGTATTGGGTGCCGCTGAGATCCATGCCACTAACTTTTACCAACCTGAGTTGACCTCAGCTTGTGCGTTTGTCATGCTGTGCAAAGGTTGTTTCCTGCTCAGGAGTGTACACACTACACAGTTTCCTGTTGCTATAGAATCAGGAGAGTTATAGCTCCATATGTAGAAATCCTGCAACTTAACCCCACTTGTATCCCATAGGCCTGAGCTCCTGGAACAGCTGTGGAAGGCAAGAGCAGAGAAGAAGAAACTGAGGAGGACCATCAGAGAGTTTGAAGATGAATTCTATCAACAGAATGGCAGGTAGGTCTCTCAAGATCATACTCGCCTGGACAGGAGTGATATACTGACTGAATTGGTAAACCAGTAGAAATGTGTGATGTTTTCAAGCAGGGAACATGAAGTACTTCTCCTAAAGCACATTATTGTCCAGCCTGGCCAAATTGAGTGAATAATGAATAGAAATGATGCCCAAAGATGAACAGTTTTTAGACGTTGGAATCCTGTACTTTTATTTATATTTTAAAATGAACTAGTTCAGTTCATAGTTCATACTTCAAAAAATGAACTAGTTAATTTATAGTTCTTTTTTTCCATATGTTGCGAGCTTTTTTTTTTTTAGGCTATTATTGCCACATACAACGACAGACAACAATTATTTTACCAACGGAAATGTAAGATTTTTCCCATCCTCAGCGATCTCGTCATAAAATCCGTTTAAATGATCATAAGACGCCTCCTCGCTCGCTGCTTTGTCGACGGCGGCCGCGGCGTGACACGGGTGGCTGGTTTTGCCAGATTGGGTGTTTTTTCGCTACATATTAAGGCGGCCTATTTACGTGTGTTTTCGCCTGAAAGGCTCTATACAAATCTGGCACCCTATTATACGAAGTTGAACTGAGAGAGTGTGCCTTCACAGATACCAGAATGAACGTGTTCACAGTAACGTTCATCAGGCAGTAATAGAGTACGTTCAGTTCACGTCCGAAAAATGAACGCGTTCAGGCACAACACTGAGATATATATATATATTTAATCAACCTATTTATTTATATAGTAGCCTGGTTAAAACCAAACCATTCTCAGTTGTAACTGAGTTATGGTCTAGCAAAGCGTCATAGACAAATCATTCCCAGAGGGGCGTCACCAACGGACGTCACGGATGGACCCGAAATCAGAGCGATGAAGGAGATGACGTATGCAGAGCGGCGGAGAAACATCTCCGAGTGTTGTTCTTTGCTTGATTTTTTTAACAATAAGGAAACGTTCAAATCGCTTAAAACAGACGCGATAGCTGATTCGAACGAGTGCTGTTTGACGGCGGCATCCATCTTTGTAATGTAGGCTACAAAATCTGCTTCAAAATCCCAGCGCTGTCGTCGTCATGTAAATCCCGCCCCAATGTTTCTGATTGGTGCCTCGATTTCGACGGATTGGAAATGGGCTTGAATGAGCTCTTTGCCAGACTAACTTTCAGAGCAAATCAAAATTTGCAAGAAGTTTTCTGGGTTTTCCCAGGCTAATACACTAGGGCTTAAAGCGTTAACAAATGCGAGTAATTCGAAATCCTAACACATTAAAATAATTGAACTCAAATACCCAGGCTTATTACATCAGAGATGGCAGAGATAATAGAAGCTTGCGTTGCGTTGAAATACAGACTGAACAGAACATCAAATCGCATCGCCGTATGGCCAGATTCTACCCAAACTTTCTGTCACATGTAGTAATACACACACGAGTCGGAGAAATAACAAAAAAGTCGTTTTAATGAAAAAAAAAAAGAAAACGCATAGGAGAAAGATTCAAAACTACGCATCAACACAAGAATACCTGACAGGGAAACGAACTCAAACTGAGGGCTTAAATACACAGAGCAAACTAAACAGCTAACATGATTATTTATGACAGAAGATTAAGAAACAAAAGAAGATTAATCAAACAAACTGAGAAACTGGCAGGCACAAGGAAAACAGAACCAAAACACATGCATGTAACATTTTCGGTGAGGAGAATAGGCCTACATTATACGCTAAGTTTCGGTTCATTTATGAGACCAGAGTCGAGTTTGCGCACCGGCACCTCCGTCCATGATGATCTATTATTTTCTACTATATTTACTTATTAATTAAAACCAGGCAATTGGTTGATGAAACATTTAACAATTAAGATAAAATGAATAAAAACCGAAATTCGCTTTAAAGAAAGGCTTTGTGCTTTCTCTTTGAGATCTCAAATGTTTGTTCCCCCGCAGGAATGCTCAGAAGGAAGATCGCATGCCGATGATGGACGAATACAAGGAGTACAAGCGCATCAAAGCCAAACTGCGGCTTCTGGAGGTCCTCATCAGTAAGCAGGATTCATCCAAGTCCATCTGAAGCGCCCGGTTCCAGGAGCCAATCAGATCAGGCCCAACCAACTTGACATCTTGACTGTAGTCCATCAACTTCCACTGTCGTCCCTCCTCACTCAGCCACTGAAGAAGAAAAAATAACAAACTGGAAGAATGAAATTCTTCTTGATCTTCAGACTTTTGTTTTTCTTTTACACTGACTGAGCTTTCTCATACTGAGAATCCACAAAGGACTGAGCGATGGCATCAGTACGTGTATGTGGACATCAAGCACTGAACTCTTCCTCAGACCACAGAAATGGTCATCATATTTCAAACACCCACATCATACTCCTCCTCTCCCTAATTTATGGGGCTCTTTATGCTATTTGAGGGTTTGATTTGGGTTCTATGTATGTATACTTGTACATATCTACACTATATTGTATGTAGGCATAAATATTTCAGTGTTTTTCTTGACTAAGACTTAGTGAATAATCAAAAATGATGGTGTTTTGCCCCCTCGCCTTTTGGTTCTAAATCAGAGGACTCCGGTATCAAGCTGGTGCTCTTTTTTTTATGACATTTGGATCACTTGTTCAGACTGACTAAAGCAACTCCAGCTGAATTGTCACACACTCTTCCTGATTCATATGTAAATTATTACACATCGGTGTATCTTCTCTATTACTGTGTTCACACCTTAAACATACATTTGACTAACGGCTGCTGCAATGAAAGCGTTTATATGCCAAACGGACAAACTGTTTTTCAATGTTAGATCACAGCGGTACATGGTAGATCATTTCTGACACTATAGATAGTATGTATAGGTGGAGTTTGTTCTTTTATATATGTTAATGTGTCCTTCAGTTTTTCTCACCTCCTAGACTCATGGTTTGCCAGTGTGTAGACATTCAACAAAGCATCCGGTCATGACCAGTAATGCTCCAAGTTAGAAGAACCTCTTCAAACAGCTACATAACTTCAGACTGTATTTGACTTTTTGGGAAGTTCAGCATCACTCTTCAGTATGTCATCTGATCTGTCATGGTCACTTTACAGCTGCCAGCTCAAATCCTGCTGGCATTGAGCGGAACTGCACAACAACTGCGTAATAAAGTCTTATTGAAGAGATAAGGATACGGGATTTACATGGGGTTGCTGGGATGGAGAGTGTTGCATGGTTTGAGGGGGTCGGATGGGTGGTTTGTTGTCGAGGTGGAATATTTATCAAGTGTATGATAGTTATAAATGTCAGCTTTCGAAAAGAAGATGTGATCGTGACAGAAGGAGGTGATGGAGATTATTTGCACAGCATTCTGGGAATGCAGACTGTTTTTTCTTTCCTAGTGTTTCTCGATTTTGCAAACACTACTTGCACGCGAAGGCTGGGAGTGCAGGTTCTTATTTGACGCATTCTGGCCCATCTATCACTCACTGTGTGGTGTCGTCCTTTTTTATGACCATTATTTTGTACTCTCGTTTTTTATCGTCTCGCTTCCTGCAGTTCATCTAAGCAGTGTGGTTCCTCTGTGATAGTGAAGCACCTACTTTGTCCTGTTTTGTAAATGCTTGTCAGTAGTAGGTTTGCATGGCAAAAATTTGTATTTCTATTTTTGTGCCATGAAAAATAAGCAATAAATTAGCATTGAGGCCTGTATCAGTGGAATGAGAGGCCTCTTGTATCCAGTATGTGCATTTTCAATAAACAGCTTGTGAGTATTATTGCCTGCTTGTGTTGATGCCTGTGGGGGTTACAAATATTAGACAAATGCTGTAAAAAGGTCAATATCATAATGACACAACAGAAGAAGTCCATAAAAGTACACTCACATTTGCCATTACACTGAAATCCAGTCATAGTTTGCACAAGATGTCACACTCTTTTAAGGATGCCCACCTGGAGGGCAAAACAAGGCTTTCCTTTATTGCCTGCCAGTCATTTTTACTAAGTACTTTTAAAGGGGTCATGAATTAAGTAAATGTCTTTATCTTTTGACTTATAAAATATCCTGCAACTTTTGTAACTTGTAATTTCCTCTCTTTAATTGAAACCAAGTTCAGAAAATGATTAATCTGGATTTTGTCACATTGTTATGTCATGGTGCAATGAAAGACCGCCTCAGAAGAAGAAATTCAACGCCTACCGCTACGTCACTGCCTCTTTAGCCACGCCCACCGGGGGGAACAAGGCAAAGTTTGGAAGTGCCAAGTTACTGTCTTTGCATTGCCATCAAAAAAGCATGTCAATGACAACCTGGTATGTGTTAAATGTGGGAGAGTAAAATACACTTTGACAGTACTATTGCTGACCTTGCATATCTCTTTTAAAAAGATGACTGAATAACTGGCTTTTCTTTACAAAGAACTATTGAAATAAAACTCTAAGCAAATAGAGTTTTGAAAATTCATTGTGTGCCCTTGTCCTAGAGCTGCATTGTAACTGGTCTGGGGTTTGGGTCAGGGAATGGGGTCATAAAACACCTGTCACCATGCAGGAACCTGTTGTAATGGCCTGTATAATACAAAAATGCAGTTCTCAGCATAAGTGTATGTAACACTGTGAGTTTGATATAATTTTCCACCACGTTCAAATAATGTGCATAAATGTGAATCTCTGAAAATTCTTGAGTCATGCACAGATGGCCATTTTGCTTTCACACTGATTTGATATGGAACATGGTCACACACACCATCTATGAGATTTTACTCAGTCAACTGCCTTTTAAAAATATGGATATAATATTACTAATCTGGAATATTAAAAATTGTAATGGTAACTTGGCTGCACATTTACATTGTAAGCCCCCTTTCTGCTCACAAAATTCCTTCATTGAGGCCTTGGGAACATGTGTGCAGTCTACAGTGTATGGCACCAATGAGGGACTGTAAGTCATAATCGGCATGGTCATCATGATTGCATTATCTTCATTAAAAATTATAATAGCCTATACCCTAAGTTGGCAAAAAACAAAACAAACAGACAACAACAAAAAAAAACCTAAGAGCGCTGGGTAAACTTTGTGAATGGCACGACAGAAGCTAAAGTTCTCCGCCTCTCCAATAGTGTAAAGGAGACAAGACGTGAAATAATCACGTTTGTCCACATTGGAAAACGTAGATGTCACGGTTTAAAGGTTCTCTGAGAGATGTGGGGCCAAAACATTTTTTGTCACATACATCAAACGTCTCCTCACTATCGGCTAGCTGCCTGTCCCCTAAACACACTGTAAAAAACGCCGTCTCTGTAGACACCACAGGCTACACAAACGGCAACAAAAACAATCATGTCTTACCCGGACCACGAAACCTAACAAACAGTGTTCCAGCCTATCACTGGCAAGAAGTATTTGAGGGTGGGTCTGGGGGGTTAGTGCGCGTGCACATGAAGGGTGTGTGTGTTTTTGAAGGAGAGCAGCGAAGCATCAGAGGGAAGTTTGAAAAATTACCGATACACGACCAAAGAGACGTCGTTCTGAGGAACAAATTAAAAAGAAGAAGGAGTCGGATAAAGAATGTGCGAAGTTCCGAATTTACATCGGTAGCAAAGCTTTTGAACGATGGCGAGAACTCCGGCGGCAGAAGGGCTTCCAGTCCGACATTCAGGTTGCTCTGTTTTTGCTGGACAGGTGGGTAACGTTAAATTGTTTTGTTTTTCTTCTAAATTGACGCTTATGTTCGCCAAACCCACACAAGGATATAATTAGCTAGAACTATGCACGTTCACATAATTTCAGGAAGCACGGAGGGGGAGGAGATGAGATGCGGAGGAGGGAGGGTCTAGCTCCGATTTGTTTGAAAATATTCGAACGTCAACACCCAGGATCGCTTTGAGAACCTTTAACCCCCTCAAACGTGAAACTTACACGTTTGCGTTAACACGTTCCAGTGGAGAGATACCCGGATGTTGACCTATTCTACACGCAATCGCCTCTGCCATAACGACCTAGGCTGTTTTGATTAAACCGAGAAAAATGGAATTTTGTTTTATTGACGATCACTGATAAATGTTATATTATTTAAAAATGCAAAAAACATTTATTTTTTTCAAGGTGAAAAGGATTAATTTGCCTTGATCCACAAATGAATCCTTTAAAAGCTGTAGACACACACACACCGAAAAAAAACATCTATGTCACGTTTTTAATGAAGTAGCCCGGTTAAACCGTGACATCTACACGTTTTTCAAAGTGGACCAACGTGATTATTTCACGTCTTGTTGTGGTTGTGCAGGAGCATCGTTTTTTTTTTTTTTTTTTTTTTTTTTTTTCCCTCATCCTTTTTCCTGGTTGCTTTTATAAACAGACAATAATTTACAGTGCATTTTTAAAATAGACTAGTAGGCCTATAAGGCCTAGTAAAATTACCATTAAGTAGAATTTTTTGTACTTAACTTTGACATTACAATGAACAAAGTAATTATAAAAATAAAATAATAAGTTATTAAAACATCTAACATGGCCACCACAAACGCATTTAATTTGTCTTCTACTTTTGCCAGCACTCTCTCCTGGCTTTTGCACACTTTGAGGTGTTCCCTGGTGTTTTAATTAAAGACTGAAATTCGGTATAACCTTCCATTAAAAGCTCTAGCTCTGCTTGGGAGAAAAAATGGGCGTACTCTTTGGCCATGCTGAACAGCCACTGTTTCTGCTATCGATGCATGTCCCCTTATAAACCAACGCGAGAACGCGCAGTTATCTCAGATAACATCCTATACTAATCATAACCGGCAGGTGTGTTCGAAGAACCCAATTATCCGGATCATGATTAGCACGATGATATCATCTTAGATGTCTCATTTGATGTCCGATGTTTTAAGCATCGTACGAAGAACGAGCCCCTGGGAATGAAAGCGAGGCGGTGGATACAACCCGTGTTTTCAATGTCATCCGCTGTAAAATAATAATGAAAAGAAAAGGTGTCCAAAGCTCATGTTGTCTGTTTTTAGTTTGTTTTTTGTCTACTTGCAATTCTACTTGCAAAATATACTTTGCAGTGTTTTGTCGGAAGAACAATCCAAAAACACATTAAGTAACAATAGTGTGTAGTGTACTTGCTTTCACTCTTGTTAAAAATCAAAGATGGCGCTGCTGTGAATAAGGTCTATTCCTGCAATACCGGACCGAGGCTTCAGATTCAGGGCCGTATTTCTCGGACCCTAGTTTTTTTTAATGACACCGCCACCTAACCAGTTTTACTCCAACAGAGGAGACCAGCTGATATAATATATTCATCTTAACCTATTTGTGGCGACAGTAATGCAAGACCCATCATGACATCTCCGAGATCATTTTCACTTTCATTTCCTCTCATCTGGCGATACACATAGGCGATGCATGACAGACCGCTGCCCTCTAGTGGCACTTTATAGACTTGCTGTCACAACACATTAAAACCACATGGCAATCAAATTCTCTAAACAAAGCTTAATTTAATACATTTGTTTAGAAATACATCAACACCTTGTTCACAAACCACATTCGTGCATAATCTATTGTTGATGCACTACACTGGAATGTCATAGTTTGAGAGTTGTGGATCATGATATGTAGTCATTAAATGTAATGGCAGCAGTTATACCAGGCATAGCACAAAATAAACTCTGAACCACTGGGAACAACAAAAACATTAAGCAATGTTTTAATGCATAGTATGACTTTCATATCAATATATATCCAAAAAAAAAAAAGTAGGTTGCTGTGAAAATCTCTGATGTGTGAGCTGGTTATGTGGGTAGTCAGAAACAATTTTCATTTTACAATGATCAGTATTGTAAACAGTGAAGCATTAAAGAGCCTGAAACTAACATTAGAAGAAACATTAGAAGACTTCATATTTTTAAAATAAAATAAAATAGTCTTCAAAAATGGCCAATTGTGTTGAATCACAGATCCAAAATCCCCAGTGAACCAGCAGCCCATGTCAGGGTAGAGCAGGATAAATGCTGTACTTTCAAAACTATTTGCTGTCTTGGTATTTACCTGCGACTGAAATACAACTCTACTGAGTACGGATTAAGATGAACAGTGCAATTTTACCAAAGAGACACAAAGCCAGTGATATTTCAGTGACCGCATCTATATAGAGAGTTAATATAAAAGAGTCTGTGTGTCCAACATGGACGATTGCACACCAAACTGCATCATGAAAAAAGGAAGCTTATGTACAAGTAACTAACATACAGTATAATCTATAGGATTATGAATTGCATTTGGCACATTAAGGTGCGGTCACGTTGATGTTCTGCAAACGTTCACTGGTAAAATCCAGCCATTTCAATAGGAATCCATGCAATCTGGAACGTTATGATGGCAAAAGATTTCTCCAAGCTGATTTTGCTTGGTTTTGGAAATGTGTGAGGCTGTGAGCTGTGCTTCATACATCCCTACAGTACATGATATTCTGCAGAAATGACGCTAATGTGACCGCACCTTGTCCCTGTCAGATTTATATGGTTTCTGTTTAGCAGTTTAACATCCTCAATACTATATGGCACGAAAGCAGCTGGTTAAAACAACTTATGGGCTTGTTCCCATATTACTTTTCAAACAAACATGAAACACTAAGTAGTAACCCTGTAACCAAAACAACAGAAGTCAGTGATATCCAGTCCTGATCCAGTTTAAAGGGTGTCATGAGCATTAGTGTTAGCCTGACATCTCATAGTTCAGAGCGTTGTAAGTCAGTAGTAAAGCAGACAGAGAAGCCTCTATTGGCACCTTCTTGACCTGCACATAGACTACAGCCAGATCCCCACAGCAGTCGGTCCGCACAGGGCGTATCCTGAGGTCGTCCCTTAAACGCGGATTCAGTCCAGTCAGCCCTGTATACATGAGGTCTCGTTACCCACAGTATGGGCCGATCATGTGACCTCTGTTAATAACAGAGCTAAATGGCACTTTCTGGAGACTGGAAGAGGTCAGGGCTCAGTGTGTGTGTGTGTGTGTGTGAGGCAGTCAGGCTTTCAGAGCTTCAAGCACCTGTCAGCATCTGGATTCAGCCTTAGATCACTGTCTGTCTGTCACAGCTCAGTCCTCGGCGGGTGTGAAGAGGCCTGCTGCCCAGGACTTTTAGTCATAATGACTTGTCAATAACTGACACCCCTGAAATAGACAAGAGACAGTGGTTTAGTTTAGTTTAGATTAGTTGTATACGGAGGTTGTAAGAGTGAAACAGACCTGCGTAGCTGCGGCCATTGCTCATGTTGGTGGGGATGAGACTCCATTTATCAGCAGCGGGGTCGTAGTATTCTACAGAGGAAAGGTTGCACGACCCGTCGTCTCCTCCGATCACATACAGTAAACCATTTATGGCACACACTCCTAAAGACAAAAAAAAAAAAAACAATAATACTTTTTTTAACATTCACAACTGGAAAAATATAAAACCATTTTCTTCAGATGCTTCAGCCCTTATAAAACATTTGTTGAACCGAAAGAGATTTCTAAAGATTTCTGGTATAGGATACCACATTTGATAATGAAGCTTTTTATGAGCTTCATTAAACAGTCTGTGTAAATACTCTTTTCCGGTTACTCGCCTGCATTTCTCCGGCACATGTTCATGTCGCACACCTGGCTCCAGGTGTTAGAGGCAGGGTCATAAACCTCCACACTCTTCCTCACCAAAGGACCATCATGTCCACCTGCAGCATACAGCTGTCCACTGAGCACTCCAACGCCTGTGCACACAAACACATCACAGCAAGAGAATACATGGAGCTGCCAACTGTAAGAATCAATAGAAGTGAGCCCAATGTTTTTAAAATCATGTCCAAAGAGGAACTCACCAGCTCCACTGCGTCTAGTGCTCATGTCCGCCACATAGCACCACTTATTACTGACTGGGTTAAACTCCTCAACAGTACTCAAACACTGCCGAGACGCTCCATCATAACCTCCAACAGCATAAAGCTTTCCTGTACAATCATCAGACACACTGTGTGAAATGAACTAGCACAGCCGCACAGTTTAAATATGTGACAACAACACCCTAGAGGTAAAATGTTTTTTGCAAATTCACTATTACAAAATCATGCCACTTAACAACATTTTATTGTTGCATGCCTCAGTAATGGTGAGCAGATTGCTCAACACTCAAAATGCTCACCGTCAACTACGCCCACACCAACACTGCTACGCCTGGTGTTCATGGGAGCCACAAACATCCACTCGTTAGCCTTGGGGTTATACACCTCCACTGATGACAGACCTGCAGAGAGACGGACACATTCATCAGCGTAACAGGGATACAAATGAGGCTGGTTGTGCATGTGCTAAGTCTTGTTAAGCGCCCAAATGTAAAAAAAAAAATATATAGTAGAAATAATAAAAAAAATACACTACCATTCAAAAGAAGTCTCTTATGCTCATCAAGGCTGCATTTATTTGATACAATACAATACAGTGAAAATAGTCTTATTGCAAAATAATACATTTTAAAATGATTTTAATATAATGTATTTTATTTCTGTGATAACAAAGCTCCAGTTTTCAGCACCCCATGATCATTCAAAAATTTTCTAATATGCTAATTTGCTGCTTTTTTATTTTTATTTTTTAACTATCAATGTTGAAAGAAACAGTTGTGCCGCTTCATATTTTTGTGGAAATTGCAGTCTAAAATATATATGGATAAAATTTAAAATAGCCTTTTGCCTCCTTGCTGAATAAAAGAAGAAAAAAAAATCATACTAATATTAGTAGTGTATGAATAATCCTGAGAGAGATTTTTCAAAGATATACCTGTACTCCCATCAAAGCCCCCGACAGCATACAGCAGGTCCCCCAATACAGCCGCTCCTAAAGTGCTGCGGCGCTCCTGCATGCTGGGGACGGAGCTCCACTGATCCTTCAGCCCATCATACACGTCCACCGTCCGGACACGCAGAGAGCCGTTAAACCCCCCCACAGCATACACCTTACCGGCCATATACACCACACCTAAATGAGACACACAGGCAGAGAGTGAGACCAAGAGAAGAGCACACATTGAGAGATGAGGAGCAGAACAGAGAGCAACCTGCTCGACAGCGTCTGGAGGGTAAGTCAGCCACCTGGTACCAGCGGTCCTCTTGAAAGTCATAGCACTCCACACTGCGGATGGCTTTAGGTGCCTGACCCCCTACGACCATCATCACCTGCAAGATTCACAACAAAAATCAATCCATCTACCTCACTACCTTCAAGGGCTTCAGACTGTGACTAAGATGGTCAAAAGTGCATCAAAAAAATGTAGTCTCATCTCATTATCACCACTTTCGGGGGGTTGGCGATTAAAACAACAGAGAAAAAATATTACAGATTTTTTTCAACAAGCCCCTACGGCTAGGGGAGTAAAAAAATATTGTGTCACAATATTGCAATACAAAAATGCATCAGTATGTGTGTTGTGGATAGTCATAATGGCCTGGTTTCTCAGACAGGGCTTAGATTAAGGCAGGATCAGCCCTTAGTTCAATTAGGACATTTACGTAGCTTTTATAAACGTGTCTTTAAAAAAAAAACCTTATTGGTGTTTATCTTGAGACAAAACAAAGGCACTGACATATTTTAAAATACAGTATGTCTGAGCTTAAAGTTGCTTTCAGCAGCTTGAACATGCATTTTAGGCTGGGACTGGGTTTAAGCCTTGTCTGTGAAACCGCAGGTAAATGTATTGTGTATAGTTCACCCAAAATAAAAATCACTGTGTTAGAAAAAAAAATCTAATTTACAGAGTTTTAATGTCAGTACAACATTAAACTACTATATGATGTTGAATATAACGCAATGGGGGAATATTTCTGGGTCCTGATAATGGCAAATGTATTATGTTATACCAGTAAAACATGGCCAACATTATTTTAAATATATCTAGTCAGAGTGAAAGCATGTTCGTCTAAAATAACTGTAGTTTCAGCTTAAGAATCATGAAAATGTGATTAAAACTAAACTAAAATTCCCAGACATTTAGTCGACTAAAAATTAACTAAACAAAAATAGGACAACATTAATTAAATAAATATGATGATAACTAAAAAGTATATATGACACAGGACTAAGACTAAATTTAAAAATAGCTGATAAAATTAACACCAACACAAACCATGACTCGAACTGGTTATTTTCAATGAGTCTGCCATCTGTCAGTACATCTGTCCATATTTGCAACAACTCCTCTCTACTTGAATGGAGCCATGTGCAGTCATAAGAGGAAATCCTCAGGACAATGACTGTTTCATGATGACTTTACCGATTGGCTCTTTTATTTAGAAAACAGGACGTATTCTATTATATTGCATGTTGCACTTTTTTCTCATTGATTGTAATTACGAGTGCAGCATCTTAGAATATATACAAAATTATGCTTTCTTGTGGTTAGCAGATAATAAAGGACTAAGTACATCCAAACTTGCCTGGTACTGTATGTTTCAAGCGAATCTTTGTGTTGCAATATATTAATACCTTGGGCAGACTGACTGGTGTGCGCGGTCTGGTTCTGTCAGTCTTTATAAGGTGCCGCTGGTCTGCAGGTAAAAGGTGGTACTTCATCGCCTCAATGAGAAAGTCCTTACAAGTGTTGTTGTTTTTTATTAAGGGCTCCTCCTCTACAATCTGTACAAGTACACATTTAAATCTTAAAAATAATGCTCAAAGAAAACAAGAAATGCAATCGCAACAAATATAGAGAGCTTGCTATAAAAACTGTCAGCAGTCATACCTGAACAAGGTAATCTCTGGATAGCAAGGGCAGTCGAACATGTTCCATGAGCTTAGGCATGTGCTCCAAACGGGCCTCTTTATCGTGCTTTATCCAGGCGATCATGGCCTCAAAAACCTGGGGGTGTCATAGACCGGAATAAAGTGAACTATATGTTTCATTGCATGATTGCAACTCACAGCCACAGCAGTGACACTGAGGCATCTGACAGATGACAGCTGCCATCAAGTGGGTGTGTGTGAGCGCAGACTGGAGACACAAGTTACTCGTAAGCAGAGAGCAGCTAATGCAGTGTGAATGACAGATGGCTGGTCGTCTCCTACAGCGTCACACACCAGCATTCGTGTAAAAGCCAACCATCAACTGTCTGCTGTCTACAAATCATGCACGGCTGAGCTAAAAACAGGCTCTGTGATGTGACGAAACATTGAAATTGAGAAGCACAATATGCGAAAAACAACAACAAGGTAAATGAGCTGGGTAATGCGTTACCTTCTCTTCAGTGGACACAGTCAGTTTGTCGCTGGAGATCAGACTGCACACCTGCTGCAAGGAGAGGGCCATGAACTCCTCACCGACCATGACATCTGTGAAGTGCTGCTCTGTTTGAAACAAGCAAACACGCTTAAAAAATGGATCTTAGCATAAAAGTCCATATTGGTGGGTTGCTTAATCGACTAGCTGTTAGCCATCCCACAATGATTCAAGAAGGAAGAGAGCTCACCGGCATAAGCGTGGGCCTGGTTGAGCAGTCCTGTGCAGGCGTGAAGGTCAGCGAATGCTCGGATGCCCAGGCAGTTGGTGGAATGGAGCTGTGTCTGCAGGAAGTCACAGCAAAGCTGCCGAACATCCATCAACTGCATCAGGCTGGCAGCTGGGAGTAACACCTGGTCACAGGAGGAATAGCACAAAAAACAGGTTATGTGTAATAAAGTAAAAGGGCAGGAAAAAAGTATAGCTAGTTTTCATATGACGTCACGTCACTGCGTTGCCATGGCGCGAAATACAAATGGAGGGCAGGAAGTGATTTGCTGTATTTAGAAAGCACTAAAACAAACTCAAAATGCCCGTGTTTTGAGTCATTTATGGTTACCGGAATCGATCAAGCCACAAGGAGTTTTTATTGTGTACCAAAAGTTGTTGTTCATAAGGGGGGAAAATGCAAGAAATAGATCGAAAAAATCTGGAAAAACAGCTTGCAAACCTATGTCTGCGGTCTGTAACATTAGTGATCACTTCGTCAAAGGTGAGTTAATACAACTTAAATGACTGTTTGTGTAACGTGTCCGAACTTTGTAAAGTCAAAGTATGTATGTAAGACGAGGTAGTTGCTGATATCTACAGCCTCGATGGCAGGAAAATATTTCAATTCAGTTGAAAAAATCGCTCCTCTTCATAACGCAAGGATCACGTCCAACATATGTTTGAGTTTTTGTTTATTTCTTTCTCTTGTAATAGCGTGTAAAGTAGTACAATACAGACTTTCCTCCATCTCATCCATTGCGCTCGTCACTCCCTGCCCTCCATCTGAATTCTGCGCATCATCCTAATCACGTGACTGAAACCCAGTTATTGAACACGCTAACCGAAATTGTATTGAATACTTGGTGGAAAAGCCTTTATTTACAATGTCAGCTTCAAGATGCTTCCTGTATGAACAAACGAATCGCTCACAGTTCTCAGGTGGGATTTTGGTCCAATCTTCTAAACAGACTTTAAATCTTGAATTTTCCGGTGGGTTCTCTTGTGATTCTAGATCTTCAGTTCCTTCCACAAATGGTCTGTTGGGTTTAAGTCTGGCGATTGACTGGGCCATTCCAACAACTTTATTTTCTTTCTCTGAACCAAATTCACAGTCTTCTTTGTTTTGGATCGTTGTTCTGCAGGAAGATCCACACGTCTCTCATCCTCATCATCCTGGTGGATGGCAACAGACTCATCTCAAGAATTTCCCAGTACATGGCTCCATTCATATCCCCTTTAATAATATGGATTCTGCCAGTACCATTAGAAGAGAAACAGCCCCATACCATTCCACCTCCAAACTTCACTGTTGGTGTGGTATTTTTAGAGTTATAAGATGAGCCATTTCTCCCCTCAGAATCAGAATGCATATACTGTGCATAAATAAAATAAATTAAAACATTTAAAAAAAAAAAAAAAAAAAAAACGTGAGGACTCATTCCTCATTTTAGAACACAAATGTATGCCACTGATATGTTGTTTGTAAGTACCTAGAGCTCCAGTAAAACATAACAAATCCCTTGTGTGCTTCTGAACACCTGGCAAGTAAAGTGCATACTGATTCTGATTCACTAATGATGACTAGTCTTTTAACTAACATAGCTAAAGAGTTGTGCATTATTTGAAAGGTTATAATATACATATACCACCATTCAAAAAAAAAATTTCTTTTGTTGTTTTTGAAAGAAGTATCTTGTGGTCACTGAGGCAGCCTCTAAATACAGTGAAAACAGTAAGCTTGTGAAATATTATAACAATTTAAAATAACTGTTTTCTATTTGAAATTAAATTATTGACATAAATTATCAAATGTAATTTATTCCTGTGATGGCAAAGCTGAATATTCAGCATCATTACTTCAGAAATCTTTCTAATACGCTAAATTATCCAAATTAATAAAAGATTGGATGACGCATAATTTCTTCTATTAAATCCAGACAAGACAGAGGTAATACTTATCGGTTCTAAAAACCGTCAACAAAACCTTTCGCAGCACGAATTTAACATATTAGGATGCCCTGTTACTTTATCCACTACAGTTAAAGACCTGGATGTTATATTAGACTGCAACCTGTGTTTTGAAAAGCATATTTCATATGTTACAAAAACAGCCTTTTTCCACCTTAGAAACATTGCTAAGCTACTTAACATGCTATCAGTCTCTGATGCAGAAAAGTTAGTTCATGCATTCATGACCTCGAGACTAAATTACTGTAATGCTTTATTAGCGGGTTGCCCTGCATCCTCAATAAACAAGCTACAGTTAGTCCAAAATGCAGCTGCTAGAGTTCTTACCAGGTCAAGAAAATATGATCATATAACACCGCTTCTGATCATTCCTAGGATATCCAGATATTGTTCGTTGCTCAGACTCGCTCTCCCAGTTTAAAACTAGACTAAAGATGCATTTATTTAGCCTGGAATTCATATACATTTTTTATCTTACAGTTACTGTAAATTTGGCCTCTAGTTCATAAAAGCCAGAGGAGAACTGGCCCCCGACTGAGCCTGGGTTCTCCCAAGGTTTTTTTTTCTCTCCATTGGGTCATCTGATGGACACCTCTCTCTCTCTCTCTCTCTCTCTCTCTCTCTCTCTCTCTCTCTCTCTCTCTCTCTCTCTCTCTCTCTCTCTCTCTCTCTCTCTCTCTCTCTCTCTGTGTGTGGTGTTGCATGCTGGGAGTGAGTGCGGTGTGTGAGAGACACGTGCGTGAGAGCGTGAAGTTTCTTAGTGTTTTCTTATATGTTTTGTGGCTATTTATTTATTTACTTATTTATTTTTGCACATGGTTTTGTCCTTTTCTTTTTTTCTCTCTCTTTAATTTTTTTTCATTTCAAAATCACTGTTTATTTATTTAAGCTTGTGAGGGTCGTAAAGCGGGATGGCTGCTTTCCCCGCGGGCAATGAGCCATCTCTATCGCTCCGAAATGGTTTCAGGTGCGTCCCCGAGGCAGGTAACGCTACTGCGATTGAAGAAGTGCTGTTAGCAACAGGAGAACAGGTAGGCCATGAAAACATTGTTTCTGCATCTCGCATGAATAAAGCAGTTGTCGTCTTTTTAAAAAACGAACAACTAGTAACCAAGGTGATTGAAAGTGGCATTTGGGTGAAAGAAACATATGTACCCGTTTCACCACTTTTTGCTCCAGCCACAAAAGTGACCATTTCCAATGTACCCCCTTTTATTAAAGATGACGCGATAGTGCGAGAGTTAACTGGGTTCGGAAAGATGGCTAGCGCTGTGAAAACCATTCATTTAGGTTGTAAATCTGCCGAACTTAAGCATGTTTTGTCTTTTAGACGACAAGCGTTTATGGTTTTGACCGCTCCCTCTAAAACACTGGATGTTTCGTTTCGAGTGACATGTGGAGAGAGTTCTTATATGGTTTATGCGAGTACTGATACGTTACGTTGTTTTGAGTGTGGAGATATCGGACATAAGAGATTGTCTTGCCCTCATAAACAACTAGCCGAGGAAGAAGCAGGGAAGTCGGGTTTGGCAGGTGCGAGTAGCGGTGCGACTGCAGTGGGGAAGTCGTTAAGTGACACAAGCGCTCGGAAAGAGGATGGAGAAACAAAAGGAGTAAATGTAACAAGTGATAGTGGAGTAGAGGTGAGTGTAAACGCGTCTGGAAATACTGAGGGGACAAACGTAGAAGTTTCGGCTTCTGGTGGAACTGGCATTTGTGTGTTAAGTTGTAAAGACGATCGAATGAATAATGACATTGCAGATTCAAATGATGAAGCGGAAAAAGAGTCTGAGGATGAAAGTAGAGATGATGATTCATGCATTGATGTTGACATTGGTAGATATGGAGATTTTTATTATGTTGAACAGATAAATAGTTTCCTGGATGAAACAAAAGGGAGAAGTGTTAATGTTGAAGAGTTTTTTCCTGATTTGGAGAAATTTATCGCATCCGTAGGCTCGTAAAGATTGCAATGTTGATGTTTTGTCGCAGCAAAAACGGTTCAGACTGAAGAAATATTTGACAGGAGTCAGACAAAAAATTAGAAAGATGAAAGGCAAACGTAGGTCTAGTAGAACTAATTCTAAATAAGCACACATGGGGATCTGGCCTTTTTGTGGTTTTTCCTTTTCCTTTACCTTTCCCCTTTTTATAGATGTTCTTAAAATAGGATCCTTAAATATAAATGGGGCAAGAGATAAAAGTAAATGGCCTTTATTAAAAGAATGGGTAAACTTGAAAGAAACTCAAGTTGTGTTTTTACAAGAAACACACAGTAATGAAGAGAATGAAACTGATCTGGGGATGTGGTGGGGAGGTGATCATGTCTTGAGTCATGGCACCAACCTTTCTGCAGGGGTGGCAATACTATTTTCACCCAGATGTAAAGTTAAAGTTTTGTATAAGAGTGAGGTAGTGAAAGGGCGCCTACTTGCTCTCAGAGTAGAAATAAAAAATCGAGTTTTTGGGCTAATAAATGCTTATGCTCCTACAACAGGTAAAGAGAGGATTGGGTTTTTTCTTAAACTTAAAGATGTAGTTTCCTCTTTTATGAATGAAGATTTTTTGGTAATTGGAGGGGATTGGAACTGTACTTTGGATTTTACTTATGATAGAAATGGAGAAGAACCTCATTTTTTATCAGCAGTTTCTTTAAGTGAGATTATCACACAATTTGCACTTATTGATATTTGGAGAGAGAGAAATAAAGCAGTTAAACAATATACATGGATTAAAGTGACAGAAAATAGAATTAGTGCAGCATGTTTAGATAGATTTTATGTTAAGAAAACAATGTGCAGTAGAATAGAAGAGACATGTATAAGTCCAAGCTCTTTTTCAGATCATCATTTAGTTTCTTTAAAAATTATTGTAACACAAACAACCCCTCATTACTCGTATTGGAGATTTAGGGCCAATCCCAATTCTATCCCCTACCCCTTCCCTTTCCCCTAGCCCTACCCCTTCGCCTTCCCCTTGACCCTTGAAACCGAGTGGCAATGCGTAGGGGTGAAAATATTCCCCTAAGAAATGGGACACCACTACGCCTCCGTTAAACGTCATTATAAGTCGTCGCTAGCGCCTACGTCACAGGAGATGCGCCGATGTTTATCACAACTTCCAAGATGCCGTCGACAGCTGCAGTTATCTCAGTCGCATGGGTTACAGCTATTTTCTTGCATCTTGTGAAGTTCGCAGGAAACAACGGAGACGACGAAAATATGTTGCGGGACTATCGTTAGCAAACTACAGTAATTTTAGCGATTTTTTTTTTTTTTTTTTTTTTTTTTTTTTTTTTTTTTACAAACGTTTCTGTGAAGAAACTGACCGTAAATATGAACACAATATTGAATGTAACATAAAGCAAATCATTATTTGTCGTTATAATACTTATTAAAGCCACAAATACTTACATTTATGGGTCTCCTTTGTCGCTTGGGCAGCCAGCCTGGGTTAGCAGTGACGCTTCTCATACCCCTTCGTTTGAAGTGTGCTCCCGAAAAATCTTCGTTTGAAGGGCTATCTGGCCCTTCACCCTAGCCCTCCCCCTCCAACCAAAAGAGAATTGGGGCAGCCCTACCCCTTCACGTGGACGCGCAAAACGGAGGGGAAGGGGAAAGTGAAGGGGTAAGGGGTAGAATTGGGATTGGCCCTTAAAGGTGCCATCTAACATCATAAATCAAATCCTACTCCATATTCCATAACAGATGGGGGCAGTATACCTCCAAAAAATGACTTGTGCTCCTACCATCGCGCATGTTATTCAAATCATTTGACATGATAGTAAAAGGTTGGAAGACCGCAGTTTCACGTGGAACATTTGGAGATTTTTAGAGATCAGAGACTCAATGAACTAAACACTAGAGTGAACTAAACTAAACACTATGAATCTCAACACTAAATGATGAAGACCGCCTCATAGATCTCAAAAACAAGCTGGTGCATTTCGACGGTATGGGAAAATAAAAGCTTGGGCAATTATTTGAAGTTTATGGTATTCGTTTTGTTCATATTACACTTTTATTGTTAGTGAATTAATTTGACAGACAGCATTCGCTGATGTTGATCAAGCTAGCGCCGTGAATTCACCGTGAGACACACGCAATTGACACTTAGCAAGCAGGTTAGTTAAGCTCTCAGATTCTGTCAATTATATTACGCAATTCAAAGAATAAATACCGTTTTGGCGCTTGTACATGTTACACTACAGATCCCTAGCGCACGTGAACCGATCGTCTCTACTAGCTGGAAAAAGAACACGAACACTGGTGAAAGATACAGTATGCTACAACTTACCAAAATGTATTCCTCATGCATAATGTCGACCAATCATTTTTTGAACTCTTCCCTGAACTGAAATGTAGTAATTGGCTGTATTTCCACACGACTGACATCAGGTTCAAGTACACACAAGCCGGCGCGAGCGCGACTCACTCGTCTATTGCAGTTTGGCTGGTGCTAACGTTGCCCGTCCGCATACCGCCTCCCATGGCCGGAACTGGTATTACGATACCTGCCGGGCCGGGGCTAGTAATTTAGCATGCTAATTCAGGTTAATATCTCGGCAGCACTATAACTTGTCAGTTTTTTAATGACATATTTGCACTTATTTCTTCTCATTCTTTTGATGCGTGTAGCTCATTTTTCGTATATTATTACCTCAATTATTACATATGGCACCTTTAAAAATAGTTTACTAGAGAATCTTGATTTCCATGAAAAATTTAAATGTTTTTGGAATCACTGGACAGAACAAAAGAGTAATTATGAAAACCTTCTTCAATGGTGGGAGGTGGGGAAAGTTCAAATTAAGCTTTTCTGCCAACAATATTCATCACAAGCTTGGAATAGTTTAAAAAGGAAAATGTATAAATTAGAAGATGATATTTCTGCATTGTATGTTTTTTTTGATTGATGAGAACGACAGGGGAGTCCAGGAGAATTTGTCATCTAAAAAACATGAATTAAGAGGTATTTTACATGAAAAAGTGAAATCAGCACTTGTTAAAGCAAGTTTTATTTCCATTAATGATATAGATGCACCTTCAAAATATTTCTTTAATTTGGAAAAGAAGGTTGTTAATAATAATTATATGCATTGTTTAAGAACACCTGATGGACAAATTACTTCAGATCCTTTAATGATGAGAAGAACTGCTGTTGATTTTTATTCTAATTTATTTGCCAAAGAAGACATCGATTTGAACACAACCTGTGAACTGTTTAAAGATCTGCCAATTTTGAAAGATGATGAAAGACTTTTTCTAGACTCCAGCATCACGTTTGAAGAAGTAACTGATGCAGTAAAACAACTTTCAACTGGTCGAGTACCAGGCCTTGATGGACTTACTGCAGAATTCTACAAATCCCTTTGGTGAATAATTGGTCAGGACTTCTTCAATGTTCTTGAAGAGAGCTATAAATTGAAGGAACTGCCTAAAAGTTGTCAAAGGGCAGTCCTTTCTCTTCTTCCAAAGAAAGGAGATTTGTGTTTACTTAAAAACTGGAGGCCTGTTGCTGTTCTAAATTCTGACTATAAGATACTGTCTAAATCAATTGCAAATCGCCTTAAGACGGTTTTAAGTTCTTTAGTTCATGAAGATCAATCATATTGTGTTCCTAAAAGATGTATTTATGATAATTTGTTTTTAATGAGAGATATTTTAGAATATGTAAAAATGTATAATGTCAGTACTGGTCTAATATCATTAGATCAGAAAAAAGCTTTTGATCGGGTGGATCATTTGTATTTGTTTCATGTTTTAAAGTGTTTTGGTTTTGGTGATGATTTAATAGCGTGGATAAAATTGTTGTATAAAGGTTCCGTGAGCATGATAAAAATAGGAGGTGGGTTAAGTGTACCAGTTCATATACAAAAAGGAATCAGACAAGGTTGTCCAATGTCTGGCCAATTGTACAGTCTGGCGATTGAACCCCTTTTATGCATGCTTAGACGCAAACTAAAAGGATTAGCTGTTAATGGCAGTTTAAGAAAACAGTCTATTATATTATCTGCATACGCAGATGATATTACCGTAATTGTTCAACAACAGGAGGATGTACAAAATTTAAAGGGGGCTTTAGACATGTATGAAAGAGCTTCATCTGCTAGGCTTAACTGGGATAAAACAGAAGCTGTGTGGTATGGTTCTACTGGAAACTTTAATATGACTTTGCCCAAGCTCCCTAATAATATTCAGTGGGGTACACTAGGTTTGAAATATCTAGGAGTGTGTATTGGTCAAGAGGAATATAGAAAGAAAAACTGGGAGGGTTTAGTGGAGAAGGTCTGTGCGAGGTTGTCTAGCTGGAAATGGTTGCTACCCCAGCTATCTTTTAGGGGGAGAGTACTGATTGCCAACAATCTCATTGCCTCAATGCTTTGGCATAAATTTATGGTTGTGGATCCACCAGTGACGTTAATCCAGGAAATTCAAAAGAGACTTAACTTTTTCTGGTCTGGCCAGCATTGGCTGAGAGCTGCTGTCCTCTATCTTCCTGTTCAAGAGGGGGGACAGGGACTGATCGATATTCGGGCTAGAGTGACAGCTTTCCGACTGCAGGCTGTTCAGCGCCTACTATATCACCAGCATCATGGATGGATGGAACTAGCGTGTGCTATCCTACGCAAGGCTGGACGGATGGGTCTAGATAAGCAGCTATTTACCATAACCTTAAAGAGAACTTCTCTTGGTGGACTTAACCCCTTTTACATCAACTTGTTGGACTTATGGCAATTGTTTTCTGTTTCAAGAGAGTGGTCAAAACCAGGACCGTGGATATTTAACGAATCTCTATTTTTTAATTCTCTTTTTCCTGTCGAGATCCTCAACTCTGAGACCATAAGGTCAAATTTGATTTCTGCTGGAATATCCATGTTTCAGAATCTCAGAAAAGGAAATGGGTGGATTGAAACTGAAGAATTAGCCCAAAAAGTAGGTTTCAGGTCTGTGCGTCTTGTCAACCGACTGCTAGAAGACCTAGAAGCTGCACTTCCGGATTCAATCAAAAAATTTCTTAAAGAGACTTGTGCAGATGATACAGAGCCTTTTGCTTTTCCGGAATTTGACTTTTTGATGGAAAAAGATGATCAAGTGGAAGATCCTGTTAAATTGCTACATTTGAATACTCCAGAAATGGGATTGTTCAATGGGTTGTCAAAAAGAACTTTATATACAGCATGTGTCAAAACAATGAACTAAAGACCTTAAGGATCAAATAGGAAGCAAATGGACTTTAGTGTTGGGGTCAGGCTCTTCCCCGAGTGGTAGTTGGCGGACCCTGTACAAAAAACCCTGTGAAAAGAGAGTGGGAGATTTGCAGTGGAGAATTGTACACAGAGTTTTAGCCACAAACAGACACGATGAAAATAAATGAATCTAACCCAGCATCAGCTACTTAACAAAAGCAACGGCCACGGGGAGGAACAAGACAGAGTTACAATGTGCAGAATTCATTGAATGGCCACTTTCTTCCAAGAAATGGCTTCTAGGAAAACTTAACATTGGAGCATCTGCCCATCCTGTCCAAAAACTAGGCCACTTCACACTGCTCCAGCACAACTGGCATGAAGCGTCATCTGTTCATCTGTTCTCCTCTGCTGTATTCTGTACATCTAAACAAAGGCCCAGACACAAACAACAGAATATACTGGGACAATAGAGCTCCAACACAAAGGGCAAAGTGCACATCACAGAAAACTTCCTCTCCCTCTCTGCTCATTTCCTGTTCTAATAATTAGAGGAAATGCCTTGCCTCTCAGCACTCACAACAGAGCCACAAAAGCACCAGAGAACCAATGGCAGAGAGTTAAATCAGCCTTTACACAAAGAGCTACAGTACAGTACATTCATGCCTTGACTTACCTGAACGTTATCCTCAGACACTTCAATCTCAGCAGTGTAAATATAATCCACCAGCTTCAAGAGCGTCTGTCCATCAACATCCCTGATCTCGACATGGTGAGCCTTGCTTTCACTCATGTCACCTGGACACGTCAATCACGATACAGAAACAGAGAGCATGAGCATGAGCATTACACATACAGATCCAGAAAACTCAATCAAAGATCTAAAAAATAACCATTGAAAATGAGACTTAAATAAGCAAGAATGAACATCATAATGTTTCTTTATGCAGAACAATCAGCAGGGACATTTTATATCACCTAATGTCACTCATATAGCTTCAAATACCTTGTAAAAAAGGGTTAGTTCACCCAAAAATAAAATGATCACCCTCAGTGTTATGCCGCGTTCCAGGCAACCTGTAACTCGTGTTTTTCCAACCTTATACCCGTGAAAGTGCACTGGAACGGCAGTCAAACTCGTGACTTCCCACCCGTGAACTCGTACTAGATCGATGTACTCCCAGTTACGAGTTCTGACGTCACATAGCCCGCGAACCAATGACAGCCCCTACTTATGCAGCGTTTCTGCAGGCGGTACACGGTGAGAATACACTTTAGAACAATATAACGTCAACTAGTTTTCAGTCCATTGAGTGCAACGATAAATATATACCAAATACATTTCCAAATATACAAATAAAGTAAAATAAAGAGTATAACAGCTTATCTTGCCTCATGCGCTATTTTTCCTCCTCAGTTTCCCACAAATAAACAAGGAGTAAGCACCTTTGGCGTTAGAAAATATTACAAACGCGCGTGTGCCCCGTAAGGTCTGCCATGCTGGTTTGTTTACATCTAGGTAGTTTGGCGTGAATGACCTGGAATGCTACAAAGTCGTAAGTCGTGGTTTGAAGTCGTGATTTACGTGTTCAAAAACCTGCCTGGAACGTAGCATTAGTCCAAACCTGTTTGACTTTCTTCTGTGGGGCATAACATAAGTCAATGGGCATCAAAACTTTTGGTTAGCAACATACTTCAAAGCATCTTTTGTGTTTTCCAGTTTTGAAATGACATATGGGTGAGAATTTTTTTTTTCATTCCTAAATCATAATCATAGATCCTACATTGCTAAGACATGTTGGTCCCATGAACGTAAGAAAAGCATTAGGATGTGTATTTGTAGAGTACCTGTGAACATGGCGCAGAAGTAAGGACTGCAGGACGCTAACACTACTCTGTGTGCTGGTACTTCCACTTCACCCGCCACCAGCAAAACGTCACAAAGCATCCTCCTACTGTGATTATAAAGAAAAGAAATCTGAGGATCTAGAGCAGGGCTGTTTCTCCCAAATATATCATAGGCCTAGCCTACATAGTTTGTAGAAACCATAGGGTGTAAGGGTCTTTGCGATCTACAGTACTTATAACATATGCAATCGCTAATTAACTCTTAGTCAGATTAAGCACTTTTCACAATACAAAATGTTTTAAAGCAGTGTTACAGAATATGTTAATCTTTAAAATATTTTAATATCGTCATGCCTCATAGTCACATTTAGCAGATTCGAGCTGGGCGATGATATAGTTTACATTTTGCGACGATGCAATGGAGCAATTGAAATATGCCATTTAGTAAGCATATGAGTGTATACTGTAGGCCAATATGAGGATAAAGTTGGGCATTTGTAGCCTATATCCAACTTTATATAAAAAGCTGGGTGATAATATTGGATAATATAGTTACATTTTGTGACAATAAAAACAACATAAAAAAAGAAAAACTTCAAGACCAAGACCAGACTTCATAACCAAATGTTTGAGTGAGGAACCAAACTTGATGTTAAGAATCTATCCATACACAAATTAAAGGGTTAGTTCACCTAAAAATTAACCATCAAGCCATCCTATGTCTATGTGTATATGACTTTCTTCTTTCAGCCAAAAAATGTTCTGGCTCTTTCGAGCTTCAAAATGGGAGTGAATTTGGGGATTTTGAAGCCCAAATAAGCACATCCATCCTTTATAAAAGTAATTCATACAGCACCAGTGTGTTAATAAGGCCTTCTAAAGCAAAGTGATGAATTTTTGTAAGAAAAATATCCATATTTATGACTTTATAAACTATTATCACTGGCTTCCGGTAACAAGTTTAGTTCCAGCCGAAGAGTTTAGAAGCTGGGATTTTTTTTATTTTTTTTTATATAACTCCAATTGTATTTGGCTGAAAGAAGAAAGTCATATAGGGTGGCTTGAGGGTGAGTAAATGATGGGATCATTTTATTTTTTTGGGTGAACTAACCCTTTAACCTCTGATTGAAATTGTCCTCTTCAATGACTATGGTGGTTAACTTAATAACATGATGTGCTGAGTAGGTTTACCAACCTTCTCAAGTCATTCATAAGACGAAAGGCTTTCCTCATGTGTGTGTGGCTGATGGTGTGCAACCCTGGGTCTTTGGCATCCTCCTGCGAATCCAAACTAGGCAGAGGACAAGGGACTCCATATCTAATAAATGAACCAAAAAATATCTCTTCAACTAATATGTTTATGTTAATTACACTAATGCTCTAACACCATGAAACTCTAAAATAACGGGTCATTTGCTCACAAACTAACTTTTACTTGTTTCGTATGACAGCTTCATTGCACAGTTCTGCACCATTTTGATGATACGGGATAATAAAAGATATTACCAACATCAGTGCATCGAAAATCAAGTGTCCGAGACGATTAGCTCAAGATTAATTTAAATGTCTCGTCAACTGCTGGAACAATAATATTTCACACGTTTACGAATATGTTTAATTCAATTCTCATATATGAAACTTAAAGATTAAGTATCATGTTAAAATGTTCGCTGCTGAATTCGCAGAAGAGATGTTAAGTGAATTCACAACCTAACGCTAGCAATTTAGCTGCTACAAATAGTGGTAACAGCAAAACAAAACGCGCTCTTCAGTTCGTTTCACGGTACAAATAACAACTTTATCGGTTACAAACCTGTTCGGTTTCCTCTTCACCAAGAACATTTCATTAAACGTATCTATTTTTGCCGTTATAACACACTTACCCTTCACAGTCCATATCCGAGCAGTTTCGCGCTAGGCAGTTGGCTAAAGTTAGCTTGCTAACGTTACATTATTTCCGTGCATGTTTTGTAAGTCTCAGGTATTTTTAATTGACGTTAGTGGTAGCTTAAAGGCTCAAGTCGAGTGGTGAATGTCTTCTGTCTGTTTGGTGGTCAGAGCTGCTCCTCATGAGATGGCCGTGGTTGTTTATATGACTCGATTGCAGCTCACAACCAACGCTGAGCTTTGACTTGACACCCGAGGACGTCGTAATGGTCCTCCATCATCAGCGCGTTGCCTGGCAACAATGATACAATCGCTCCACAGTCACTCTTGATGGCACTGCCACACCACTGCACTAACATGCATTTGTGCTTATCGGCTATATAGAAGTTAATCATTCATTCATACACTTAGTTTAAAGCTAGGTAAATGTTTCTCATTGCTCAGCTTATTTCCAATCTATTAAAAAAAATTGCATTCAAACAGACTCAGAGTCAAAAGTTATCCAGTTAATATTTTTTTATTATTTAACTCATATCAGACATTCAATGCCAGGTTGATTCCTGCTCATATGCACATGTACAATGATTCCAACCACTGTTCGCATTTGATTCAACTGCAGTCAAAGGATCAGGTGAAGCCGCCCTCCAGGTACTATCATGGCATCATCTTGGCAACAGGCCTGTAAAGACAACAAGCCCAGACATTTTTAAGTTAAGAGAGCATAACAGATTTAAACAAGAGATAAGGGGGGAAATGCACTACAAAGTAGAAACAGTTTATCCGTTACAGTTAACATCAAGTGCCCTATTATGCTTTTAAGAGGTTACCTTTCATGCAAGAATTCATTACATGTATAGCAATTTCTCTGCGCTTCAAATCGAGGCTGGGACCCCAAAATACATTTTAGTCCAAAAATAACAAAAACTCAGTTCTGTTGTCCGAACGAAATGTATTTTCGATGCTTTAAAACATTCTAGCTAACCCACAGATGTCACATGGACTACTTTGATGATGTCTTTATTTCCTTTCTGGACAAGGACAGTATACCGTACATACATTTTTAACGGAGGGACGGAAAGCTCTCGGACTAAATCTAAAGTATCTTAAACTTGAACAGAGTTCTTACGGGCTTGGAACGACTTGAGGGTGAGTCATTGATGACTACCAACCAATAATGTTCATTTTTGGGTGAACCAACCCTCCTTTAAACTGTGCAGTTGTTGACTACCAAAACAACGCAATACATTTCTAGAAGTACGTTTTGAGCACCAGCAAATCTGGAAAGAATGTCTGTATACAGCGTCATATACTTTGCATTTTAAGCCAAAGACTGACTAGAAAACGAGCATGGATTGCAGCAGTTAAAGGGAAAAATGCAAGAATCCCATTTTTGTCAAACAGTAACCCCTAGAGTTGCTGTAGAGTACTTTTATTTAACATTACTGTCGTAAATACCACTCACGCAGAGCGTGACACATTACATAGTATACAATAGTACAGTGTTTAATTTGACGTTTAATGAGATCTAATATATGTTGTTGGTGAGAATTTTCACGCGATTAAATACATAGATCCGACAATTATCCCCATGAACTTTAATGGTCAAGAGGCAGAACTTTTGCCAAGTGTGTCAGAGGTTCTGGGTTCTTCTAATCCCTACTAGTTGTATAGTTTTTTTTCCTCATCCAAACCGATTGTTTATTAGTGGTTGTATATCAAGCAGGGACACATTTTTTTTTTTTTTGTGCATTAGGTTTTGTGATGTCACCGTAACAAATATAGAGTCTCTCAGTACCCGCAATGGACAACATGTGATGAGTCGAAACAGCCACCATTCAACCCGAAAGAAGTCAAAACCATTTCAACAACTCTGAAGCTATTCAGTGTAGCTAAAAAAAAAAAAAAAAAACATAGAATCCCTTTAAAATACTCCCCATAAACGATATATGCACTCTTTTGGGGGACAAAATCCTATCTTAGGGCTATTTCAAGTTCTCTATGCACTCATTAAAGTTTGATAGGTGAGATACTGTAAAGTTGATTGACAAATTGATATAAAACTGGCACACAGGCATGTAAATAAATACAACATAATTTGCTGTTATTTTATTGTAAATAAGCTGCATGTAGGATAAAACTATGTGACTGATGTTTCTGGGACAGAACGCACAAGCGATTTCAGTCGATTCATGTGCTTGAGTCGACTCCCAATCACTATTTGTGTCATTGTGTAATGTGTGCATCAAGTGCAGAGGAAGCCTCTGGAGCTGAAATGCATTATGGTAATGGCCATTTTGCTTCCAACGCATGTTGTAAGCGGTAGACCAATCACAATAGTCTGGACCATCTGACCAATCAGAGCAGAGAAGACTCTCAGAAAGAAGGGGTTTAGAGACTGAATTCTTTATGGAATTGTTTCAGACACTGTGAGAAACGAGGTGACGCTGCAGTATACATCATGAGGAAAAAATTGAAGTTTTGTGCTTTTTTTTCAGCAAAACAAAATTGGGAAACTTTAAAACTGTATATTAGGGACACTTAAAGAAAAAAAAAATCTTACTGAAAAGCCCCACAAAAATATCACAGAGTGATTTGACAAATCACAGAAAATTTAAAGTAGTATGTAATCTGAATACATTTTGAAGTTTGATCTCAAAAGCAAAATCACTGAAACAATGCAGTTTTTTATCAAATCTTACCAAAGGCATCTTTCCTCGACATAGGCATCTTCCACATGAATCTAGCATATGCGTTCATATGCAAACTCTGCTAGACTAAAAAGAAGAGGAGGGAAAAGGAATTGTAAACATAATTGGTATGACCATGTGTGAGATTTTATATACACATACATACACACACACACACATATATATAGATAGATTAATTTAAAACTTGCTCACCAAACTGACTGGAGTTCTTCCATTTTTCGAAACAACTGGATTCACAGCCACGGAAGAGGTTCATCAAGCGGCCACACTTGGAAGTGAGATTTTATTTAAATCCTTCCATTGCATACCCTCTGTGGGAAAAAAAGACAGATGCAGATGCATGTAAGCGTCAAGTCAACAAACAGTGTCATGAAACATTTCTGTCTACTGTCAATCTATTACACAACCCCATCAGATTTACACGTATTGTCTTTAAGGAGTGTCTATGAAGGAGCTGTGCTTTAAGAATGAGAGTAGCAGATCTCACTTGTTAAAGCCAATGTCAAGTTGTTTTACTGTTGAATCGTCACTAGTCTCACTGAATTATCAATAATATCCACTGTCCTCTTTAAGAGTCCCAGAAATGTAGGACAAAACACGAGCAAAACACCGAGATGAGGAGGGGAGGGGGATTGATAAGATGTAAAGTAAATAACTGAAAGCACAAACCTTGCTTAATAAATGCTGATCTCCTTTGCATTTGATGTCATTAATATCTGGAACTAATGCATCAAGTAAACAGGAACTATAAGCTCCATTCTCCGGTTTGACCTTAAACTGGAAATCGGCTAAAATATTGGATTAACACATAACTACATAGACCACAATCACCACAGCGTCACACACATTTAACTACAGAGTATGTTCTAATTGCCACTTTTTCTCTGTTACATGATCACCGCAAGTTAATGCTATTCACAGCTAGCATTTAGGAAATGCTGAAATTGTGCATGCACGCTTTACTTTAACGACTCACAAATACCTGATTTTCTTCCAGGTGGATTCGAAGTATGTTAAAGACACACCTGATGTAATGTCTTGTGTATAAAGTATTTCTACAAACCTGGAAACCTGGTGCGATTATCCTATGGATTTTCAGCTGGGTTTCTACATCTCTGGAGTACCCCTGGAGAATCCAATGACGTAGTAGTGGACACAGCTAAGGTATAGATCCATCTTATTTGATCACTAAAAGTATTGGAACAAAGCTCTAAACATATTTTAAGAATAAAGACAACATAAGGTTGGGAAAATATTAACATCCCCACATGTCTGATGCAAAGAAATGTAATGTTGAGCACTAGAGCCAATAGGTGCACCTCCAATTTTAGTCTTACCTAGTTGGAAAGACAAATCACTAAACGGGCCTCGTACGTCAAAACCACCCAATAAATCTCAGCTCGTCAAGAACCATAATGGCTACGGAGTAATGGTTTTTATTAACAGAAGTACATACAGTTCAGTTGTATCTGAAATAAACAATATTCAATAGGTTATTCCGTTGAAGCAGTAATACAATGAGACAAGAACATTAAAGTCCTTTACTAAATGATTAAACTGTAGAAAAACAACTCAAATCTGTCTTCAGAGTCCCATCAGAAAGGTTCACTGTAACACCAATGACAACATTTTCAGTTTGCTTTAACTATTTAACAAAAGACACTAATTGGGAGAGACACGTTAGTCACTATAATAACGAATATTGAGGAGTTTAAGTTAGCCTGAACATTTGAAACTAGTCCATTTAACAGTTTTGTCTGAAACGCCACAGAAGTCTGTTTATTCCGAAACGTTTCTTATGTTAGGACGAACAACTTCTAGTTGCCATCGAGCCTAATTAAATAAAGTTAAATCTTTAATTGGTTGGCAACAGACTCCACAGCGAGTCCTTTATGAACCTCCACTTTTTCAGTGGCCATATTTCCAGAAATATTTCCCCCCATTTATAAGAAGTCCTCATTTAAATGTTTTTAACCATAAACCAAATCAACCACCAAGGTAAATCATATTATTGCAAACTTTGAAGTAAAAAAGTATTTGAAAATCAGACAAAAAAGGTACAAAAACAAGGTAACTGCTATGAGTAGAAAAACTACTAAAAATAAATAGCTAAAAAATATTGATTTAATGTCGTGTAATATTTTTTTTACATTATATTTAAGTAGTTTGAGAACGATTATTAAGTCATTTGCTATACCTCATGGGAGTAGGCGGTGCTAGTGTTTTTACAAGCACGTTTCAATTCTTTGGCTGTGGAGGGGTTTATTTTTCTTTTACAGAATCATAGTTATTGTCGTTTGTCACTAGAAATTAATTTTTTAAGCATTTTACGTCGAGTTGCACTCACATGATGTGCAGATAGTACCCGTTGCCAACCAATTAAATCTTTAATCTCAACAGGGGTTCACTGCGATTGACTAAATTTAAACCAGATTTATATAAGTCTAGAATAGAAGAAAACAGACACAATAAAGATACAATACATATGCTAAAAGGAGAAAAACATGCCAACACTAACAAGCAAAAATACTAATTTTAACTTAATCCCAATGCACCAAAAAAACAAAAACGCATGGGAAACAGTTTCGCAAACAGGTATAGCCTGCCACCTTATAGCCAGCCAGTCTTATAATAAGTAGAGATCCAGAGTAGTAGTCCTATGTCTTGCTGAAAAAAAAAACTCCCTATTAATTCAGGGAAGAGAGCAAAAGGATGTGTAGTAGTAGTAGTAACAGCTGTAAGATGTTGAGCAAAGTCGGATAGGTGAGCCCTACCTATGATTTGCTAGGCTGGATAAGTTGTGACCTCCTGAATGGAGCTTGGGTGATTCAGTCAATGCCACGCCATATTAAGGTGGCTAACTCTGGCTACTTAGCTGAAGATAATGTGTGGTCAAAACTGTGATGTGGGCTGGGGAAGGAGCTGCTCTTAATACGAGACCTAATCAACGCTCCTAATACGAGCCTCCGTAACCCCCCCTGCCGTAACCACCACCACCACCACCTCGGGAGTAAGGAGCGTTGCTTCTGCCCGAGTAATTACCTTTCATTGGGCCATAGCCAGAGGACTGCTGACCATAGCCGCTGCCAAAGTCACTGTAGCCGTTACCACCGCCGTAGCTCTCCATTTGGTCCCCGTAGCCTCCCCCATACCCGCCACCGTATCCGCCTCCATAGCCGTCGTTGCCCCCGTAGCCGCCGCCGCCGTAGTTGCCGTATCCTCCGCCGCGCCCGCCGTAGCCGTTCTGCGGTCTGCCCATCCCCCGTCCACCTCCTCGGCCTCCGCGGCCACCGCGACTACCAGCAGCCTGCATCTCCTGCTTGGTCAGGGCTTTCTTCACTTCCACTTTATGCCCGTTAATCATGTGATACTTGAGCACCACGGCTTTATCAGCCGAGTCGTTATCTTCGAAATACACAAAGCCGAAGCCGCGCTTCTTGCCGGTCTCTTTGTCTGTGATCACCTCCGCCTTCTCCACCGCGCCGAACTGGGAGAAGCAGTCACGGAGGTGATCCTCCTCGATGTCGTCTTTAAGACCACCGATGAATATCTTCTTCACTTTCGCGAGAGCCTCGGGCTTGCCCGCATCTTCTCGCGCAACGGCCCTCTTAAGCTCAACGTTGTTGCCGTCCAGAACATGAGGTCGGGCCGACATGGCCGCGTCTGCCTCCTCCGGGCTCGAGTAGGTCACGAAACCGAAGCAACGCGAGCGCTTCAGCTGCTGGTTCTGCACCACCACGCAGTCCGTGAGCTTCCCGTACTGCTCAAAATGTTCTCGCAGCCCATCGTCGGTGGTTTGGACGTTGAGCCCGCCGACAAAGAGCTTGCAAAGTTGATTTTCCATTTGAGCCGTCATCTTCGTAATCTTATCTCTTCTGAGTTGATGTAAAATGGCGGTGAGATATAAATGGCGGCGGTGCGGGCGGAAGACGTCACTTAAACGTAACCACGCCCATCGTAGAATGAGATCACTTGGTTTGAGTTTTTTGGTTCACTAGCATTATCGTGAGTGTTTCGTTAAAATATTTTGTAAGAAAAATATTCTGATTAGCTTCAATTTGCAATGACGGAAATCTTTTCATGTAAAGATAAGAACGTATTGTTGATTCAAAAAGGACCCAATGCGCATGCGCAGTGAAGACAACAACAGCCCACTACAGCAAAACAATGGCGACTGCCGTGGAGAATATCGTTAAAGTGTGAGTACATGTAGTTTTTAAACTCTTTGAATGAATCACCACATGATATTCTTAAATTACTGGTGAATTTGGATGGTTTTATATACTAAAGTAAGGCTGAAGTATTGTGGTGGTGTTTGGTTACCTAATCTGTTCCTCGTTCATTCATCGTTTAACGTGACTGTGACATCAAAGAGCATTACAGCCATGTGTCTACTTTTTATATCAGTTACACTAGCCAGTCACTGGTTCGTTTGCTCTTTTGCGTTCTGTTGTCCAACTTTTTAAGTAATGTCTATCAAATTGACGTTGCTTTTTTTAACACTGGCAAAAATGAATACATTACATTGTGGTCCATTGTTTGCATATCAGCACGTTGTGGCGCACGAAATTTAAAAATACTCTCCCTCTTACGAAAATGAACCATTGTTTTATTATAGTAAAAGTGTACTAACCATGTTTTTTTTTTTTTTTTTTGGCGGATTGATTACCACAGTATTACCACAGACAGTTTTACTACAAATACCATGGTTAAACTATAGTTAGTGTAGCAAAAGCATGGTTATTTTTTGTAAGGGCCGTTACTATTTATCATCCAAGACTAAGATTTAACTAATGAAAAGTGAATCTGTGCATGTAGAAAGTAAATATAAATTATATGCTGTGTAGAAACTTATATGCTGGTATTCTCTCTTGTTTGTGTGTGGAATGAAGACTTGGAGAACAGTACTACAAAGATGCTTTGGAGCAGTGTCATAGTTATAACGCCCGTCTGTGTGCCGAGAGGAGCATCCTCATGCCCTTCCTGGACTCCCAAACTGGAGTCGCTCAAAGCAACTGCTACATTTGGATGGAGAAGAGACACAGGAGCGCAGGTTTGGCATCAGCCCATTTACGCTGATTCTATTCTCAGTCTGTGCTACAGTTACTGACATGCAGACTTTATGATTACTATTTAAGGTACAGCACCAGGACAGCTGTACACATATCCCGCCCGGCGCTGGAGGAAGAAAAGAAGAGCTCACCCACCAGAAGACCCTGCTCTAGTTTTTCCTCCACTCAAATCTGGTATTCTGTTACATTAGTAGTAGATTTCTTGTTGCCTGTAGTAGAAAACCTGTTGTGCACTATCTTCTACATGTCATCTGAATGATAGTTTATATTTCTTTAGCAAGTAAAATAGTTTTTAGTAGAATTGCAAAAATGCCCCCCTCCAGGTCGTGGTACATGTCTTTTTACTGTGAAATCTATTCTGTTTTTTATAAAGTAAATGTGAGAATAACTCTGTTGTTAGTAAAATTTCAAGGGAAGCATTTATATGCTGAAGCAGCTGAGGTTAACTTGATAAACCACACATAATTTTTAGAACAATCATATTAGGATATGAGTATCAGTATTAATATCAATATATGAGTATAGTAGAATTGCAAAACTGCAGAGCTTTGATTTAAATATCATCTTTCTAAGACATATTATTGGGAGATATAGTGAGACAACTGATTATAAAAATCTCATTGATTTACATTACAAACTATCAGAATTTCATCTTACTTTTGACCATATAAATGACAACAACTGCAGCAAATTTCATATTTGTGACAGTTTGGGTCTCTGAATAAAAATGGTGGTATTTTTTTCTCCTTGAGTATGGGCTTCATATTCTCCCATGTCATATGAGCCATAAAAGGCTTATGTATCAAATACCATACTCAAAAGAAACACATACACAATGCTGCTGCTTTTTTTTTTTTGATTTTGTCTATAGTTTCAATAAATGATTAAAAAAAAAAGTAGAATTGTAATACTCGTGACCGGCCTTGATCTTGTCTCGACCTCGACCGCATTTGTATTTGGTCTTGTCTCGGCCTGAAGATGTTATCCCAAATTTTATCTCAGAGGACTCAGGATTTTATCCCAAAATGAATACAAATGACCTGTTTGTTTGAGATTTTTATATTATTAACATAGGATATAATTACGCAATATCACTAGAGCAAGAAATATTAATATGAGTATGATTGCAAATGTCATATTGATTTCATATAAATGTTAAGAGTGTTATAGAGCGACATCAATTTTAGACTTTAATCAGCTGCTTTAAACAAATAGGTTGAATAAATGGTTCCGTGACTCACTTAAAAGTAGACCTATCATTTTATTTTTCCATCATACTTCTATATTCAAAATATTATTTTTAAAACATTATTCTCATCATTATTTAAGCAGATGTAATTGTACCAATTCAGATGGAACCTCTGTGTCACCTCTGCAACACAAAGATGAATGTTATGTCTTAGTCATTTAACTGGTAACAGCTTGTCTAATTCTAATTGTATTTATTGATTAAATATAAGACATTTTAATGTGTGCTGGTCTTGACTTGGTCTTTGTTAAGGTGGTCTTGACTACAACAGCAAAAAATGATTATTTCATTGGTCAAGCTTTACATGGTTATAAAGTTTAGACAAAATAGTTTTAGATATTTAAGGCAGAAAAAAATATTTAAAATTAGATTATAAATCATAACTAAATGATTAAAGAGAAGCATGTTTCCAAAGCTGAGCTGGAGCTGGGCCTGAAAAAAGATGTGTTGGGCCCGTTGGATGGGAGCAGCCTGGAGGCCTTGCTGAAAGGAGAGCCGCTGGATAAAAGAGTGCCCACAGAGCTCAGACCACCTGAGGAAGAAACCAGTCTGTCTGAGATCACTGGAACCAGCACGGCCAGCAGCCACAGTGGCTCCACACGCATCAGGAAGGTATATAGTAGGGCTTTTGGATATGGTCTCTAATGTCTCTGGGCTTTTCATATATGAATGTATGGCCTGATTGTTTCCTGTCGTTCTCAGAGGATCCTTGAGCCCGAAGAATACTTGGATGACCTGGACGATGAAGATTTTGAGGAGGAAACTCCTAAAAGACGAGGAAAAGGGAAGTCTAAGGTACCGTGCCTGGTCTGCTGTTGGTTAATAAATTGAATATTTATACAGTACTAACCATTGATAATCCACTCTTGTGATGGTGGCTACTGGTCATACGATGGCCTGAAGGAATGGAGTTAATAAAATATAATTTTAATCTCCCAGGGTCGAGGAGTTGGGAATGGAAAAAAGAAAATGGAAGCTGCTGCAGCTGCCCAGGAAGAACGAGACAAACCGTATGCTTGTGACAGTGAGTTTTGACATGTTATTTTGGATACATATATCTCAAAGGTTTGGGCTTAGTACGATTGAATTATCTTTAATTTTGAGAATTATATGACACTGAAGGAATGGCTGTTGAAAGTTCATGTTTTAGCATCACAGGAATGCTTTTTTCACTTTTTTTTTTTAAATCATATAAATACAGCCGTGGTAAGCATAAGACATCTCTTTCAAAAATATAAAAGGATTTTACTGATCCCAAACTTTTGAATAGTTGTCTATGCAAATATGTGTTTGGCAAACCTTGCGTACTGCTGTTGTTCATGAAGTTGCTGAAACTGAATTCTGAGTGGTTCATGTCTGCAGCTTAGCTCCCATCAATCGGTTTGGTTAGTACATAGTAAATTGAGAGCATTTATGCTAAAAGATCAATGAAAATCCTGTTTTCCATAACGCTTTTTACACGACTTTTCTTTTTAATAGTCTGTGGGAAACGCTATAAGAACAGACCAGGCTTGAGTTACCACTACACTCACTCTCACCTGGCTGATGAGGAGGGAGAAGACAAAGAAGAACCTGAGATTCACACCCCTGCACCACCAGAGGAACCCAAGAGTGAGCGTTCATCCATGATGCCTGTCATTAAACATCACTTGTGCATTACCACTTTAAAGGACTTAAACAAGTACAAGATGTTTCTTTGAGGACACCATTTATAGTTGTGATTGTTAGATCCTTGTGACTTAAAGGGATAGTTCACTTTGAAATTAATTTTTGATATGTTTTAGCTTACCTCAAGGGCATCCAAGATGTAGGTGTCTTTGTTTCCACAGTATTTTCAATTTTGACATTTTTCAGTCAAACCGTTGTTGTCTATCAGTCATACACTGGAGGCTAAGGGGGTTCACCAAAAAGCATGCACAGAGAAGTCAAAATTAAACATGATTTAATGACTTGTAAATGTAAGTACACATTGATGGCCTAAGGCACGAAACGAGCGTTTTTTGTGAGAAAACGAACAGTATTTATATCGTTTTACCTCTTGTAATCATAGCCATGACAAATGATCTGACGGCACGGGCGCTTCGGTCTGCGCATGCGCTGGAAGTGATCGCTTGTGCGCCTACGTCACTCTTTGTTTATACAGAGATTTCGGAAGTTTTATCTTTCACTAAACATATTTAGATATACGGGAAACCGCAATGGAAGATGATTTCGGTATATCTAAATATGTTTAGTAAAAGGTAAAACTTCCGAAATCTCTGTGTAAATATTGAGTGACGTCACACGCAAGCGATCACTTCGGTGTAACATTGAACTGATTCAGTTCGGTTCAGTTGGACATTGCACAACTGATTCAGATCACTTGGACGTCACTGTGATTACACGAGGTAAAAACGATATAAATACGGTTCGATTTCTCACACAGACCGCTCGTTTCGTGTCTTAGGCCATCAATGTGTACTTACATTTACGAGTCATTAAATCATGTTTAATTTTGACTTCTCTGTGCATGCTGTTTGGTGGACCCCCTTAGCCTCCAGTGTATGACTGATAGACAACAACGGTTTGACTGGAAAATGTTAAAATTGAAAATATTGTGGAAACAAAGACACCTACATCTTGGATGCCCTTGAGGTAAGCTAAAACATATCAAAAATTAATTTCAAAGTGAACTGTCCCTTTAAGACTTACAAATATTTGCCACTTTTTTTCGACCACATAGATTGCAGCTTTGATTTGGATAGTCCTGCTAGTCAGAACATTAACAAATGCAGGACAGCAGTTGATCTGATGCTCTGTTTTATTACAGCCCCTAAAAAAGGACCAAATGGCCTGGCATTACCCAATGACTATTGCGACTTCTGCCTTGGTGACTCCAACATGAACCAGAAAACGGGCCAGTCTGAAGAGCTGGTGTCCTGCTCTGACTGTGGACGTTCAGGTATGACACCTAGGCATAGAGCGAACTCTAAACTTCTACGCTCAGTTGCATTCATTCATGGCCTTTTTCTCTTATCCCTCATAAGGACATCCTTCGTGCCTGCAGTTCACTGCTGTGATGATGGCAGCTGTAAAGACTTACCGCTGGCAGTGCATTGAGTGCAAGTGCTGCAATGTTTGTGGCACATCTGAGAATGACGTGAGTCTCCGCACATTATCACTCAAACAAACCCCTTATACAGAAAACCATCTGTTAATGTGTTTAAATCCTCTTTCCCAGGACCAGCTTTTGTTCTGTGATGACTGTGACAGAGGATACCACATGTACTGCCTCAGCCCTCCCATGTCAGACCCTCCAGAAGGTACTAGCAATCATTTGCATGTGCACCAATTATTAAAAAAAAAAACTTACAATAATTGGAGTAAGGACTTAATCGTAGTAAGATGTGTATATGATACAAGCACACTCCGTTTCCATGCAAATTTCATTATTCCCCTCGTTGACTCATCATCCTGCAAGTAGGGCTGGAACAGCATGTTGACGTAATCGATTACATTGATTACGCACTTTTTATGTTCATCACAAATCTCCTGTCACACAAAACATAACTCCACAGTAGATGCTAATGGCTAGTATGTAGGCTAGTATTACAATGTAAATGTAATCCTTGAAATGCAATGTAAGTCGCTTTGGATAAAAGCGTCTGCCAAATGCATAAATGTAAATGTAGTATGACAGTGTCACTTAATAGGGTTGCGTTCATACCGCGTTTTGTTTTTTACGAGCGTCACATCCCCATTCTACAACCCAACTGACACCTGCACATTTTCAGGACTCACAACTGCATTCTCGACAAACCCGCGCTGAATGAACAAACTCGCACTGGACAATTGGTCGTTTGCCACATAATATAATATGAGAGCTTTGATGGGTTTAGTTTACTCACAGAGATGGAGAAATGATTTGCGTTCATCTGCAGATCCACCAGAGCTTGCGTGATAAAACTTGTCGATGTTATGGACATTGCCATGTTTTATACTGTCAGTGAATGTGAGAGTCCTGAAAATGTGCAGGCTCGTATTAAGCGGCGCTGTCATACTAGCCATTAGCATCACATTTTTTTGTGTGAAATATGACGGGATTAGGGTTAAACACAAAGTGCATAATCCATTACACCGAAACGTCGTTCAAGGCCTACTTCGCTGTGTATGTGCCTACAGACAGAAAAGCATGTTAAGTTAAACATCATGCGTGTTACTCATTTAGCTTCCACGCTTGCACAAACACTCGGATATGTTACCAGTAATATTATATAGGTTAACATTATTGTTTGAGGTAAAGTGGCTAACGTTAGGCTACTAACATGTTTGAATTGATAAGCCATGTTTGAGTTTGATGAATGATAGGTGAACGCTTGCCTATTGAGTTTGCATGTCACCTTTTTGGGGTCATCCTTTACCCTCTCAAAATTATCCCACAAATGGACCAACATGTTAACGATCTTTCCGTCATGGAGTCCATGACTTTTCCACTTTTCTTTAACCAACCAACTCTTCTCATCGAGTGGTGTTTAGTTGACTTTTGGTTGTGCTCTGAAATCCACAAAGTCCCAGTAAAACATTTGAAATAATAACAGTATGCACGTTTTTTTTTTCAGGAATTCTAGATTGAAGTTTGTATAATTATAGTTTAAGAACTTATAAAATGTGGCATGAGAGTGCAGAAGCAGAAATAAATATTTTGCTTGTCATACTAATGACTTGCGTGATTTAGTCCAAGTCTTGTGATGCAGTACAATAGCATTGTGTGAAGAAAAGGCTAAAAAAATAAAGATAGTCAAACTAGTCTTGTGAAGACAAGTCTTTGACACCAAAACGGCAAGGTTATACGAGTGTATGCATTTATTGCTTTTTTAGTAAAAAAATACTGTTGATTTAACTTAAAAAATTAAGTAACCTGGTTGCCTAAAAAAATTAAGTTAATTGAAATGGAAAAATTGAGTTAATACAATGAAGGAGACTGATTTAATCATATTATGTTATTATATACAAAATTATATACAAAAAATATATTGTATACAAAATATTATGTTATCTGAACCACATAAATTAAGTTGATTTGACAAAATAAAAAAAAGTTGATTTGATTACAAATCATGAACAGTGTTTTTTTTTTTACAGTTATAGTTATGCATTGCAGCTGATCATGTTATCATGTTTACAGGAAGCTGGAGTTGTCACCTGTGTCTGGCTCTTCTGAAGGACAAGGCCTCCATTTATCAGAGCCAGAGCACCGCAATGGAGTGACGGAGGAACCGCGACAACAGTCTACCTTTGAAGTACACGCAGAAACACACTTAAACTGTTGTGAAACTTTCCAGAGTGATGGAGAGGCTGGAAGAGAAATCATTGCCCCTAACATAGCCATTGTTTTTGGTTTTTATTTTGCTATGACTGTTACTCACATCATGAGCAGTGTTTGAAATGACTGAGGGCGCATTTGAATAGATTATATACACTTCATGCATTATGTGCAGTTTTTCCACAATCCTCCATGTTGGGGCCAATGGTTGAGATGATTAAGCACCTGTTTATGCATTGCCAAATATTTCTTTTCTTTATTGCTCATTCAAGATACATTTGTTTACATAGAGCAAACATATGGCTTAATCCTTTTAAGGATGTTATGGATTTAAATATTCATTTGTATGAGTAGTGGATCTCTGTTTATCTTTGTCGTATATAATTATTTTCTTGCAAGTTATTCTTTCAGGAAGTATTTGTGCCAAGGTCCAGATTCAAAAACCAGAAGATGGTGCTGCATTTTTAATTTCACTCATTAATCCAGTTTATTCCCACAGAACACTCTCATAGGGCGGGTTATCTTTCGTAGAATTTTGTATGTGATATAACCAATATCTATTATTGTTGACTAACCACATTGAATTATCGTGAGTACTGTATCGTTTTGTATTAGTTCTTTTGGTATATCATGTCAGTTTGTATTTGGTATTGAATGTAAATGCTGTATTTTTCTGTCTTTTTTTATTTACATTTTTCATATCGGCCTTTCCATAATAAACATACATGTAACAGAGAAATAATCATAATTGAGTATTTTTTATGACCTCTACTAGCACAGTAAATAACAACTGCGATTTATCAGTGTATAGAGTCCTACACATGTGAAATAATATACATGAGATATACGAATATATTTTTAAAATAGCTTTTGTTTTTAACTGCAAGATTTTATATAATGTCATGACAAATTACAAAAAAAGGTTTTGCATGTCACACTACTAATGTCTACAGCTCCAGATGCTACATATGTATTTTAAATGTGTCGAAGTTCGGCAATTCAAACCGGAAAAATGCTACATGCGCTGCCGAGACGTGATTACACAAAACAGACAATCTGAACCTCATATATCTGATGCATAACCTTGATCTCTGGGATCTTTTCAAGCCCACATGCTCTCTGGCATCCTAATATAGATCAGTATTTGTCCTTGAACTCATGACTGGTCACAGAGTGCTGAATAACCAATATCATGCATAGAAAATCCACCTCTTAAGAAAATGTTGTGATGAAATCAGCCATTTCCAGTCGGGGTCCACCTGATCCCCTTCTTATGTTCCTTCCACCTACAGAGCAGCAGTGCCTTGAACGTGACCCGGAAGTGCTTGTTACAGAGGGCATAGCAGAGAGGGTTGACTGTGCTGTTGACGTAGCAGAGCCAGTATCCCAGCTGCCACAGCCCCTCGGGAACGCAGTCGTCACAGAAAGTGGACACTAGAACCATGATGTTATAGGGTGTCCATGTTACAATGAAAGCCAGGAGAATGGCACTGAGGGTCCGGGCCGCTTTCTTCTCCCTGATCAGACACGAGGTCCGGGCTTTCCGGCCCTGCTGGCCTGTGGTCAGTGATAGAGCAGAAGGTTGAGCAGCACTTGTGGTGATTGGACTCATAGGCGAATTAAGCGAATTCTGACTGCCTGGCTGACAGCTCCGCGGGGACTGATTATTGACTGCAGTTTTATCCATTCGAACAAGTGGAATGTATTTGTTTTCGTCTGTTCTTGGAGAAACGTGGTCAGTGTCCATCTGTGGATGGCTGTATGTAGTATATGAGTTGGACGTCTCGTCCCTCTCCCTTCGTTTCTTCCACCACGCTGCTGTTTGATGGGTGATGGTGGGACAGATGGTCCTTTGTCCCTTCCTGTGCTGCTTTTGGTCTGTTTGTGGTCTTACATCCTCAACACTGCGAGAATTGCTGTGACAAGATCTCTGGGAGACATAAATGATGAACCAAGAAATGAACATCTTTGCTCTTTCAGTTATATGAATGTATTGTATTAGTTCACTTCAATTGGAATAGTTTTTACAAAGTTAATCATTTTTACTTTGTGATGAAATACTTAAACTTAAAAAACTTAAACAAAAAATGTGTTGCCCTGACAGGTTAAAGTTTACTAAAAATACTCAAACTAAAATTGAAATAAAAATCGAAATAAATTAAAGCTAAATTAAACAAATCTATATAAAAATACGAATTAAAATGACAAAAGCACAAATAAAACTGAAAATATATAAATACAAATCATCTCAAATTATTAAAGGGATACTCCACTTTTTTGGAAATATGCTCATTTTACAACTCCCTCAGAGTTAAACTGTTGAGTTTTACCGTTTTTGAATCCATTCAGCCGATCTCCGGTTCTGGCGGTACCACTTTTAGCATAGCTTAGCATACATCATTGAAGTGCGCAAGACCATTAGCATTTCTCCCAAAAAATTACCAAAGTGTTTCAATATTTTTCCTATTTAAAACTTGACTCTTCTATAGTTACATCGTGCACTAAGACAATGACTAAGGCTGATATGCAGGGTACCAAACCAAACACTACCAAACACTTTGGTAATTTTTTTGGGAGAAATGCTAATGGTCTTGTGCACTTCAATGATGTATGCTAAGCTATGCTAAAAGTGGTACCGCCAGAACCGGAGATCTGCTGATTCAAAAAAGGTAAAACTCAACAGTTTAACTCTGGGGGAAAAAAAAAGTGGAGTATCCCTTTAATAAATACTATAATATTACATAAATATTACTAAAATAACACTGGCTCTGACTTGCAATAGCATTTACTGGTACATTATGATTGGTTGGCATGTCTTTTAAGTTGTACTAAAACTTGTAGCCTACCTTATTTCTTTTCATAATCATTATTTTCTCTGGATTATTGCTTGAATTGGTCATAAATGTATTGCTTTTCCCATTCTTTTGTACAAGTGTTTTGTATAATCTCTATAACTAACAAAAGCCTGTTCCTACATCATCCTCCAGGAAGTGATGTCAGTTTAGGTATAAAAACAATGGCACAATAATATATAAATCTTGTTTTTGGAAGGCCTACATTCTAGGTTTGTATTTTATTGTTATTTTCTTGAAGTCTACCAGGGGTGGGATGGGGTGGGTTCAGTTCTCGACTTGTATTGTATTCTTGTGTCTCTTGACTTTAAAAAAAGAAAAATTCAATAAACAGTTGTTAACAAAAAAAACAATGGCACAAACATTAGTAAGGCTGTATCTGAATCCTTCCTTACTAAAAGCAAAAAACGCTGGTAGGTCACAATGACAATGGCTTAATAATGTGTTGCTTTAGGTAAATCACGGTCATTTTGTAATAAATCATTCCCGCATTATAGTTCAATCAAATTAATAAAATGTGACCTCAAATTAATAATTTGTAGCCACGATATCAGTTTTTACCGATGTCATGTCATGTGCAGGGCTTCGTACCCATTAAAATTTGAATGGACCACCATTTTAATATAAAGCTCACCTGAGATGCGTTTCCAGTGAATCCTCCCTGTGATGCTATCAGTCCAGCTAGCTGCTGAGAACGTTTCTCTGTCTCACGATACACCCGCCAGTACAATGCAACCATAACACTTACTGGCAGGTAAAATGCAGCGATGGCGGTTCCAAATGTGATCACAGGCTGAGACAGGAACTGGATTGAGCACTGGAATTCTGGAACGGTCCGTTCACCCACTATATACTGCCAGAACAAAATGGCTGGAGCCCAAAGCACAAAGGAGACGGTCCACGCTAGAGTAATCAGCACTGCAGCTCTTCTGGGTGTTCTAGTGGCTCGATAGGTCAGAGGTCGCATGACAGAGAGGTAGCGGTCGACACTTATGGCCAGCAGGTTCATAACAGAGGCATTGCTTGCCACATAATCCACAGCCAACCACACATCACAGGCTAGGTTTCCTAAAGTCCACTGGCCAATCAGGATGTAGGTAGTGTAGAGGTTCATCGAGATGGCGCCCAAAATGAAGTCAGCCACAGCCAAGCTTAAGAGGAAGTAGTTGCTCACTGTCCTCAGGAGTGGGTTGACCCGAAAAGAGATCATGACCAGGACGTTGCCTGTGATGGTAATGAGGGAGAGTGGAATGGTTACGAGAGTGATCATTGCTGTCCTCCAGTGGACGGGACCACGAACCGGTGCGTCTGTCCCATTGAGTAAACTGGAGAGATTCAGAGCGAATGTGGTCACGTTCATCATGAACTGAAGATGGCTGGAAAGATAAGATTATCTTTGTCCTTTAAAAGTCTGATGCATGCTTTGTATTGCATTTTTGGGGGGACTCCTGATGTTTGATTACTCTGTGAAGACAAATAGGACATTTCAAACTCTAAATAGTTAATAACTCTTAATAAAAAAATGTGTTGAAAGTGTACACCAAAGAAGAAAACGTCTCAGGTTACATATGTTCCCTGAGAACAAGTTAAGAATCAAGAACAGAATCAAGTTCTTTAATAGACACCTGAATCATCATCATAATTAGGGATGGGTATCTAACCGGTTACATTTTAGAAACCAGCTAAACCAATACATTTTTTTTTTTTGGGGATGTTTGCAGAGCACAGAAAACTTGAATGGTTTAAAATCACATTAAAATGCACTACTTTATTTTAAACCATTTAAGCACAAGAAGACTCACGCTCGTTTTCTGTGCTCTGCACACATCCAAAATGTTTGCACAGAAAGTCACCTCTCATATTGAATATTGTTGCGCGATACTGAACTGAGTTCTCTTCTGCATCTTTTTGTACTTGAATGGACAAATACACACAAAAATATCTCAACATACAGTCGGTTATGTCTTAAGTGAACGTAAACCATTGACAAAAATGCAGCTCTTAAAGTTACAGCAGCGCAATATTCCCTAAACATTTGCTATAAATCAAACAACAAAAGACAAAACAAAAAAAAAAATCACTTGCAGTAGACTGAATGCCTTTTGTAATTTGTAATGTAGCCTAAATTGCATGCATTAAAGGGATGCTCCACTTTTTTTTGGAAATAGGCTCATTTTACCACTCGCCCAAAGTTACAGTTGAGTTACACCGTTTTCAAATGCATTCAGACTATTTTCTGATATTTAGAAGCAAATCAGTAACCAGACAGTTTCTGCTCTCATTGACTTCCATAGTGGAAAAAAAATATGGAAGTCAATGAGACCAGAAACTGTCTGATATTCTTCTAAATATAAACAAAAATCGTCTGAATACATTCGAAAACAGTAAAACTCAACTGTTTAACTCTGGGGGAGTTGTAAAATGAGTATATTTCCAAAAAAAAAAAAAAGTGGAGTATCCCTTTAAGTGCAACATATTTTACATTTGATTACAGTTTCAATACCTGAAAATCTTAATTTTCAGGTATTTTCTGAAAATCTGTTTTTTTTAATCATATCTTTGATCAGTTGGATTTATTTGTGTGATTGCTAATTTGTTTATTTGTTCTTTTTTGATTACTGAGTGTACTTCAAGTACTACTTGTCTTTAATAATGCTTAAAAAATGTATTAGTTATGTTGGAAATCCCAATTAGTCATTGTATTGGGAGACACGCCCACTTCCTTGAGCTTCCTTCACCTGAGGATAATTACCTACCAATCACCCTCACTAGTGTGTTTCTCTTTGTGCTGACTGTTTGCTCCTCTGCTTGCTGCGTCTACTTGTAAGTTCATTTAAACTTTCTGTATTGATATTAATTTTATAACTGTTGATTTGTTTAAAGATTTTCTTTATGGTGATGTGAATATATATGTAATTTGTATCAGTAAAGTTAACTTTGTTTGATTGTACACACCAGCAATATGCAGCAATTGTAAAGTCATATGAAAGAAATGGGAGAACCAAGAAAGAAAGCAAATGGCAACAAATCAACTGAGAAGTAACTTCTGGACTCATTCCTGTGTTCTAATCGACACACCATTCTGGTAGCACTCATCCTTAACCAGCTAAACACCGAATAATTTACAGCTAATTGTTTTTGCTATGGTATTTTTAAACCATAGGCAAAAGTTCCTTGTGTCTTTTTAGCCTGTTGATTTTTGCTCATGGTATTCAGCCACAATGTAATATTTTGTAGAACGACTTAGATGAAAAGTGAATAAGTGAATATATATATATATATATTTTACCTAATCTTCGTCGCTATGTAATGGCTGAGTACTATAAGCACAGAACACTATTGAGTGCAACTCAACTTGGATCAGCCCTGAAGTACATGTGGATTCTGGGGTTGAATCCGCATCTAAACTGTAAAACCTGATGAATGTGTGCAGAGAGGACCAGCCTGCCACACACATCATGCAATGACACACCCCTAGCAAGAGCATTGGAAGATTAGTGTAGTGTCCAGCGCCTTATTCTTCTGCACTCCTAGTGTAGTGTGAGCCCTGACCCCTATAGGTGAGGCAATACCATGCACCTCATAGAAAAGGGTGATAGTGTCTGCAATCCAGTGTGAAATTTGTTGCTTGCTGACCACATTACCTCAAGACCTTTGTACAAGATCAAAGCAAATGAACAGGTGAGAGGATTTATGCCACTGGCCAAAGCGGTTGACAGATAGATCCTCAAGGCAAGACTGGACATAACAGATGCAAGCTTTCCTGCTCCAGCATCTCAAGAAAGCCTGCAATAAACCTGACTGACCAGTTGCAGAAGGAACTTTTGGTGCAACTTTTTGGTGCATGGCTCTGACATCACCCAGATCAAAGTCCAAGTAGGATAAGGCAACTGACAAGGCCTGATTACCTTTTAAGCGTCATCAAGGTACTTTTCTGGAACTGACTCTAAGGGCTCAAATGGGGCCTCTGTTACCCCTTTTTCACCAAAAAAGAACTGGTTCGGAACTGGTGCTGATTCAAAGTTGGTTCGGAGTTGGTTCAACTTGCGAACCCCTTCAGAACCTGTTTGTTTTTTCCACTGACTAGAGCGCCCAGGGAACAACATCGTTCCGTCACTGTATACAGGGGTTGGACAATGAAACTGAAACACTGGCCAATGTTGGAGGTTTCACATCTATATGCCTGGCGGCCAATCTTCAGAGTGAAGCACGGGTGGATCAGTGATGGTTTGAGCTCCAATATCATGACAATCCTGATTGTATTTGATGGACACGACACTGCCGAGGACTACCAAACCCTTCTGGAGGATCATGAGCACCTGATGCTCAAACCGTGTATCAGTATGATCATGCACCAACACACACAGCAAGACTTGTGAGAGAACAAAACTATCTCACGACCAATTCGTACGAATTTGACGCATGATTAAAAAGTGTCTAATTCGTACTAATTCGTACGACCTCACTCGTACTAATTCCTACGATTTGTCTAAACCCACGTGATGGTTAGGTTTAGGGGCGGGGTCAGGGGTAGGTCATTCGTACGAATTCATACGAATTGGCCAATTCGTAAAATATGTACGATTTAGCAAAATCGTATTAATTCGTACGTGTGAGGTCGTATGAATTGTTACGAATTAACCACTTTTTAATCATTCGTCGAATTCGTACGACTTGGTCGTGAGATCGGGTTGGACAGAAGGGTTTGATGAAGATGAAAGTGACGTTGAACATCTCCCATGGTCTGACAGTCACCAGATCTGAATATTATTGAGGTGTTTTGGAGGAGCGAGTCCACCAGCATCATATAGTGACCTGGACACTGTTCTGGAAGAGGAACGGCTCATAATCCCTCTGGTCACTGTGAAGGACTTCTATCTGTCAATTGGTGCTGTATTTGGATGCAAAATGAGGCCCTCACCATTCTAACAAATCATTGTGTAGTAAAACCAGGTGTTTCAGTTTTTTTGTCCAACCCCTGTACGTCCCCATACATCTTAGCTAGAAACGCTTTCAAGTACAACATTACTTTGGGATTATCTCTAGCTTGTGTACCAAGAAGGCTTTAAAAACAATTGAAATATCGTTGTGTACCCCTGTCTTGTCTTTTTTTTCTTTCCATTCATTTGTTCTATATTGTGACTGTTTTCTTCTTTGCTAATAAAAAAAAAATACAAACACTTGCGCCAATCCATGTGTTTCTTTAAATGTTTCTCCTGGCTTTGTGATCCTATATTATAGTCAAAAAATATGTTTAGAGCACATCTGAACCCGCCCCAGCCCCTGACGTACGCATGACGTGGTAAAAGAACAGTTCTAGTCCAGCAAAGAGTTGGTGCCGCTTTGGAACCAGTTTTCCTGACTGAGAACCGGTTCTTTGGCTGTCGAAACACAAAGAACTGGTTCGCGTGCAGGCACCGGCTCTGAACCGGCTCTCAAAATGCTTTGGTGGAAAAGGGGTATGTCAGAGCTCCTAAGACCAATGCCAAGTCCCAGGAGGGAACTTACAACCGGCAGATAGCAGCAGATACCAGGGGTCTGGCACAGCGCAAGCACTGAGACACCAAATTATGTCTCCATAGGCTCCCTCAAAGGGAAAGTGGCTAGCAGAGATAGTGGCCACATACACCTGCATATCCCCACTTCAGTCCTGAACCCACAGGGCAGTCAACTGGGTTCATACAAACAGTTGCCATTGTATGGCATGAAGCTTTCTCGTGGATGGAGGTTTATACTTTAAAATTGTATTAGCAATCTCAGCCGACAGACCAAAATCTATGAGCAGATGCAAACCCAGACCCAGTTTCCAGATCTCTGGTCGAAAATAAAATCCCTTGTGATTGAGATAGGTAATCCCTCTTGGTTTTCCAAATCTCTCATGGGAGTCCATCCAGGAGAGATACTGGGTCCGCACACATTTCATTCCCCCAAAAAAATATCAAAATGAATTTTAATACAGAACTTAACATGCTCATCAACAAAGTTTGGTCGTTATGACTGCAACAATAAAATGCGATGACCATCTGTCATGACCGTTAATAAGAATGGTAAACTCTGATTAGTTATAAAAGCAAAGGAGTGTTTGTTCATATTAACCTGTTTATTGATGGCCAGCCTGAAACACACGCTAGTCAGCCATGCAAAGTCAATATCATCATCCTGAAATCAACCCCCGATGTGTATTTAATTTACTTGTGCTGTAGCAACAGAAAGCAAACACACACAATGTACTTACTGTACTTCACTGTGCATCTGATAAATGAGACTAAACTCTTTGTTATTTAACCTTGAATGTTTTTTTACAGGACCATAACAGACAGTTAACTCTCATACTAACCTCACAGTTAACCTCACAAATCAGTCAGACTGTTGAAGTTAGCAGTGAATGTAATGAATGTCAAACCAATGGCATTATGGGCTTCTGGGGTTACTATATAACACCATTAATATAGTTACTGTCACTTGCAATACAAAAAAAATAAGAATTTAAGTACTTGTCAAACATCACTTTCTAGTCCACGGATGCAGATCCTTCTTCTGAATGCTGTAGTTAATCCCGTTGGACAGGTTCCTTTGAATGAAAAATCATCACTCACAAAATGTGATGCTCACTCCACCCTCAGCAATAAAGAACAGGTCAATCAAACAAGAGTGGAAAATAGGTCAGTGTAGCCCTACATGTCTTTCCTGTTTTCATCAATTACAATTATTATTTACTTTCACTAAAATGAACTTCCACATTTAATCCAAAATCTTTAATAATGTAATCGTAATAAGATAGCTAGTCATTCTAGTCACTTCTTAATCCACGTTTCCCAAAGCCATTGCCAGGTTTATTGCAACAACTAACTGGTAAATTGTATATGCTTGTGTCTTTTTTTGTCGGTCCCATATGCAGTAGAAGTAAGTAGTATCAGCAAACACACTGTGAGTTTATCGTGGTAAATTTCTGGGGTACCTCTCCCTAGCTCCCAAGTTCATTATATCGTGTGCATGAGTTCGGGCACATTGGGGCATTACTTACTTAATTTCCGGTGACACGACTGTGTACCATGTCACCAAACAAAATTGTATTCTATTAAAGGGGACATATCATGCAAAATCCACTTTTTTAGGCCTTAAATGCATTTTGTTATATTTGCATTTGTATATTTGGAGTGTTTATAAGTACAGAAAAGATGAAATTATTCTCTTCAGGTGCTTCGTTTGTTTCTTTATATTCTGTTTTGGTCATATTTTTCAACCTGTTCAGATTTTTCTGTTCTCTATGACGTTTTTTGAACTATCACGTCAACGTATTTGCAGCGGAACTGACAAATAAGGACATTGACTACCGGCCCAACACTTCGAGAAATCCGCCGTTATTATTTCTCGCTCCGATTTTGTAGTCCAAGCTCAATGATGCAGAAGTTACGAGAGGGCAAGTCAAAATGTTCGGTTCTTAGATGTAGTGACCCGAAGCACTTCAAGGATCCCCACATCAACAACCTCCGCCAGTATAAAGAAGGGTTTGCCGATCGACTTCGTCTGAATGAGAGGTAAAATCCTTCTATCATTTAGCTGCTGTGTTTTCTGATGCTTTTCTACACGTGAGTTATTATATTATTATTAATACAGATTTTTAGTGGTAAGATTGGACCATAGTCATTTATCTTGTCAGTGTGCTTGTTTTAACAAGAGAAATAGTCGACTTTCACTAATAACACAACATAGCTAACTTAACTTTACATACCCCTGCATCCATATGAAGAGGTTGTTCTGCAGGTTCGTCGTTGTCTTTTTCAACTCGCTCGCTCTGGCTCGAATATGTAAGGCTTGATGGACAAGTCTTCCGTTGTTAACATTTTGTTATCTTTGAAGCTATAGTATATAATCGTATATCTCTTATCAAACTACAATAATGGCCGAACTCGGGGAGTTGAACCGAGTGTGAACTCAGTGACCTGGAGAGCGGGCGGGGAAAGACGCAACTCCATTTTATTTAAAGGGGTCGCTTTGAAACGGGTCGCTCACAGACGCACATCAGAAAAGGGGTAGAAAAGGGGCCTGTGGACCTATAATAATGAGAAATTCAGACCCAAGCATTGCAGTTATGCTTTATATAGACCACAAATGTATGATTTATAAGTAAAAATGAATGATTTAAAAGCATGATATGTACCCTTTAATCAAAACAGGCAGATCCTATATCCTTTTGGTTTTATTTTATACTGTTTAAACATGTTCTGTTACATATCCTTACAACATTACAGCCAAATATTAAATACAAATGATTACTAGAAGTGTTCACTACCCGTCTAGTTTAACTGACATAGGCCAGTAAGAACTGTGTGGGTAAACCTCACTCCTCTGGCCTCAAGAGGCACGCTAGCAGCGCTAGCGCTCGCTAGTAACGATAGCTGTCTTTAGCGCCAACCTCTTAAGCCGGAGACCCAAGTTCGAATTCCGTGGGTCAAGTAGAACCGGTTACATTTGGTGCGGTGACCAGTGAGGAATGTAACGGACGTAGGCCAATAAGAGCTGTGCATGTAAACCTTACTCCCCTGGCCTCAAGAAGCATGGTAGCGTCCGCGGTCTTTAGCCTCCCACATCAGAGACCTTAGGTTGAATCCCACTCAGGGGTGCATTTCCCATACAACTACTATGCATCGTTAAAGAAATAAACTAGCTAGTCATGACTGTTTCCCAAAACCATATTGTTGCAAAGTGGTCTTTCAACCATGTTGGCTTATGACGTCACACACGTGGCGGAGTAATAACTTATTTTAATGAAACTGTTTGAGATCAACTTAATGCTAGATGTTTTGATATAAATTAGACACTAGTTCTCATTTTGCTCAGTTGTTTCACTTTATTTCCGTATTCAATCATAGGCTCGTTCTTAAAGGTCCCTTGACAGGCTGCCCTTATAATGTTAGTATGTTTTTTAGATCGATCGATAGATTTAGAACGATCACGCGCAGTCTTCAAAAACGGTGCTTTAAACCTCTTGACAAACTCAAAGATGTAAATGACATTTGTATCTTCTAAATAAAAGACACAGGTTGTAATGAATGTCAGCTTGCTTATTTTGCTCAAGATAAGGATTTATTAAGTCCACATGTCATGCAATCTAGAAACTATGGAATGTTGGAACGATGGGCTGATGCTGATAACGACGGAAATTGCGACTATAGTTGTCTAACGATGCTCGCGGGAAACACACCTCTGGCCTGAACGGGTCGAGTAGGACTGGTCACACTAGTGATGTGTAGGCTATGCTGACATAACACAATTTTGTTTGTCTTTTTAAATCTTTGATCTCACAGTATGAGTTGGCTCATGCGTTTTATGTTTCATGCTTCAGAAATGTAACAGAATTTCCAGTAAGGGACCATAGTAGGCATTAATTCTCCCTGGTTTTTGCAGTGTATTGTGGAATTTTTTAGGGAGCAAACGTTCCAGTTCCAGGGTTGTCTTAAAATGGCCGACTTCCTGATCAGGGATTGAGAGGCACCCCAGGACCAGGGTTAACCACTGCAGTGCTTTCAGGTGTGCTGTCTCATGGGATTGCAGAAGAATAAGCAGGACAAGAAAGTAACACACGTACTTCAGCATAAAATCAACAACAAAAAAATAAACATGATCTGATGTTTAGGCCTATCTATTTAAAAGGCATATTTTTGCTTATTAGGATTGTCATTATGAATACAAGTAGCCAATATTTGTATTATTTCACATATTTAATTATTGTGGGTTTGTGTTTGCATTTCGCCATTTTTATTCATTTTTGAGGTCCGGTATACCTGAGTCTGTTTTTGTGCAAGTGAGATGAGTAGATGCATGCTAACATTTTAGTCTAATACACTGACCATCATGTTTACACAGCACGTACGCCTTTGCACTGTACTTCTGATTTCTCTCAACATGGGCACAGCATGGGAAAAAGGTAAGTAACTTGCATTATATTTTGTTGAAACTAAAGTAATGAGGTACTTCACTAGTTACGTGACAAACCTTCTGTCAGGACCACTATTGACAATTAGCATAGGCTACATTTTGGATTGGCTAGGCTATGGACCAACATGGATGTAATGTATACAGATATTAATTCAATATTTCAATGTACGAAATAATTTGAGAATTGAGTCTGATTAAAAGAGGAATCAGAATGCCAAATCCTGACCGGACGAGAGGAGGAGCTGGGGATGGAGGAGGGTGTATGCATAGGTGTATGTATACAGTGATAGGCGTCGTATTCCTAGGTATACGTGGATTAGCAGAGTCAGCTGATGTGAGCTTGACTATAACGTGACCTGCCTGAACTGACGGGATCAATATGATTACGTAACGTGCATTGTTGGTAATGCGTTACCCCCCCAACACTGCACATTGTGTCAAGAATGGGTCAAGAACAAGGGGATCCGAAGGTGAAATTAATTTTAGGCTAAAATTTTAAAAATGGGAACATAGTCACACAGGACCTTGTCACAAAAAAACACTGCTAAACATGTGAGTTTTGCCTCAAACCTTTACTAAGCATCTAAGTAGGCTACCTAAAGGTTTTCAGGCAAAAATTATGTTAATTTAGCAGTGGTTTTTCATGTTTTAAACTCCATTTTAAATGACCTGAATAATTTTTCCCATCTGAACTGAAAATCCAAAAGGCTAGTAATATTTTTGTGAACACAGTAAAACAGTAAATGCAGACAAGGATGAAAAGAAAACTGAAAAAACTGAAAAGTTGAAATGTGTTCTCCATAGATTAGCTATTGTTTAAAAAAAGTCAAGTTGGGAGAAACATTAACTGTCAAATGTTTTTTTAATTTTTTTGTGTTTCATTATTGTTGTTTAAAATTTTTTCTGAAAAAAATGTTTGCTCAAGAACATGAGATTAACATTAAAATAAATTATTAATTAAGATTAAATGTAAACTACATAAGTAGCCTAGTATAAATGTAGCCTAAATATATAAATGTAGCCTAAATGATAAATGTAGCCTACATACAGTCAAAAAGTCAAATTCACGTTATTTTCAGTGCATAAAAACACATGCAATGCCTACAAAGACTTATTACATCTATAAGAATTAGCTAGTATTTTCAGCTTGTAAATGCATTTTTGATAAGCAATTTTAATCTATTGAAATTTCTAAATTTCATTTTTTATAACACCTTTCTGTAATGTAATACTCAATAAAATCCATAAAAGAAAGCTCACCTGCTGTAGAGATTCTGAATCATCTCCTATCTGTTGTTCTCCATGTGTTTCTTGCTCTGAACTCTCCAGCACAAAAATATTCACTGAGCTGAACAATCAGACAAACTCTGAAGGTGGACAACTTCTGACACTCCTCACTTCCAAAACAAACACCCTTGGCAATGAATGCACCAGATCCCACCTATCTTCTCTTTAATAATTTGGCCATGTCACGTGGTATGCAAATTATAATTATTTTTTAACTGAATGGTTTTTATTATGATTTTTTTTTCTCATGTGAACCGCACACGTTGTTACGTTGTTGTTTAAAATTAATGCAGCACTTTACTGTGTGCAGTTAACATAATTTCTACATTTCTTTTTTGCTCAATTTCCAACTGCAGGGGGCACTAAATAACAAGAAATGCCGTTTGGTCACGGTAGCCTATATTTCAGTTCATTGATTATTGCCCAATCTTTTATCAACACGGAAAAAAAACTGTTATTGTATTGACAAGACAACATAACTGTTTTTTTTGTTTTGTTTGTTTGTTCCGAGTAAACAATCGAGAGTTCAGGATAGGCTGTGTGACGGTAAATTAATCTTGCTTCCTGGAATACTCCCCTGTTTTGTTTGTTTGTTTGAGTTTTGCGAAGGTCAGTTTAAAAAAACTTGGGAATATTTTAGAATGCTTGCGATGAAAGTTCAGACATGTGATATGCGAAGAAAATTTTAAAAACAAATTCAATATTAGCCTGCTTCTCTGTAAAATATATTTTTTTTTGCTCACAAAATTCAGACTGTTAACTCAAGACTCAAAAGACAACTCCATATCTTACGGTAGTAAGATATGTCTACATGCATCACAATAGGAAAAAAAAGTGAAGAAGTAAAGTGTGTTTTAGATTAACATCCTTATCTATTTTGTCCTCAGAGGATAACTAAACAAACCAGATTAAATGTTTGTCAAGGCAAACTTAATTGGTTTGTGAAAGTAGTTAAAAAGCTGTTTTGATTATAGCTTTTGTGGTTGCTGGGGCATTCTGTGTGACTGTTGTTCTGGGTGTTTGTTTAAGTTTTGCTAAGTAAGTGGTTACTAGGGTGTTGCTATGCAGTTTCTAAGGCCTACATCAGACTAAGCATCAGGCCCTTCTGGAACTCAGGATGGAGGAGGAGGTGTGTTTCAGCTTGCTGTGAGAGCCCTGGAGGATGCAAGTGTTATGCACATTGCTTGGCCAGATGGGCCTCTAAATTACAGATAAATTCTAAATTCTAAATTCACTAAATTTTCCTCGCTTTTGTTCTATTTTTTGCTACAGCCTTGTAGCCTATATTTTGAAGAAAAAATGTATATAATGGATAAATGTCAACATTCTTCTAAAACAAACTAACACTTACAAACTATAAAACAGGACAAAAAATGTCATATATATATTCATGAAACGAGTTCAAGTCACTATGGACTTCCACAAAAGCATGTGGTGTGTGTTTAAACACAAAATAAACCAAACCAAACCAAACAATGATTTAAAGGCACACTATGCAGGAATTCCGTTTTTGTTAAACAGCGACCCCTAGAGTCGCTGTGGAGTACTTGTATTTAACGTTACTGTCGCAATACCACTCACGCAGAGCGTCTCTGCACTCACTCCTGATACCCCTTTGAAGCTGTTATACGACTATATACTAGGAGCAAAGAGCTAACTTACCAGTCCAGTCAGTTTTAAATCCAGCTTCTTCTTTCAACCTGCGCCAACGAGCAAACTCCTTTCCAAGATCGACTCTTGTTTTTCCTCGAGCATAATCCCTCTCACGTTTTCTCTGTTTTGCCTGCTCAAAAGCAGTTTTAAACTTTTTCCTTGCCATAGCCATGGCAGGAGTCGAGCAGGCGGAAAAATAGTAGCAAAAGCCTTAGCTCCAGAACCTGTGTATATCAGAGTATATGAGAGCCTGTGGTCACATGACGGTTGTAAAGCGAAACGTTCTCCAGGCATTCTCCAGGTTCCATGACCTGGCCTAAGATGGTGCGCCTTCTCCAAACTTACATAGGCGGTATTTCAAGAGGGCAGCCCCGCTCGGAGCATTGATAGCATTGGGCAGGCCTGCCTAGAGCACTGTCAAGCGTTGTATATTGGCCTGAGGAATCATTTAAAATAACTCATATGCGTCAACTCTTTAGGTCACAACGTCTGAGGTGTGCCTTTAAGATTTTTTAATAAACACTTTTTATCATTCTGGTTTTAACTCTCTTCATATCTTGGTAGCAATCAATAGTAGAAGTACTTAGTCTAAATGTCAATATGTGGAAGTCTCAGGATCAAACAAAAGTTCATTCGCATTGCATTCGGTCTGAATTTGCATTCAACATTGCATAGAGTCTTTTTTCTGAATCTGAACCCAAATAGAATCACGCTAATTCACTGGCTGATGGCTCGGGTGCCTCCTCAGTCTGGGATGGCCAGAATGGCACTACAAATAGAAGACCAATTTTGCTTTCCCTCACCCTGCAAAGGACGGCAGGGATAAACTTGACCAGAGGGAATACATAATAGTCTCAAATCCGTCCATGGATGAGCAAAGGCATCTATCCCCAGAGATGTCGGATGAGTCAGGGAGATCCATAGGGGACACAGAGTTGAGTCTTGCGACGCAAAGAGCTACCGTTTGGAGGTTCAGCGTCCATTCCCCCGGCCTGAGTTACTGTGTCGGAAGGGAATGCGCTGAGGTTCAAGGCTCCTGGAATGTGAACTGCTTTCTTCAGGGTGTATGACTTGGCCCTTCAATGGGCGGAAGAGGTTAATTAAATTGGTAATTGGTGCTTATTCTTTATCAAGCTTAAAGCTTAAAAATGGAAAATCTGACTCAAGACGCGATATTGCAACGCATTCTCATCCCAGGGCGTCATACAGTGACGCTTGTGACATTGCATCTAAATCCGACACACATGGCACCCTTTAGTGTCAATATAACACGCTTCGGTTATGGATAGTTTTAGGACTGGGGTAGGGTTAGGGTTATATCACTAGGAGGCGCCTTCGGGCCCATGTAGACGCAATGTCATAGAAACCATAGATATCTATATAAAGGCTAGATATCTCGACCATGCTGCTGGCCAATGGAGGTCAACGTCTGCACCTGGCGGCCATCTTGTCACAGGCAGCTCGCTCACTCGTAACATTGTGTTAATGGTACATGCACTATTTAAATAACCATAACTTGCTCAATTTTCTACCGATTTTCAAACGGTTTGGTTTGTTATAAACGTCAGAGATGTAGTTATGACACAGCATACTTATGAATAATAAGTGTATAAATAAATAATCATCCAGATAATTATAGCCTCATTAATAACGTTTGTAAGAAACCAAACCGTTTGTAAATCCGTCAAGATTTCAACAAGATAAGAGTATTCGTGTATATGTTGACCACTCATCTTACATCAGCTTACCTGTGACAAGATGGCCGCCAGTGATGACGATAGAAACTCCGCCTTAAGACATTTAGCCTTTATGTAGATATCTATGATAGAAACCATTCATATCCTGTTCAGAATTCAACATCAGTGAATTAAAGTCTAATTTTTGGGGATTCCTGCTCATGTGGCGATTATGGAATACAAAATAGCTGCAAAAATGCTTTAAATTGTTTAAGAATATACTTGTTTACATCATATAAATGTATTCCCTTTCCTTTCTGTGTCCACATCTCTTGCCATCTATTCTTAATGAGCTTTTTGATTAACTCTAATTAAAGAATAAAGTTAATAATTAAGATAGCTTTAATTAATAAATCTTAAAGAGCTTTTTCATTTCAGCTCTCCCCAGAAGGACAATGACATTTAGGCTACAAGACATTTATATGACTTAAAGAAGAAGGTATTGTGAGAGAAGTTTGAGGTAAAAGAAGGGATGACACAATAATTCCTCGACTTTGTATTGGACACAAAGCTTTGAATCAATCACTTTTTAAAATTGGTGAAGTATTACAGGAGTGTGCAGAACCGTCTAATGTATATATATATAACAGTGTTGCATAAACCTAATTTAAGACTTATTTTATATATAGGCCTGTATATAAACTACACCAGTTTTTATTTATTTTTAAATAAGGGTTCATTTACGGCAACACATCTGGTGTTGCCACTCGCCCTCAGTTTTTTAGTTTCATGCCTCCATCTGAACCCATGCTAGACGCTGGAGGCTGTCACATGGACACCTACGGTATGACAGGCAATTTAGTTGAGTTAAACTCACATCCTGGTCAGCGATGAACCAGCAGCTGTTATGTTGGCAGGACAGAACTGGAGGATCGCAGGGGGGGAAAAGCTCAGAAAAGCAATGGCCATAATCAGAGCTCCGCTGATAAAGAGGCATGCAACCCTGTCTTTCCTCCGATAAGACCCGGAAAAGCTGATTATTCTATCCCTGGTCTCTTTCTCGCATGCTCTCTCTCCCTCTCTCTGTCATTCTCCTTCCATTGTGGCCGGAGGACAAGGTCTGTTATTTTTAGAGATGTGCGTTCATGTTATCTGACTTGTTCTTTTCAACGCCTCTGAAGAGTGGGCCACTATTGTAACTGTGTGACCTTTCTCTTTACCTCGCAGTGGCCCCATATTTGACTTGAATTGACAGTCATCCACAGCACACATTCTATTATATTTCATCTGTTATGGCTCAGCTGGATGTGGTCGAGAGGGGGAATTGTGTTTACTTGTGTGGAGAGGCCAGAGATGCCCAAGGACAATCTATTAATCATTTGAAGTGGCAGCAAATGTGGATCTGATCTCCCAAGTCTTTGCATGCACAGCCATGCACCCTTACCTCTCTATGTCAAGCAAATTGTGCCATTCTGCACACTAAGCAGAGCACTTTTGTGTTGTCAATCAAGGGTGACACCAGCCTTTACAAAAATAGTACTCACACACACATAAACTAAATTAAAAACAAAATTAAAGCACAGTAAAAAATAAAAGATGCGGTGACTTAAATTTTTAAGTACAATCAACTTAGTTGTTTAAGTCATTTCAACTTCAATTACAATAAACTGACTTAAAAAGTTGAATCTTGTATAATTTATAAAAAAAGTTGTAAATATATTCATTACTTCAATGAGCTTGTTGTTTCTGCCTTAAATTATTGTTTAAATTAATACAATTTTAGCTAACTGTGTGATTATATGTTTCTAGACAGCTCTGATAACAGATCACTTATGGATTTTCTAAGCTGCTTTGAAAAGCACTACACTGTAAAATATTTTTTTTTCTTTTGTCAAATCAACTTAAATAATTTAGGTGGTTCAGATAACATAATATTTTGAGTTTCTGATGATAAAATCAATCTCAACTACTTGAAAATTGTCAACTAATTTGTGTTAACGCAATCTATTGAAAAAAAAAATCTGTATGTGTTGCCAAAACCATTTTTGTGGTTGGAAAATTACATTTTTGTCATCGTTTATTCACCCTCAAGTTGTTGCAAACTTGTATGAGTTTCTTTCTTCTGCTGAATACAATGTAAGATATTTTGAAGAAGGTTTGAAACCAAACAGTTGTTTGGCACCATTGACTTCCATAGTAGAAAAAAAAATACTATGAAGGCAATGGTGCTAAAGTTCCAATCGTTCTTCAAAATATCTTCCTTTGTGTTCATCATAAAAACTAAACTCATACAGGTTTGCAACAACTTGAGGGTGAGTAAATGATGATAGAGTTTTCATTTTTGGGTGGAGTATCTCTTTAAAAAAAGGTTCAATGGGTTAGGGTTCTTGACTCAAATAAATTGATGTTAATAAATTGAAATAGAAAAGGTTCTATGAAAGGAGAAATGTTTTAAATGATTGCTATTCTTGTGATAATGTATGTTTGCTGCTTAATTCATACAAATTAATCAAAATAAACAATGAATTAAAATGAATATAATTAATTAAAACTACTTTCAAAAATAATCACATGATGAGAACCACCGAAAGGTTTTCTAAACTTTTTGTCTAAAAGTGATATAAGATAAAATTAAGATAATAGAGTAACACTTTAAGGTCATTAGTTAACATTAGTGAATGTGTAAACTAACATGGAATAACAATGAACAAAACATTTGTGAGAGTATTTATTAATCTTGTTAGTTTGTCAAAATATACTGACAAAGTACTGGTTCATGTCCTCACTGAAACACATGGGAAACATTGGTCCTTATATATTATTATTATTATTTAAAAATTGGTTGGAATTCAGGTTGATATGGACACTTTTCCCCATGTAATCTCAATGAAGTGTCCCAATAAATCTGAATTCACCATATTTTGATTTATATTGATAAGTTGTATAGTAAAGAATAAGTTAAAATAGTGAAAATGTATTTGTCTAACTTAATTTTGTTTACCAAATTATACATTATAAAAACGTCACATAATTGAGAAATCTATTTTAGCCTATATAAACATAAGACCTATACATCTTTTTTTTAAATCTAGATTAATAGTAATAATTCTTATAATAATAATAACAACACTAAAGTGCTTGAACGTAATTCGTAAAAACGAATTTATTAATTAATTACAAAAATGTTAATTATTATTAGTATTGCTGTTGTGTTAATATTTTAATTGTTATTCTACACAAACCAATTGCATACATTATTGAAAAGCCTTTATTATGTTCTTTCGAAAAGATTACATATCAAACTAACACAGGCAATAATAACAAAACCTTAATTCGAGTCGTATTAGTGCGGTAGGCTACTTTATGGCTATATACACAAAAGAAAAAAATGCTTATAATAATAGGCTTGTTCTTTGATGTCCTTTGATAAATTGGTTGCAGTCTAACACTGATGTATCCACGTCAAATTTGAAAGAAAGAAAGGAAGAAAGAAAGAAAGAAAGAAAGAAAGAAAGAAAGAAAGAAAGAAAGAAAGAAAGAAAGAAAGAAAGAAAGAAAGAAAGAAAGAAAGAAAGAAAGAAAGAAAGAACTTCGTACGAGCTTTACAGGCCTCTCATAGGCTACAATCTGGTGAAAATTAGTATAAATTAGGCTATAATATATTCCTTGTGCGGCTAATCTCTCATCATTTAACTCAAGTGCAGGCAAATTATTCAGACAGTTTTTTTAAAAGTAGCCTATACGGGAAATATTAAAGCCAATGAAAGTTTCTTGTATCTGGCAGAGCAAAACCTTCTCGGCCAGGATTCGGTCTATTCAAATAATCATCAATTATGAAAATAGTGTAAATGTCCATAGAAATGACATGCAGGTAATGTCGGTTTTTTTTTTCTTCACCACGCTCGGATGCCGTGTAGTGAGGGAACCCCGTTGCTGGACTGGAAAGAAGCCTGGACGTTATTCAGATCCCCAACTCCAAAGTTCATGTAGCTGCTGTTTGACTGCGAGGGCGGGATGCTGGACATGCTCGATGGATAGTTACATGAGTAGTTCGTGTTGCCCGGACTCGGAAAATTACTAAACGCAGGGTATGTGTTGTAGGTGAAATGATTGATCCCCACATTATACGAGGTGTTATACGTTGACGTGTCTCCCAGGCACGGTTTCCCATCCCGAACCAGCACCGGCACCGAGATGCGCCTCGGCGGGGCGATGCCAACCATCTCCAGGGTCTGATCCTGACGCTGCCTCTTGCACTTATAGCGTCTGTTCTGGAACCAGATCTTCACCTGTGTGGAGGTGAGCTTGAGCACGTTGGCTAAATGGTCTCTCTCAGGTGCAGAGAGGTACTTCTGCTGTTTGAAGCGTCGCTCCAGCTCGTACACCTGCGCTTGAGAGAAGAGAACACGAGGCTTCCTCCTCTTCCTCTGTTTGGGTCGATCCGCATCATCCAGCTTCAGGTCTTCACTCGGATCTTCCTGGGAGCAGCTGATGTCTGAAAATAGGCGATAATTAATCAGAGTTTATTTAATTGATAGAATTTAGTGGGACATAAATGTATCATTATAACATCTTTCTTTCAATACTGTGAAATATTATATGATCAAGAAGTTATGAAAACATTTTTACATTGATTTAACTCATCAAAATAGGCTAAGTTAAGCAACTTTTTAAGTTACAAGATTCAACTAATTTTTTAAAGTCAATTTAATGTAATTTAAGTTGAAAATGACTTAAACATCCAAGTTGATTGGACCTAAAAATTTAAAGAAGCAACTTTTTTTCAATTAATCGTTTATTGGTCACTTGTTTAGTATTAGTATTATTATTAATAATAATATTGACAAAAAAAGTGACATTTTCACCCCAGGCTGTAGCCTTTGAACCTCTTGGATTAAAAAACAAAAATAAAACTTAGGCTACTTTAACACTTATACATTTTCAATAGTAAGTTACATTTTGTGCAATTTTGGCAGGCCTATTTTTATTTATTTAACATAGGCGTAGTCAATTTAATCACGAACTTTTCTGGTTAAAAACGATTATTCATTTCTAAAGCCGAATCAAAATAATTAAAAATCACAATACACATTGTGATGTATGGCTTACTAATTAATTAGCCTATTAGGTTAATTGATTGAGACGTGGACACTCTTTGGGAAGCGCGCAACTGTTTAAACAATTCAAGGTCTGTAGAAAACATTGTTTGTTGGCCTATTTTTTCCATTTGCGATTTTATATAAACAGGAAACACAAAGTTTCCAATAAATGTCAGACTACCCACCTTTTTTCTCTTTGTCTTCAAACGTGTCATCCGTCTTTGCGTCTTTAACATAGTCCATCTCTAAGAAAGTCTTCCCATAAAAGGCAGCAGTGCCGAAGTTCTTGTTGCCTTTGTCGTCATGCAGGTCTTCGCTGAAGAGAGAGGCTCCGGATGGCATTTCCATGAACTGCTCCTGTTTGAAAGTGGACAGCATGCAGGATGAGGTCGGAAGGAGAGCACTGTCCAGCCGTTGAGACATGTCCAGAGAGACCATGTCCTCCTGATTCTGCTCCAGGTTCAATATGTCCCGCACTGAGAAAGGAGTGGAAGTAATTTGGCTGGAAAACATTGCCATGGAGTGATGGTCCTCTTGGGCAGCCCGGTTGGCATTTATCAAGGGTGCTTAGTCGTTTAATGAATAGGGTTAATATGTTGTGTTTAGAGGTCTTAGCACGTTCATCTTTCTAGTAGACCCCTCATAACACACTTTCGGGGTGTAAGGTAACTCTAAATGACGGCATAGGCTACTGTAGTTAGGCAGAGGGCGGGGTCAGCTGAGCGTACGGCTTTTGATTGGTCGATGACGCATAATATTAAAATGACTTGTAAGACCTCCACACAAGTATGTGCATGAAACAATTTTAACAAACAAACTGAATTGCTGTTGTCTTTTTAGTTAACATTTAGTTTTTTAATGTTCTTACTGATCACTTGTGTTACCTGTTTTTAATATTCACGTCGATGCTTTTTCATGGTGGCAATGTGGAGTTTGTCAGTTCTAAAGATGAATTTAAGTCATCCTTTTTAATTATAGTGCTAGCTACATATGAGGTGGCAAATAGACCGTTTGCATCAGCTTCAAGACTGCGCTCTCAGTTTGTTTGTTTTCTTCTTAATTACTTGATCCAGAGGAAACAACAGGCCGGAGAGGAGTTTTCTCCAAGGGATCAGACACTGCCATTGCTGGAACCTGAAACCTGCAATGACAAACCCAACTGTCTACCACTGAAAGATTCTGGTGCCACTGGGTTTGTTATCAAGACGTGATAACAGATGACAACAAACCAGAAACCCACCCACGCCGAACAGCCGCATGCAGCAGAAGAGCAACACATGTCCATTCATAGAAAATATAGACCTGTGTGGCAGAAATTGGTATGAAATTGATCCATCTGTGGTTTGCTAACACTTTACATGTGCAAGTGTAAAGCTGGTCTGATTTGTACATCTGATTAACTGATTCATTAATTAATGTGTTTTTAATATCAAATTAAATGAATTGATATTCATTAATTATTAATTATATAATATTATATATAAATCTTAGTTAGGCCTGTTTTAGATATCAAAATCGGTTCACGTTTTTTTAAGGTAGCGTGTTACTGTGAAATTATGCATTTAGTGTAATAATTAACTACATATAGTTAGGTTTAGAATTGGGGTTTGGTTTCGAGCTGGTTGCATTATGCATCATTTAGCTAGTTATTAGTGTAATACGTCACCTTAAATACAGTGTTACCTTTTATTTTAATGTTAACTTTATTTTACAGTGTTGTTACACATGCTTACCAAGGTAATAACAGTAAATTATGCATAATTTCATGCGACTAACCCTAAAGCAAATCCGAATCCTATCCAAGTACACTGTAAAAAAATATTGTTGGTTTAACTTGAAGTAACCTAACCTGGTTGTCTTGAAATTTTAAGTTAATTGAAATGGAAATTGAGTTAATACAATGAAGGAGATTGATTTAATCATCAGAAACTCAAAATATTACGTTATCCGAACCACATAAATTAAGTTGTTTTGACAAAAAGATGTTGTAATTACAAATCATGAATATATATATATATATATATATATATATATATATATATTATATATATATATATATATTTTTTACAGTAGCCTATATGTTGTTGGGCTAATTAATATCACTCATACCTAAAAATATAATTACACTGTACACCTTAAAATAACCTTTTAATGTTAGTATTTTATATTTATTGTAGGCCTACTTTTTTTTAATCATCAACACGTTTCACTATCCTATCACGTTTCTGCAATTTATTAGCCTACTGTAATTGAGTTTGAGTAATTCTTCACACAACAAAAATGATTAGGCCTACAAGATCCTCTAAGCATTAAATATGTAATTGCGCTGCAAAACGAACAATAATCCAGGTTTTTGGCAACATCAGAAGGGGAGGCTATGCCGTTCCTCTGGATATTAGCCATGAGTTGTGCTTGTGTGCAGAGGAGACAGACAGTATTATCGTTTATTTGATCTCTAACGGTTAAATGGTGCCCGTGTCTGCACTATAGAGCTTCATGTTTATAGTTTTGCAGAAAATCTTTGTCTGAGTCTCAGACAGGCGTTTCTGATAAATGGACGCAAGCACTTTTCTCTATGAGCGAATCAACACTCCCTTATCCATCCCTGCAATAATTGGTGAAATAAAGTAAACTGACTCTGCAGCTTATGGAAACTGCTTTACATCACGATGATTTATCAGGCATCTCCTCTGCTGCAGTTAGTGACACTCCTCATGACGGATGAAGCTGAAAACTAGCAAATGTTTTCGAAAGTTTACCACGACATTTTTTTTCTGAGACAGGGGTTGCTTGAATAATTCGTCTTGTTTGATGTATGTCTGTTAAATATTATGACAGACTACACGGTCAAGGGAAGAAGAGGCACAAACTCCCACAAAGCGACTGCATCTGAAGGTTTGTCTTTCAACAGCGCATTTGGAGCAGATAAAGAGTTGGATAACGTTCTTGAAAACTTCCTGTAGGCCGACCTGTTTAGGAAATGATGGGGCAGAAGGGTGAGATGGATGTTATCTAAATGAGTCTGCTGCAGTGATGAAACCACAGACCTCTTCATCCCTGTCAATCACTTCCAAATTTAACACCTCCTGAAGGAAGCTAATGCCATAAGACCTCTGGGGATTTTTAATAGTCTTTATTCAACACATTTTGACGAAGAGGCAGTTGCGTTCTTCAAGGCTATTCAACACATGAAAGTGCGTATCTATACCACGAATGTCATCATTTCTCGTGGCATTTTTACGCCAAAAATGGTTTTTGCGTGCATATGCTACGCACTGAAAAGTACCCCTTGGCTAGGTTTAGGGGGGAGGCAAAACTATTTTTGGCGTATTAATGGCACGAGAAATGACATTCGTGCTAGATACGAACTTTCATGAGATCGGGCTCGGCTATTTGATCTGCATGCTTAAAAATAAAGCTTTTATTGGCACGGAGAACCTTTAAAATCCATAGAATCTTTCAAATGCACAAAATGTTCTTCATTATGAAAAAAAAAAAACATTTCGATTATTAAAATGTTCTTCACACTGTTAGAAAGAAGAGAGTCAATAACTTTTTTTAAGAATTAAACAATCACAAATGTTTCCTTGATTGTGACGTTTGTTTGAAACAATGTCTTATTGTGTTAAATTAATATTTTATTATGTAACATTTAAAATTTCGTTAATCTTTGGTTTAATATAGGCTACTTTTTTTGTATATTTAACTGCAATACTTTTATATTTTAACGATTTCAAGTGCATGCTTTACTTTTCCCTAGTTGTATCCATTGTTTGTTCGTGAGTTTATCCAGCAGTTTTGCGTCATCAAATTAATCACATGTCAAATTATTAATCTGATTATTATTAATAGGCATGGACAGAGATTTCACATGACGGAAAGAAATTTTAAAGTGACATTTCATTTCACTGCGGATGTCTTTGCATTTGTGGGGATTGCCCACAAATTAAATTATATTTTATTTTCATGCATTTTGTATTTGACCTCAAGTGCACATTTATAATTCAGTCCAGTATAAATTGAAATAAATAGAAACGATTCAAAGTCGCAAAACAAAACATTAAGGTTTTAATCAAGGCTGCATTTGATTGATCAAAACTTCAGTAAAACAGTAATACTGTGGAATTGTATTGCAATTTAAATAAAGTGGTTTCTGTTTAAAAATATTTTAAAATGTAATTTATTCTTGTAATGTCAAAGCTGAATTTTCAGCATCATTACTCCAGTCTTCAGTCACATGATCCGTCAGAAATCATTCTAAGATCATTTCTTTATTATTATAAAGAAGTTAAAAATCGGTTTTTGCTCTTTTTTGTGGAAATCATGATGCACTGCCAAGTTTGTTATTCAGCAAATACACATTAAATTATATATATATATATATATATATATATATATATATATATATACTATTTATATATTTAAATTTTTAAAGGTTACAAAAAGTCATTTTTCAAATTAATGCTGTTCTTTTGAACTTTATTCATCAAAGAATCCTGAAAAAGGTGACTCAAGTCTGGAGTAATAATGTAGTAAAAATTCAGCTTTGCATCACAAAATTTTATAATATATTACAATAGAAACCAGTTCATTTAAATTGAAATAACATTTCATTGTATTACAGTTTTACTGCATTTAGATCAGATAATGCAGCCATGGTGTGATTAAGATATATACTTTCAAAAACATAAAAAAAAAAAAAACAGTAGGCCTAATATTTTCCAACTTTTGACCGATACTTAGGCCTGCTTAGATATAAAATATGAAATATATGAAGAAGAGAAGAAGAAAATCATTACGTTATTGTAAAGCTGTGCGTTTTGTCATCACATCATTTGTCTTCCATTTCTCGGGCAATAACAATTTTCTTTATGAACTCATGTTCAAGGCTTTGGCAGTGGATTAGTTGGGGCAGACAGTAATGATTGCTCCCTCAGGGAGTCAGATGACCTGCTCTGCTTTGGATGGCTCAGCATAGTTTTGACTACTGGCTCACAGTCACACTGAAACATGCTCATATGCTCACATTTCAAAACGGCTTTGTAACTATATTAATCATAATTAAAAGGGGCTTTTGCAGCTGGTTCCGGCCCGTATGATTTCACAGTCCTTCCGGCTGCTGAGATCATGGAATCTCACTGGATGTGAAAGACTCGTGGACAAGTGACTGTCTCCCAGGCACAATTCCTTGTAGATGGAGACCAAATAAACATATTCTTTATATTATATATTTATACAATTTTATTTTACAATATAATTTGTTACATATTATCAAAAATAAAAATTAAACATATATTGTGTAGGCTATACCTCAAGACACTTTCTGTCCTTTAGTTTTGCTTAATGCGCCTCTCCCGCCTCCTGGTGGCAGATTTTAACATAGCAATGTCAGTGTTTTATTCATGCAGGCCTACACAGTCAACGGTCAAAAAACACTCTATAAAACATATTTAAACAAATGTTAATTTTGCAGTTTAGGATTTAGCAAATATATTTATTAAAGATCACATACAAGGCAATTACAGCTCAGGGAGAAGGTTAAAGTCGCCATGAAACGGACGTTGATAGTAGGCTACTTTCTTCCCTATTCACCTTTGGGTAAGCCCCGCCCCCTTAGTGACTGTTGCTACATCCGTCAAACTTCATCTGCGCTCTGCGTGGCTAATGCTGTAACAGCTCTTCCTGCTGAAATGTTATCAAACTTTTAAGTGTCCGATAGAAGTAGGCAAAGGGCAACTGCAATATGCGTTCGAAGGCTATATTCAAGACACACAGGTGAAACGCAAGAAACAACAAGGCATCCAAAATGGAGGTAAAGATGAACCACCACATAACGTTATCCTACTATCGAGACGGAGGCTGGGACTAACAATATCAGGGAGCAACACTGTTCATGCAAAGCTGGGTAGGTCTCTATTCACTTCTATAATTGTTATTACAAAGCAAACGGACTACACAAATATAACGTTGTTAGCAGCGTGTGCTAGCATATTCAGCCGGTTGTATGAGAACAGACATCATAACCTAAAACATTATAAAACGGTCTACTAACTATAACTTGACACTCACAGTAGGGTTAGAAGTAAAAAAACATGTGCTTGTTGATCTTTGCGGGGTTTAGCTGACTGAGGACATCCACACAGTTTAATCCAAAGATGATACTTGGATTTTACTTTGGTTTTGGGAAGGGAAAAAACGGACACCCCCCTCCAACCTCTCTGGGAAACATGTGTTATGTGTTACAAATGCCCGAGGCATTTGTGGTATGTGTTACAAATGCCCGAGGCACAACGTTTAACCATATTTTGGATAAAACTACGACGGCAATAGCCTGCCCAGACCAAAAATATGAGACCCCTGTGTTGAAAGTCAATGAAGCGCTGTGAAAAAGTGTCGGACCTCTGTGGGAGCTCTTTTTGGCTGCGATGTGATTGGTCAATCTACATTCTAGGGCGTGGCTTAGCCAAAGGTGAATTGTGTGTTGTGGTTTGCCCAGAGACAATTTATGAATTTCGCATAAAGTTTTTAGTTGAAAACAATGCCCCTTAGGTGGGTTAGTTACTTTTTAATTAGTATTTCCCATTAACAGCAAAACAAGATGTGGATTTTTCGCATTTGCCAATCATATCCAATCACAACGAATCATATCTAATTATAGCAAGACGGGGGCATTGCCTTCTTTCAAGTGACTTTCCACCATTCATTCTCAATTACCCCCACTAAACCCACAGCATGCTTCGAGAGAAGCAGATTCCTGCTGTAACTTTATCTGAAGGTGTCGCTGCCGGACAGTGTTACTTTAGAAAAACACGTATTTAAACAATATTTCACATTTTGAAATATTTGCATTGTCCTTTTTTTGTTATATGGATTATATCCTCATCCAATTTTTTGAAAGAGGCACTGCCTCTCTAGCTCCTCGGAGGACACGCCCCTGCTGTGATCTCATGTGATTGACACATGAGAAGATAGTGAGGGGAAAGATTATGGCAATTACATAAAAAAAATTAAAAAAATTAAACCATTATATAAAAATAAAACCATTTATATACCAAAATAAACCATTTATATAAAAAAACTGCAATATTCCATAAAAAATATATAATTGTCTTTAATATACTTTAATGTACTTTAAACTGTATTAATTTAATGGAGGTTTCCGGTTTACCTGTGTTTTGAACTTCATTGCGTTGTTTTTTAGGGTTAGAGTAAAACTGACCGTAAAATTACTGGATATAATGTCCAGTAAGCAGTACTTTTTCTGTTATGTTACCGATTAAAAAAAATAATAATAATTGTGTAGCTATATTAGGTTATATCGTGCCACATTTTGCTACAAATCTGTTCAGTTTAAGGAAACTAAAGGCAGGCAAATGTGGTTTTCCTGAATCTATGTTGTTCAGTAAAAGTGATTGGCAAGAAACAGAATATGAACAGAATTATTAGAAGGGGAATTAAAATAAAAAAAGGGGTTGGGCGTAAAAAAAAATCCTATTTTTTTACGCTCAACCCCTTTTTTATTTTAATTGCATTACCCTACCCAAGTTTAACTATCTTGGCATTCCACAGGCATTGTATACAAATGACCGCTAGAGGGCAGACACGCAGTACTTTACATTGAGGACAGCGGCCATCCAAGAGAAGAACTGACAGTGATTTGTCACATTGATGCAAAGACACACAGAATATAATTCTAACAAAGTTTTAAAATACATTTATTTGTGTTGCTTTTTAGTCCCAGTTGTTCATAAACAAATTATGGAGTCTAATGTGATATCTAGTCTACTACTCTGCCTCTGCCTCCTTGTTGCAGTGCAAGTTTGAGACATCATGAATGCAATGTAGTTTAGCCTCTGAGAGCAAATCTTGTTGTGTGGCTACTGGCTATGCTTAACTGAGGCCTGGTGTTTTTTCTTTCTTTTTTTGTTGTTTATAAAAGAAACACACTTTCTGACATGACTTTATGAAGTCTCCCTCATGACGAGTCTGTTGGTTTACCCTGCATCATCTCTGAAAACTGGGCTCCAGGGATCTTTTGGGAGTCTGACTACATGTCTTTGACCGCTTGACCAGATCACCCACACCTTCAGCTCATCAGCGTTCAGAATGGCCACTTTGTTGTGGTGTTGGCCTGTCATATATTAGCTGCAGCTCCCCAGCCTGAGAACCAGTTCGCCTGCTGCTAGGCCACAGCCACCAGAGGCTCATAAAGCCTGTTTATAGATCCTCAGCCCTATGACAGGAGAGCCCGAACCAGAGTGCAGGAGAGCTTGTTTACGGTGCGGTGGTCTCATTCCAGCGTTCTGCTGCGATGAGCTGAGTGCTTCTGCAGGAGGCTGGTGATGGAAGTGCAGCTGCAGCTCAGCCTGGCGCCAACCCTGTGCCACACGCCCTGACAGCTTTATGTGCCAGTCAAGAGGAACGCTCTTCAGATCAGGCCTGGCTTCAGACAACATGGGCCTGACCAACATCAATGCGACTTTTCCCCTTACAGAAACCAGATTTTTAGAAACTCAGGGCTGTTTGGATTGAGCTTTACTGTGATTAATGTCTCTGTGGAAGTCTGTGGAAGTCAGGGGACAGATTGTGCTTGACTTGACAATTTGTTGTTTATTACAGCTGAAATATGCATTATTACTAACTATTTATCTATACATAAAACTATATCATCGTAAATATAGCCTAAGTAATTGAATGGTGCACAAAGCGGTCAAATTAACCTGTCCACCCATCCACCCATATGTCATGCAGGCTCTCAACCACAAAATATTATATATATATATATATATATATATATATGTATTATAGCTTATATTGTAATTATATATTGCATTAAATATAATTGTATTTAAATCACACATAAAGCTGTGTATATGGATGCTGTAGATGATTAATGGATGTTTATGTGTGTGTGTGTATATATATATATATATATATATATATATATATACTGTATATATATATATATATATATATATAGACACATTATTCCTTTAAAAGGAGTAGTTCACTTTAAAAAAAAAAAATAAATAAATTGCTGATAATTTACTCACCCCCATGTCATCCAGGATGTCCATGTTATTCTTTCTTCAGTCGAAAAGAAATTAGGGTTTTTGATGAAAACCTTCCAGGATTTTTCTCCATATAATGGACTTCAGTGGGAACCAAACGGTTCAAGGTCCAAAAGACAGTTTCAGTGCAAATCTTTGAACGAATATTTTTTCGTGTCATTTGGTTCATTCAACAAACGAAATGAACGAGTTAACTCTCTGACATTTTGATGAACGAGTTTGAACAGGAGAGTCACGAACATGCATCACAGAACAGAGCAATGCAACCATTTGAGCTTATAAAACTTAAACTTTGTTATTATTTTTTTTTAAATGAGCGATCGTTTCACTTAATGAACCTTATTCATCGTCTGGAATTGTTTAAAGCCCTTTGAACAGTTTGCAGTTTGTACTGAAAGTGTCTTTTGGACCTTGAACCGTTTGGTTCCCATTGAAGTCCATTATATGGGAAAAAATGCTAGAATGTTTTCATCAAAAACCTTAATCACTTTTCGACTGAAGAAAGAAAGACAAGGACATCTTGGATGATATGGGGGTGAGTATATAATCAGCAGAAGTTTTTCTAAAATTGAACTATTTCTTTAAACATAGACTGACGTTAGCTACAATTTTCTTATTTAATGCTAATAGAATGCCTAAATATACCACTAAATATATAAATTAATATAAATGTATTTCCCATTCATGACCTCTTATAATAAAAACAAATAAAATAATACTTAAAGCGAATAATAATAATAATAATCGAGGACACATCCGAGTAAGAAATGAGCTTTAGCATTTATTTTTCTAAAACAATTAAAACATGCTATCTGTAGTGATATGGAATCCAACATTCCTTGTAACTGTTGTACATAGATTGTTTTCATTATAACATTTTGAAAATGTTTTCCAGGGCTAGACCCAAGGTTGATCACATTTTACCATCATGTTCACTGAAATACCTGAGCGCATTAAAAATTTGATTGGTCAAAGTAACTTGTAATATTTAGTCTGCTATTCAAGCCTTTGCTTATTCTTAAACCAACAATCATCTCCAATCATCGTGTTAACCAATCACGTGGCAAGGGCCCAAAACAATTCTCTCGCTGCTATAGTAAACAATAATCTGCCCATTTCAATATTATTGTCAGTTAATACCCTGAGCTTCTTGTGTAGACTTAACCTAGTTCCTGGGTCTAAGGCCAGCCGAATACAGTTCCAGCTTCTGGCTCTTCTCAGTGGCTCTGGGAGAAAAATTGCTATTTTTTGTTTGGGAACACCAGTGGCTGGCTGTGGATTTGGCCAGAACACAGACAGGCCTGCTTTCCACGAGACACCGTACGCTGAAGTCGTTCTGTGTTGAACTAATCTGTTTGGGCAAAGCCTATAAATGCAGCACACATATTAGACTTAAACGATACCATCAGGGCACTTGTTTGAGACGAATCTGAATGCAATGCTGTACACTACTGTATATAAGGGGCTGTTATATTAGGGCATTCAACCGTAATGCATCTGCTTGGGTTCCACAGTTTATTTTGGGGTAATAATCTCAAGGCACAATAAGCTTTTTTTTTCTTTCTTTTTTTCGAAATGACTTCCTTCTAAAAAGCACATAGCGGTGTATGTGCTAGACCTGGACTTCAATCCTGTACAGCTTGTATTTAATCAAGTATCTCAAATAACAATTACACATACATTTCTGAAACAAACAAACATATCTTACATATCTACAGTCAGATGCGTAAATTGGTGCAATAATGTAACTAATACAACAGCGAGCATTCTTTGCGCTATATTACATATAGTATATCGTTACCGAATATGGAGGCTATATTTAGACATGTTTATATAAATATAGATATACATAGATTTATATGTACATGTATTCAAACACTGCATAAAGCATGAAATAAATAAATCAAAGCGATTGAATCTGAAGGAGGATACGATTTGCGAATAAGAGATACTGTATTAGAACTAAAGTAAAACTAAAGCACAGAGTTATACAAAATTAACAATCTGCAATATAATCTGAAGTATCAAAAAATCTGCACCACATTTACCCTTGCAAAATGTACAGTTTGGGAGTGCTGGAATGACTGTGAGGGTGAATGGGTTGAATTAGGAGGTCTGCTGAGTCTGTTAAGTTGGGGATTGGGGTGTCATGGTCAATTTAGGTGATCCTGCTATTTCACCTCCGAATGTCACTGATTTTAGAGTCTTCCTGCTCGGCAACGGCCGCATCTAAATTGGCGCGCCGTGGGCCTTGACTCCGACTTCTCGTGTGGGAACTGAACCCGACCTTGCCGGGTTTGTCCCGGTCTCCTTGTCGAGCGCCCTTGTGGTGCTCCCCCTCTGAATGAGAGGAAACCGCTGGACGTCGCTCAAGGACGCCTGGCGCTGGAGCGGCGGTGATAGACGAACAGAAGCTCAGGCTGTCGCACAGAGCGCCCCAGTTCTGCTCGCACTGCAGACGCACGCTCCGGGTAATGGCCTCCTTCACCTCCTCTCCACAGCTGAGCAAGATGTTCACCAGGTCAACGTACGGCCTAAGAAAGCAGGATGATAGCGGTCAGTCATGGTAAAAAAAAAAAAAAAAAGTGACTTGCCTCTACTTTAAAATAAGATGACGGAAAGGTCTCGAGTTTTTAACGCTGTTGTGTTCATTATAGGCCAGTGCTGGAAAAAAGGTGCAAGACACTGCAATGACAGGTCATGTCACCATTCTTTTTGGACAGGACAAACCGACTTTTCATGAGCATGTTTAACAGCTGCTCCTCGAGGCCCTCAGGACAAACTTTGTGCATTTACAGAACTTTATGCAAGTGTTTTTAAATGGAAAAGTACCTTAATTGCCTGGAGACAGAGCGCTAACCGAAAATAACACATTGAATTTGATGTTATAAAACAGCATTTATTTAAAGGAGTAGTTCACTTTTTTAAAAAAAACTTTTGCTGATAATTTACTCACCCCCATGTCATCCAAGATGTCCATGTCTTTCTTTCTTCAGTCGAAAAGAAATTAAGGTTTTTGATGAAAACATTCCAGCATTTCTCTTCATATAATGGACTTCAATGGGAACCAAACGGTTCAAGGTCCAAAAGACAGTTTCAGTGCAAACTGCCAACTGTTCAAAGGGCTTTAAACGATTCCAGGCGATAAATAAGGGTCTTATCAAGCGAAACGATCGCTCATTTAATAAATAAATAACAAAGTTTAAGTTTTATAAGCTCAAATGGTCACTTTGCTCTGTGATGCGTGTTCGTGACTCTCCTGTTCGAACTCGTTTATCAAAATGAACGAATTTTTTTCCGTGTTATTTGGTTCATTCAACGAACGAAATGAACTAATTGACTTGGAAAAAGATTCGTTTATTTTGATAAACGAGTTCAAACAGGAGTCACAAATGTGCATCACAGAACAGAGCAAGGCGACCATATGAGCTATAAAACTTTGTTATTTTTATTTTTTTTTAAATGAGCGATCGTTTCGCTTGATAAGACTCTTATTCATCGTCTGGAATCGTTTAAAGCCCTTTGAAAAGTTTGCAGTTTGCACTGAAACTTCTTTTGGACCTTGAACCGTTACCAGTAAAATCCATTATATGGAGAAAATCCTGGAATGTTTTCATCAAAAACCTTAATTTCTTTTCGACTGAAGAAAGACATGGACATCTTGGATGACATGGGGGTGAGTAAATTATCAGCAAAAGTTTTTTAAAAGTGAACTCCTTTAATAAACAAGCTCCCTCGATCTAATCACAATTACTTGGGATAAAAGATTAACTGTAACAATATAAACCATCACATTTTTGCCATCAAAATTTTAAAGGATGCTGGTAATCAACCAGTTTCGGTCCCTTTTCATACATACAGTCTTTACTGGTAAATTAGCACTAAATTACCATTAAGAGATCATGTGTGAACAGGACCTTTTCAAAAATACCGGTAAATCGGTTCAGCCAATTTACCAGTATGAGAAGGTGCAGCATTCCCAGTAAATTACACGTATGATCAAGAATGAAGATTACCGGTATGAGCGCAATAATCAGGTTTGAACGCGCTAAGCAGGTAAGAAACCTGCTTCGGGCCAATCATACATTTCTTATGAGGAAGAAGCAAGTTCTTGTCACTTTATGTAAATATGTGCTAGATGGACATCTTCGACCGCTGGGCCGCGTCCCGCAGCTTTTTAAACGTGTCGCGCCCGAGACCCAGCCTTCTTTTTCATTCATTCGACAACACACAGTTACTCCGTGTGAATCAAAACAGTTTGATTACCGACATTCTTTAAAATACTTTCTTTTGTGTTCCACAGTATATATGAATTATTGTACTATAAAACAAAAATGTATTTCTTATAATACAGAAAATATGTGCCAATTTTACTATATGATTCGAAGTAATTTTAAAATAATGCATGAGGATTACACTGTAAAAGACATTAACAAAATAGAATAAAATCGTTGATTGTGACCGAGTCGCAAACCTCAAACAACAATACCGAAGCACACAAACAGGAATGCATATAGTATGTTCAAAAGAGTAGGGAGATACGGAAAACTGATAAGCTGAGCGTGATACCTACCCTTTGGGAAATAGGTCTTGGAAATGTATCATCTCCACCATGACATTGACATTGTCTTTAGCAGCTGAGCAGAGGTTGTGTTTCACGTAGCATTCCCGTTGAAGCTGGAAGACCATCTCCTTTATGGCCAGGCATTTTCGACTGATGCAGCTGAACTTGTGCCTTAAACCGTGAGCCATGCACCTTAAAGCATCCTTGATGAAGGACTTGCCCTGTGAGCATTTAAGACAAAGTCTTATCAGATCTGAAGTCATAAACAGCATTTCTTTCTCTGTTCTAATAGGGCAAGTCTCTGTACAGACACACATCTTGAGAGCGTATTACAGGTTTGAAACCCTCTGCTTCAAATCCACCATCACCTTGTGAAACACGAGCCATATTAAAAGGCAGTGCCATCCAGGGTCATCGTCTGGATGCGTCTGAGGTAGAGGTCTTCACGGGTCCACTTGGATCTGAAAACCCGAGGTGCGACCCGAGACCTGAGCGGGGTTGGGTCCAAAACTTCGATGAGTGCCTCAGATATGGGTCGGGTTTGGTATTGGTGGTCTCTAATAGACCATTTCACAAGATGTAAACAACACTGGTCCAGAAGCACTTCCTGTTTCGGTTTGTAACTGTTTTCTTTATTTCACATGTAAAGAAAACATCTTAAAGATGTTTGTTTAACTTTTTGATTCAGTTTTAAATGTTCTGTTGGTTGTATTTTTTCCCAGCTTTTATGTAGTGTTAAAAAACTGTAACAGGAAGTGCTTCTGGACCAGTGTTGTTTACATCTTGTGAAATGGTCTATAAATTTAGAATAAATGTGTTTTTCCGAATGGAACCGAGAAGACTTGAATTCTTTTAAACTGTCTCGGTATTTAACAAAATTGTATTATTAAAAGGAACTGTGTGCAAGATTGTGGCCAAAACTGGTACTGCAATTACTTTTTAAAATTAGAGTGTATCCCCCCCTTCCCCCATGACTTGAGGTTGCCAGATATGCTGCAGGTTCCCACAGGAATGTAGGCTGCTACAAGGAGCTTCCAATGGCAAGTGACGAGTCCTACACAGTGAGTTTTTCTTTTTCTTTTAATTACTAATTTCAGACTTTAAAACAAAGTATTTCGAGTTTTTTGGGTTTAGTAACGTTAGAATTTTTTTATCCGATTTCGAACACGTTTGTATCTGCAGCTGTGGTAACTAGAGAAGAGCTGGCAACCCGAAAGCAGCAACACTTCTGACTCTGTGATTGGTAGATCGGTGGAGGGTGACGCATCAGAACAAAACACAACAGCAACATCAGTCAAGGGCTGCGACTTCACTTTTTATATGACAATATCCTAGTCGGACTACTGTTGTCACTGATAAGTATTTGAAATGAACATGATTTCTTAATGTCTGTGACATATCAGGGAACATTTATGATTAATTGCAGTCCCTCCAGGATTTCACGATTTTTTTGTGTGATTTTTGCGATCAAATTGACTGATTTTGTGGTGGTAATTTCCAAAAATTTGTGAAAAAATTTGCGATTTATATTTAACATTTACCATACTAGTATTCACAGTCCTTCCAGAAAAACGCGGAGTTTTTTTGTGATTGTTGCGGGCAAAAATTGATTGATTACGTGGCCCGTTTTCTTTAAAAATGCAATAGAATATGCGGGATATTTATGCAATTTTATGCGATGAAATTGCAGGAATTTTCAAAAATTGAGGGAACTTGCAAAAATTGTGGTTTGATGAAATAGAGAAAAAAAGTTATTCCCCCAACACCCTGTTCTCACTAGGCTAATGTAAGAGTCATTTCTTATTACTTCCTTTGATAAACAAGCATACTACATCATAGAAAGCGCTGGGAATATTTAATTTCTCATCTTGTTTTATTTCAGACTGTAACGAGTGTAAATAAGGTGTGGCCCCTTTAAGAGCTGCGCGCTCCCTGTTGAACTCTCTGTAGTGTTATATGTGCGCCTCAAACACCCCATGTGTGCGGGTAATTTTTGTTTGATGCTACTTCTTATATCTTATGTTGTTTATTAAGTAACGATGTGACGGTAGAACGTGTGACAGACAGTTATACGAGTTCGATTTGTGAGATGTCGATCGCCTCCGTGAGTCTGTCTGAGCTATCCCGTCGCGTAATTGCGTCACTTCATAATGTTCCCGTGGAAACAGGGGGAAATGGCTGCTCTTGTGTGAAGCAAACGCAACATTTTTCAACTTTCTGCTAAGATACATGATACATACACGAAAATGCGAGGATTATGAAATCATGCAAACCCCGCATATTTTGCACGGAAATCGGCAATTTATGCGGCGAAAGTGCGGCGTATTTGAAAAAATGCGGCCCCGCATAAATATGCGGACTTTGGCTGATTTTGCATTGAATTCAGCGATCGCATAATCGCGTTTTTCTAGAGGGACTGTAATTGAAATGAATTTCTTGCATACAACTCCTTTAAGGTCTCCCTGTAGTCAATAATTTTATCCCTTAAAACTCATCTTCGATCACCAAAATTACATATTTAACCGTTTTTTTCTGTAAAAAAATTCTTCATGCTTTAAAATAGCTTGAATGTATCTCTACACGCTTTAATATACAAGGGTCTATGAATATGCTAATTAGCCCTGCCTCCACTTCACGTCAGCTCACAGATTCACTCAGCCAACTTACTGAGGTAAACGCTGCACAATGGTATTGCTCTTTACAACGTCAGACACATAATGGTAATTTTGCTTGACTATGTTATTAAACGGGTAATAATGTTGCTAATGTTAAACAAACTATGTTCCCATTCGCCATCTCAGTCTGCCTTCTAAAAATCATCAGAAACGCTTTGAAGTTTGAACAACTCAAATTGTCAGTGGAGAAAGGCACATAGTTCATCATAACATCATAAAATACTGCATAAACCCGCTATATTGCTAAATCTACCAGATTTTTCATATCAACAAAAAAAAAAATATCTCGGGATATCCTGCCATCTCTCGAGACTCCCCTGCTAGTTAACTGTTATAGATATGCTAAAGCCCGCTGGCACGTTGACGTTATTGGATACAAGGTAGTTTGTGACGTCAGAAGTCGAAAACACATTTGAATGGATTGCTATCGTATTGTAAACGATTATATGGTCGAATGTGTGACTGACCTAACGAGTAAACATTACGGGAAGCGTGCAAGCCAGACGGGAATTATACTTTGTCAGCATACGTCGCCCATAGACCCTCCCCTCGAAGAAATCAGGACAGAAGAGGTTAAAAGTAGACAAAAGAGACGGGAATGTGTCTCCCTGGTCCGCTTGTGATCCGATCGACCAAAACGCATCTTAAAGCAGCACTTTGCAAGATTTCCGTTTTTGTCAAACGGTGACCCCTAGAGTCGCCGTGGAGTACTTTTACTGTCGTAAAAAGCACTCACACAGAGATGTCTCTGCACTCACGGGCTGATCCCCTCCCCCTGTATACCGGTACCTGTTCAGTAGGATAGAAGCCGTAACGAGTGGAAATAAGGTGTGGCCCCTTTAAGAGCTGCGCCCTGTTGAACTGTCGGCAGTCTGAATTGTATGCGCCTCAAACACCGCATGTATATGCTGCCAGGTTATTTCTGTTTGATGTTTATTTTAGCACATCTTCCTTGCCGTAAAGCAATTCGTTACATCGCGAGACCTGATATCACGCGACACTTCCTGATACTGCGGCCGGCGGCCCAAGGCTCAAAGTTGCAAGTGTGTTTTTTCCGTTCACAGGCAACAGGGGGGCAAGACGCCCACCATTCAACCTGAAAATAGTCATATTGCAATAACCATTGCAATAACTCTGAAGCTATTCAGTTAAAGGGTTAGTTCACCCAAAAATGAAAATTCTGTCAGTATTTACTCACCCTCATGTTGTTCCAACCCCGTAAGACCTTCGTTCATCTTCGGAACACAAATTAAGATATTTAAGATATTAAGATCGCTCCTGCATACAGTCCATAGGCTTCTTGAGGGACTGGCTCTTGCTGTCCTCGAAAAGTCATTAAAGACATCGTTAAAATAGTCCAAGTGACTACAGGGGCTCAATCTTAAGTTTATCAAACGACGAGAACATTTTTGTGCGCAAAAAAACAACAAAAATAACGACTTTATTTCAACTATTCGTTTATTTCTCCCTCTGCGCGAGTCAGGTTACTAGTTTAATAGCGTAAGCTTCTGTTATTGTACGTCACACGCATCACACACACATGACCAGCGTCGGCCAATAGTGAGCCTACGTGTGACGTAGCTCTACGCAATCACACTACGTTAACTGACTTACAGGCTCATGGAGAAGGAAGTGAATAGTTGAAATAAAGTCGTTATTTTTGTTGTTTTTTTGCGCACAAAAGTGTTCTCGTCGTTTGATAAACTTAAGATTGAGCCCCTGTAGTCACTTGGACTATTTTAACAATGTCTTTAATGACTTTTCGGGGACAGCAAGAGCCAGTCCCTCAAGAAGCCTATGGACTGTATGCAGGAGCGATCTTAATATCTTAAATATCTTAATTTGTGTTCCGAAGATGAACGAAGGTCTTACGGGGTTGAAACAACATGAGGGTGAGTAAATACTGACAGAATTTTCATTTTTGGGTGAACTAACCCTTTAAGGTAATAAAACTGCATAGTGCTGCTTAAATACCAGGTGTAAACAGGGCTTATGACAATGGTATTATCTCACTATTTCTAAGTTTTCTCTGAAGCCGCTCTTCTACGCGCAATGGACTCGAGGTTTTTCTTTAAAAAAAATGTATGCACGTTGGGTTTGGGTAAGAAGTGATTCGTGTCGGGTACAGATTTTAGGACCTGAGAAGACCTCTAGACTGAGGGGGCATGAACCCCCCCGAAGGGCATTACCTGCGAGTCGAACTTTCCAGCATTGTGCAGGAAGGTCATGCAGATTTCCTGGAGGCCCCGAATTTCACAGGAGTTGTTCTCGAAACATTCGAACACACCGCAGCCAACGTCTCCTGCGCTCACAAGACAGTGCTGGATCTCAGCTGTAGAGATTAGAAAGGGAGAGCATGTCATTAAGAGCTAAATAAAGAATTTATATAAATGAAAAGCAGATTAGAACTCTATTTTCTCGATTATCTCTACAACAGGTCTATATTTATGTAAGAAATAAAATTGCTTTAGAAATATCCTTGACAACCTTTTACCATCATGCACACACATGAGCGCTGAGGCCTATTTCGGGCTTTGTTTCTGCTGTGAAAATTGAAGGACTGTATTTAGGGGACAAATTTAGCAGAGAGAGCGCTGTGGTAATTAAGGTATGCTATTAAAGTCCATCAAACTGGGAGGCATCTTGCAGTAACTGCCTGAGATGTGGGAAAGCAAGGTTAACCGTATATAGGGCAGGACGAGATTGCTTTTACCTTGCTGAGGAGATTAAAAATGACTACTGAGTTTTTAGGAAATAGAGATGGAAATATGAAAATGAACAAGTCACACTCTCTCACCAATTCCAATTATATCTGCAACGCACATTTAAAGGGCAGCATTAAGTGTCTTTTGACTTTTAATCGGAACTGATAAAGGCAGTTCTGATTCACCAATAACTACTAATATTCAGGAAAGTGATTTTGCTAATCTGAGGCACAACACTTCACTTGCTGATTTAGAGAGTGAGAAATCTGTGAATGCTATCTATGTAGATCAATTGATGATAGATCAGATCAACTCACAAAAACAAACATTCAGTAGTATTTTCATGACTTTATGATCAGATCAGCAGTTTTTATACAATTATAGTTTGAGATGTGTCCGTTAGTCATGTCCTATTACAGAACAACAGTAAGAGAAAAGCTGCCTGTTTGTCCTGTATTAAACTATATTTATTAAACATTTTAGTTGTACAACAGCAACCAGATGGTAATACAAACATTTTGTAGGCTATATTGGGAATTTAAGTACTTTTATTTTATAATGAAGAAATTCTGTGCTGTAATACGCAACAAAATCATTTACTCTAATGCAAGGAAAATAGTTCATTCAACTTGTAAAACTAACTGAAACCCCATTGTGTCAGTATAAGCTAAAGGCAAAACAGTTCATGAAAAGTAAAAAAATAAAAATTGCATTATTTTAAAATGTATTTCTAAAAATCTCACAAAGGCCACTCATGCTTTGAGCAAAGCAACTTGGATGATAAAATTGAAATCCAGACTGATTATTTGTCTTTCTCTAACATCACATGATTTGTGCCAATTTGACTGACAAACATTGAGTGAAACATCACACTCTGATTTTGCTAGCTTGTGTTGGGAATGAAAATGGATCTTGCGCGTAATTAGACTAACCTACTCTGAATCAGTCAATCCTATGCGAAAGTTGTCAACATCTGATCCCTGATTTGACAGCCTTATTTCATAGTAACGTAGGTTATGGATGGGATGGGATTGAATCGCCCTGTTGCCGTGAGAAAGGTTAACTTAAGTGTGACCCACCTCTAATGCAACACGTAAAGCCATTGCATCACTCAGATCCACATTACAGGTTTAACTTGCTTGTCAGCGCAATGCAACACAAGTTGGGCACGTCTATAGGCTATTTGATGCTCTATATAGAGATCACTTTGAATCGCCACTTAATAATAACACAAGCAGAGGATGTCGCAGCCAAACACTAATCCACTGTGCGCTCGAAAATAAGACACACACGCCACGCGAACCTGACATGTCACCGAATATCTTTGCATACCTTGTGCCATGCTATTAATAGTTTACGAAGGTATTGGATTTCTCTACGTGTGCTATGGATTGACGATATCTCGTCTTCCTGCGTAATCGGAACACGTAGAGCAGCGAGTGATAAGATGTGCATTGGCCGGTTTCTGACCGCGCGCAGCTCGCACGTGCCCGCACACACAAGACTCACTTCGGGCTGGGATCACAGCTTCACAACACTTGCATTAATTCTCTTACCTGTATTTTGTAAAGAGAGGCGTCCCTTCTGACTGGCCGGTTTCTCGGGGTGACTCTCGTGAACATCAACATTATCCGTTCCCACCACTTCCCCCAAGACGGAGACAAGTAGCAAGGCTAGTGTACATTTGATCAACATTTCTACGCTCAGTTTTCTCGATGAATAACGACAGGCTGCCAGCCTGGGATCTGGTGTGGATACTGGTCGACGTGACAGAGCTACCGTGTGAGAGTGGAAACGGGATGGATGCTGGATATATTTCCTAGAGTCCGGGTGTCAATTTGGATGAAGGAGTTAAGCAGGTGTTGTCAGTCGTGCTTCCCGACCAATCAGAGACGCAGACCACCACGTCCAAGTTTTAGGGGTGTGTCTGGCGAAATTTGTCTCTACTTGCCATAAACTAAGCTTGTAAAATGTGTAAGAGTGGGTTGGTATTTACTCTACAAGTGCTCATGGGGCATCAGACTGTTGCACGGACAAGAGCCTGCGAGTCTTCAGAGAATGTTGCATTTACAATCCATAAATTTCTAATAAATCGAATAAAGTGTACAGTGTCTATGATAGGACAGGGTATAAAATGGTATTTCTATGCACACTAATACTATTCGTTAGCATGGAATAAATATGATGGCCTACAACTGAAATAAAAAAAGTGTTTATTGCTTTGGCTATAGATGATTGCAATTTAACATTTAAGCGTAAGAGTTTGTAGGCTATTTCGATTCTTTATAAATTATTTGGATAGAGTATCAGGTATTATAATAGAATAAATTAAGCCTGTTTCAAACTATTGCATATTATGTGTGTTAACATATTGTAACATAATACAGTGTGTTACAATAAATTCAAACTTTTGGAATAAGTAAACATTATACGACAATGTGCAGAAAATGCTCAGGTGATCTTAATATGCATCAAGGAGATGTATAAAGGAGTAAGATATCCGGATTCCCCAAACCCGGGACATTGACAGTGAATGACACATTCTGTTCTTATTGCTGGTATAATTGGTGACCCAGCAGATGAACATGAAAAAAAGGACATAATGATAATGTGACTTTTTACATTGCAGTTTTTGAAAACTCAGTCGACAGAGCTAATTATATAGTCACAATGTGCCAAATCCACACAGAGTCCAGAAAATGGGACAAATTTGCTAATGGATGGCAGGGATTGCATCATTCAAACCACCCCCTCTAGGCAGCTGCCATACTTAGACAAAGCAACACAAAAGGCATATAGACATGTGTGCATATCAGAGTCTGACACACACATAAACAGCATGTAGACACAATTGAATGAAGGCTTAGTAATTGAGCCTCGTTTTGTAATGATTGCAATGAAGTTCTTGTAGCAATGAATGTTTTCGCTAGCAATAAATCACCTTCTCTTCTCATTATAACATTTTGAGAATTAGCCTACACAGAACACATCAATCTTGATTTACTCTTTGGTGACTTTGGTTTTCGGCAATACTCTAATCGGATCCACAAGTCATGCAAATTTATTGCAAATGAGAAACATGCCTTAAATCAGATGCAGGCCATCCTCATGGATGTGGGACTACCGAGAAACTGTGAATATGGCAATTTTATGTCACTAATACTCATCTTTGAATTAGTTACGTATTCCAATAGTAGCCTATTTATTTAAATTTCACCATTAACTATTTATTAGATAGGCCTACCTACCATTGCAAGATGCTTTTTATGTCATGCTGGTTTCCTTTTTTTTCATATGTTATGTTATGTTGTGTTGAGATTGTTTATATAGCCTATATGTGATCAATAAGTTATGACATATTTTTACATTGCTTTAACTCATTAAAACAAGTTAAGCAACTTTAAACTTAAACTAATAAGTAATACAAGATTCAACAAATTTTTAGTCAGTTTGTAATTTAAGTTGAAATGACTTAAAGGTAAAGTTCACTTTGAAATAAATTTTGGTATGTTTTAGCTTACCTCAAGGGCATCCAAGATGTAGGTGTCTTTGTTTCCACAGCATTTTCAATTTTGACATTTTTTGGTCAAACTGTTCTTGTCTGTCAGTCATATAATGCACGTCTAGGGGGTCCACCTCAAAGAGCATGCACAGAGAAGTCCAAATTAAACATGATTTAATGACTTGTAAAAGTAAGTACACATTGATGGCCTAAGGCACGAAACGAGCGGTTTGTGTGAGAAATCGAAGAGTATTTAGTTTTTACCTCTTGTTAACAGCCGTATATATATATAAGCAACAATAAACCAGCAAATGATTATGAGACTTACTATTTCTCTCGTTACTTCACTTTTAATATAGCTATGATTAGAATGGGTGCCTTATAATATTAAAATTAAAGATCTCAGGCCAAAAAGTGCAATAATTACTAGTCCCTAATGACTATAAAGCATATCAAAGGAATTCATTTATGCAATAAATAAGTAATAACATAAAAAGTTTTAAGCATTACATGTTTCAATGGTTTGTCATAGCCTACTGAGAATTAAAACGGTTTCTTGTGCGGCCACCCTAAGGCGAAAAATAGATGAACAGCAATGAAGCTGTAGATAAATATTTGGTCAACATACTCTCGTGGTGAGGGGATAATAAAACATGGTTTGACTGTCGAAGTTTTTATAGCCTATTAAGCACTTCAAATACTGTTGGCAAGATTATAAACAACATAACGCCAGTAAATTAAAATCTGGTATTTCAGTTCTCTAAGCTTTGCTTTCCAGGAAAAATGAAAGAGCGAATTATTTTTTGGCTTCAAGAGGTGCCCATATACAACATGCCCTGTTTGGCATTTAGGAGAGACTCGGTGTGCTTTACCTGTTTGGTGCGGTGGTTTAGCTTGCCTACCAGTGGCGATTCCATATATAGGCCTACCTCCAGCTCAGCTTCCCCGATAATGTCAAAAAAATCAAATTTGTACTATTGTGGAAATATTTTATTGACTAAAATGCATTAGAACACGTTCATTTAGAAGGCGAGTTCGTTCAGAATCATAAAGCCTAGCCTACTTTTTTTTACAGACCATATAGCTTTACAGTAGACTAGCATAGCAGGTCGGCTGACTCAATTTCCTTCGCATTCCCGTAGCGTCGCAGTGCATTTTCTAGCCAATTTTCATCATACATTTCACTGTTTAACCTAATTCCCACATTTCCTCCGTCCGTCGATGTCAAGTGCCTTAATGTGCTAGCCTGACTTCGTCATACTCATATTCTTGTCGGAATATGAGTCTGATACTGCTCCATAGGGCTTTGATTATGAGGCGTGTCTTAACCGAACCAGGAAAAAAACCCTCTGCACTCAAATTGGATAGTTGGTAAACCTACAACCAATCAGAGAAACGCAGTAAGTCAACTACTTTGCATACAGTTGCCAACTACAGAACTTACTTATTTTAGAAGTTAAATAACGAGTGTTGCTTCTTTACTTACTTCTCCATGAGTGCCACCAAATGAGAAACCACAACGACCACAGGCTTTTCATTACGTCCCACCGTCAGAGCCAGCTGATAAGGTTACACTTTTGCAGAATCATGTAGAAAGGACGGCAAAAATATCTTTCCGATCGACAAATGCCTTGATTGCAGTTTTCTGTTCGTCTATTAAAATTAATGCGCTGTCGATTTATTTTACAACAGACGCGACACCGGAATCTATACATCTCAATTCTCCAGCTGCAGTCATCTTTGAGGGAAACCAGTTTAGCGCTCTTTGATAACGTGATGATTGCGTCCCTGAAGATCATCTGTCCATCATCGTTTAAAGCCTGCCCTGGCAATTTGATTGGCCCGAACGTTTTTTGCCTGATCATAATTACTCCTCAAACGGATCGAGTCCAGAACGAACTTCCCGACCAAAAAATGTTGTGGGGGCGGACTTCGGGCTGGCATTCAGGCTACTAATGTGCGGGCGTGGTGTTTCAACAGGTGCCATTCTGTTGAATCAACTAATTTCAGGGCAGAATAACCTTTCAATCAAGAGTAAGTAGAAGTCTTCAATCACTTTTTTTTTTATAAGTAGAGTCTTCAAACGTTTTTTGGCAGGCGCAATAGGCTAGTTCTCATGGTTATTATCGGCCCTTTACAGGTATTTTAATAGGTAAAATATACTGGGTGAGTGCTATTACCACAGACATAAACTGATGTTTCTTTGCACGTTATGTCTGTTTGATCCACTTAAACACAATTGTATTCGTAAAGAGAATGGGCGATAGCCTACATCAGGCAGTGCGCGCGCTCCCGCGGCCGGCCATGAATTTTCGGCGGACCATCACTTTTCGCCACGACAGATGTCCGTCTAGTTTGGTTTCGTTTTTTTTTGTCGGGATTCAGCCATTCATACTCCGCATTTGCTTTCTGTTGTGAACGCACAGCTTACGCTCGTTCTCATAAATAACTTCATGTCTTGTGTGAGCGTGCAGTTTCGTGTTCTCTCAGTCCACTTAGCACGCGGTTCGTGTTTACTTCGGCCTCGTGATTTCATGTCTTGTTCTGTGTAGCGTACAGCTGGTGTTTTACACCAGCTGTGTGTCATCATGTTCTTTGTGAACAAGTGGCTTATGTATTAAGGGCCAATCCCAATTCTACCCCTTACCCATTCACTTTCCCCTTCCCCTCCATTTTGCGCGTCCACGTGAAGGGGTAGGGTTGTCCCAATTCTATCAAGTATAAGTATTTGTGGCTTTAATAAGTATTGTAACGACAAATAATGATTTGCTTTATGTTACATTCAATATTGTGTTCATATTTACGGTCAGTTTCTTCACAGAAACGTTGTTTAAAAAAAAAAAAAAAAAAAAAAAAATCGCTAAAATTACTGTAGTTTGCTAACGATAGTCCGGCAACATATTTTCGTCGTCTCCGTTGTTTCCTGCGAACTTCACAAGATAAATGCAAGAAAATAGCTGTAACCCACGCGACTGAGATAACTGCAGCTGTCGACGGCATCTTGGAAGTTGTGATAAACATCAGCGCATCTCCTGTGACGTAGGCGCCAGCGACGACTTATAATGACGTTTAACGGAGGCGAAGTGGTGTCCCATTTCTTAGGGGAATATTTTCACCCCTACGCATTGCCACTCTGTTTCAAGGGTCAAGGGGAAGGCGAAGGGGTAGGGCTAGGAGAAAGTGAAGGGGTAAGGGGTAGAATTGGGATTGGCCCTAAGTGTGTTCTCATTGTTCTTCATGTCTCATTTTGTGTGAGTACAATTGCTTGTGATTTGTTTTACTGACCATAGGCTTGTTTTTTTGTCATGTCTGATTATCAATTTGCCCCACCTGTCCTTCCCCGTTACCTGCCTTGTTTTCTACCTATTTATTCTTGTTTATGCAGTCCTTTTGTTTGTATTTTGTTTTATTATTAAAATAAAGCCCTTCAAATCTGCACCTGAGTCTTAGCTCCTTTCACCATCCCCACATCAGACAGTCAAGTTTTTCATAAATTGAGCTTCCCCTCTTTGAAAGAGCAGCAGCCGCCACTGCCTCCCTCGTAGCATGGACTGAATTAGGGATTCGGGGTCTGTAAGAAAGCCAGCGCATGATGCGCGCACACCCTCGGTATCCACCAATCAGCGCTTGCACTCAGACCGCAACCCCGTAATGACGCGTGTCACCACAGACGACTGGACCGCCGAAAAGGTTTACCCGTATATTTTGTACTTTTGAGATGCCCAAAAGCGTGTCTCATATGGGAGAGCGAGCGCACCGTGGCAGCCTGAAATGTGCTATTACCGAACTAAAAGATAACCTATATTTATTTTAATGCCGTATCAACGTGACGTCTACATCATAATTTAAAAGAAGAGGTGCAGTCATCTGGCATTATCAGATGGCTCTCAATAATTAAAGGCAATCACATCCGCATAAACGGGGATGAAGCTGACCATAACCATGCATAAAATACATAAACATCTCTCAGGAGGGTCTTTAATCATGCTGTAATTTATGTCTTGCGTTCGCTCACTGTGTTGCTGGAAAATGCCAGCCTTGCGCACAGATTGCATGAGGCTGTCAGCAAGAGTGCTTATTAATTCCCTCTTGGCAGTGACGGTCTGTTAAAATGTGAGCTATCATATTGAAATGCATCAATTTCTGTTTTGCTTAGCTTGCTAATCCCATCGGCCCCTCGTCATTTTGGACTCGTGCTACATCTGCTAAATTAAAGGCTCCGTCTTCTAATTCGGTGGTGACTTTTTTTAATAAGCGATCTCTACAATCGACTTCATAATGTGCTTCTGACCACACTCACATCATGATGAATGAGTGTTACTGATAAGAGAACGTGCCATCTCGGATATCTTGAACGTAGCGGGCCATTAATCCCGCATTCCAGGGGGCTCGGAGTGATGATCCCAGGTGAAATGGAGAGGGCCCAGGATGCCTAGTGAGCTGGAAGCAGAGAAGGGTGCTCAGCGCGAAGGAGACCAGGAATGTTCAAGCTTCTTCCAGGAACCGTGACGGTGGAGAAAAAGATATGTGTGCATCAGCAGGTCATAAAGCTCTCACTATGCTGGAAAGACTCACTATGTCTTTGCAACATGAAAGCATACTCTTGCTGTGTAAACTCACCTGACTCGTGAAAAGAGCGTTTTTTTTACAAGCCCGGTACAATGCGCCAAAAATGCACTTTCATTCCAAACGTGAAAATAGTGCCTTGGACCCAAGCTTTTACTGGCCTCGAACAATGTGCTATTATAGAGTGTTTTTTATGCTGTGATTTATATTGCAGCAGTGTTGGCAGATTACAGCCAAGCCCTCCAGCTCATTACAGTCCGTGTGGCTTTCCCACTGCAGCACAATAGACTCAGTGATGCTGCCATGTGACCCTTTACCTCGCTTGCACTGTCGATCAGGAGAGGGGTTGATGTCATCCGTTTTGGAACGCTCCAGGACGGACACGCTCTCGGTGTGGGAGGTGGGACAACGATGCGACCGGAAACAATGGCAACCTGGAAAATGAGACGGGGCGATTTGGGTCAGTGTTTTCATGAATTACGGAAGGGCCTTTGTTATGTAAGGCAAGACTTGGAAATCAGTGGGTTTTGTAGATTTGATCCCACAACACACTGCCCCTTAAAGGATACGAAATGTATCATCGTGGAGGTCCAAAGACAACAAACCAACACACTGTGACACACTCTCTCCTCATTAGAGATGAATAGCACATTGTGGTTGGTCTGAGATCTCGGAGGATCATTAAAACCTTTCCTCATTGCTGTATTTACTAGTTGTCAATCAAGAGAAGATTGTGTGCCTCGTGACCCACATTCACTGCTGTCAGTTGTTGGATGGGGAAATAATTGGCAATGCTCAGGAAAGGGCATGTAAGACTGAAGCGTTTTTCACTCTATCACTTTGTTTTTAAGACCAGCTTTGTTCACATTTGCCGGCAGATGAATCCCAATAGGAATGAATGTTTGAATACTTAACAGGTTTACGTGGTAAAAGTCTTTTTACCAAACATGGTTTACAAATCATTACAGCCTTCTTATCCACCTTATTTTTGGACTCGAATATAAGCTACTTCCGCAAGACTTCAGATTTTGATTAACCGCTACACTGTAAACAATGATTTTTTTTTTCAAAGTTGTAGATAAAAACAAGATTGGAGTACTTTAAATTGAAGGTTTAATTCAATGTAACTTAGAGCATTTTGCAGAAGCAAGTCAAACTCGCTCTGCAGCAACAGCAGCAACATTATCTTGGTTGGTTAGCTTGGTAAAACAATTTAAAAGATAAGTCTTTTATTCTCACAATTTGGGAATTATATGGAGAAAAATGCTGGAATGTTTTCATCAAAATCCTAAATTCCTTTTCGAAATTCCTTGAAGAAAAAATGACATGGACATCTTGGATGACATGGGGGTGAGTAAATTATCAGCAATTGTTTTTTCAAAAGTGAACTAATCCTTTAAATAAAACGAAAAAGGTTGAATTGCGAGTTTATATCTCTTATATGTTACACATGCAAGTTTACATCTCGTAATTCTGACTTTATAACTGAGATATCTCAGAATTCTGAAAAAAGTCAAACAAAAGATTTGTTCATTTTGATGAACGAGTTTGAACAGGAGAGTCACGAACGCGCATCACAGAACAGAGCAAGGCGACCATTTGAGCTTATAAAACTTAAACTTTGTTATTTATGTATTAATTGAGCGATCGTTTCGCTTGATAAGACCCTTATTCATCGTCTGGAATTGTTTAAAGCCCGTTGAACAGTTTGCAGTTTGCACTGAAAGTGTCTTTTGGACCTTGAACCGTTTGGTTCCCATTGAAGGCCATTATATGGAGAAAAA